>JAANYP010004552.1:0-190000 GCA_020465985.1 Centrapalus pauciflorus | reverse complement strand
CATTAAAATTCAATCCAAACACGAATGTGAACTTGTTGAGGCATTTCACCGAACACTTGGTGTGCGGTTTTGACTCGAAACACCGATTTGAGTTCTATTAATTTTCACTACTCCCAAATGATTAATAAATCATTTATAAACCTAGTTGAACTCATTTCAAGCTCTAAAAAAATATAAAAACACCATCTTTCATCCATTTCTCCATATGAGCCCTAGTTGAGCTCAAAGATGGATTTCAATCGAAACCAACATGAACTACCAATGTAGTTACATATTTTGGCTCCATTTTAATCATATAACAACATACTAAAAATTTAGAGGCTTTACTAAACAACTCAACTAAAACTCATTTGGGTTCCATTCTCCAAAATAGATGAAATGGAGAAGATGAGGAAGATGGAGAGGGATAGAAAATGAATATACCTTCAATGGAGATGCACAATCCAAATTATAAACCTCCAAATCTTGCCAAAACTTGATCACAATGCAAAACCATAGCTCCCTCTTCTCTTTCTCTTTTCTTTTCCAAATGACAACAAAAAAAAAAAAAAAAGAAAGAAGTGCAAGTGTGTGGATGTGTGGACGGCTAAGAGGAGAGAAAAGGGTGAGGATATTTGGCCTTTGGCCAAATCCCACCCCCTACAATCACATATTGACACTATGCCCCCATCTCTCCACACAATTCATTCATTTACAATAAAACTACAATGTTATTTAATGCATCAATTAAATAATTCAATACCCAAAATAAATGAATTTGACATAATTATACTAAATGGATTCAAACACTATATTAACCCACTATTATCATGTAAAACATCTAATAACTATTACATTCATTATAAATATAATATCTTACAAATAATTTTAATTATAAAATATGGAAAATGAATCTCTCCAATGTATGTAGTTGTACATAGAATATGTTCGTCGATACTCTACATAGAGTGTCACGCAATCTACGTAGAATGACATTCAATCCACGTAGAATGACATTCAATCTACGTAGAATGACATGCAATCTACGTAGAATGGTATGCAATCTACGTATAGTATCGACGAACATATTCTATGTACAATCTATGTAGAATGACATTCAATCTACGTAGAATGGCATTCAATCTACGTAGAATGACATTCAATCTACGTAGAATGTCATGTAGAATGTCAAGTATCATATATTCTACATAGGTTACATGATAAAATATACCAAAAACACAATGAATGTTAATGTACATATACATAAAAAGATATAGAAATGTATAAGAAACAAAAAAAATATATGAAATATATAAGAAACATAACATTCTACATAGATTATGTGTGATTTTTTACAAGTAGTCTTGTATCATACATTTTATGTAGATTATCATGTAATCTACGTAGATTATCATGTAATACATCTAATAACTATTACATTCATATATATCTAATATCTTACAAATAATCTTTATTATAAAACATTGAAAATGAATCTGTCATATTCTATGTAGAGTATCGACGAACATATTTTATGTACAATATACGTAGAATGTCATGCAATCTATGTAGAATGGCATGCAATCTACGAAGAATGACATTCAATCTACGTAGATTGACATTCAATCTACGTAGAATGTCATGCAATCTATGTAGAATGTCATGCAATCTATGTAAATATCGTGTAAAATGTCAAATATTATATATTCTACATAGATTACATGATAAAATATATCAAAAACGCATTCAAACAAATAAAAAAAAAGAAAATTTCATTAGACATTTTATCAAACACTTGGTATGCAACTGATATAAAATATACAAAAAAATACATAGAATAAAATTGTTAATCTACGTAGAATAACATGCAATCTACGTAGAATGACATTCAATCTACGTAGAATGACATGCAATCTACGTAAAATGGCATGCAATCTACGTAGAGGATCGACGAACATATTTTATGTACAATCTACGTAGAATGTCATGCAATCTACGTAGAATGGCATTCAATCTACGTAGAATGACATGCAATCTACGTAGATAGACATGCAATCTACGTAGAATGTCATGTAGAATGTCAAGTATCATATATTCTACGTAGATTAAATAATAAAATATACCAAAAATACATTGAAACAAAAAAAATAAGATTTTCATTTAGACATTTTATCGAACACTTGGTATGCAACTGATATAGAATATATCAAAAACACAATGAATAGTAATGGTAATCTACAAAAAAAGATATAGATTTGTATAATAAACATAAAAATATATGAAATATATAAGAAACATAACATTCTACATAGATTATGAATAGTAATGTTAATCTACATAAAAAGATATAGAATTATATAACATTCTATATAGACATATAATATTTCTATTTAGAATACATTTATTTTTTAGCAATTAAATAATTTTTTATATAGAAATTTTTTTTTATAAAAAACGTTTTTTAATATTAAAATCAATTCTAATGAAAGAAAGAGAAAATAAAAATGAAAAAAAAGTAACAGAGCATAAGTGAAAAAGATATGCATATAATAAAAAAGGTGGAGAGAGAAAGATAATATTTTTTATTCCAAAAATACCCTTTTGATCCAATGGCTCTAAAAGGTTTCTAGGTTCTCACCATTTTTAAGGTTCTTAAAAGAAGCTCTCCATACACACACACACACACACACACACACACACACACACATATATATATATATATATATATATATATATATATATATATATATATATATATATATATATATATATATATATATATACTATATTATATAATTTATGTGTCGATAATTGATTAGGTTAGAAGATACTTGAAGAAATAGTGACTTTGGAGAGGAAAAATATTGACGATATTATATTTACTTAAATACAACTAACAAAATTACATATATAAATGTCAACAATAATATTATAAAAATTAAAATTAATAAAGAAGATGAACTTTAAATAAATTAGTAATGAAAATATATAATTTTAATTAAAATAAAAGTTAACTTTTGAATAAAATACGAAGAATAGTAAATGTAAATAAAATATTAAAATATAAATATATTTATAAATAAGATAAGTGTGTTTATAATGAATTAAGTATATCTATAAATAAAATAATTATAAAGATAAAATAAAATAAAATAAATGTTGGACTATAAATGGGTAAATAATAAAACCATAGGGATTAAAAGCGACTCAATGAAAAGGGTAAAAATGTCATTCTTACAAATTTAACGGTTGTGTCGTTAAGTTTAACGGACGAGTGACTAAAAGTGCACAAATTTAGCAAAATCTGGATGAAATTTGACCTTATTAAGGTTAAGGGACTGAATCCGGGTAAACCATCAAACCACAAGGACCAAAAATGTCCTTTACTCTTATTTTTTAAATAAAATTTATTTTCCACCAAACATACAGACGACGCTAGAAATGGAAAAAAAAACAATTGTAAAAAGTTGGGGGCCTAAAGTTGTAAACCACGTCGTGTTTAGTTAGAGTGTGTTTGACTTATCAGTCTGTGATCAGAGCTAAACTTCTTATTCGGTAATAGATTTTTGTTATAAGTATATTTGATAGTCATAGGTGATAAAAGATAAAAAGATTTCATCATTCTTGTTCTGATAAGGATTGAAACCTAAGTTTATTACATATTATCAACTTAAAAAGAATCATGTTATCTCCTTCCCCAAAAACCCTAACAGCCATGCCTTCACCCCCTTTGCTCCGACCACCCCCCTGACGCTGGCCAGCACCACCACCACCGACCGCCTATAAGAGATATGTTTTCATCATTTTTTCAACTTTTTTGTTTACATTTCTTTCATTTTAGCCTAAAAATGTATATATTTCGATTTCAGTCTCATTTTTACTTCTATCAGTGGCATTTGTTGCTTTTGATTTGAGTTATGCATCATTTTTTTTCCCTTTATAATCAAGTATATTTGGATTTTTGTTGGTGAATATTGTTAAAGTGATATTCTTTTAACTTGTTTATTGAATCAAACTAGGTGATTTTATAAATTGTTACTTGAATATTGATTTGTGTAGTTATTTTTTTACTTGAATCTTGTTATTGGTATGATTCTTGATATTTTGTTATTGGTGTTAATCTTGTTACTTTCTTACTTGAATACTAGTTTATTACCCGATTATTACGCGAATACTTTTAATATATTGTCGTTTTATAAAATATAATAAACTAACATGTAAAGATAGAAATATTATGTTTTATAACAAAAGTATATAAGAATGACATAATTATTTATCATCACCTATTAATTTTCTATATTTTTAAAATATATAAAAAATAATTATGTTTCTATATTTTTGTAAACTTTTATTATATTATAATTAATAATTTATTAGAGTATTATATTTTATTGATTTTTTATTTGAATTCAAAATAGATTCTATTAATTTAGATAGATATATTTTAAATATTATTTTATTTATGTTTTATAAATTAATCACTTTAATTATTTTTTAATTTTATTTTAAAATAGAAAATTCTATAATACACGTGGAATTTCCTGGTTAATTTAAGTGGCAACTTAATTAAGTGACATGTAGCATTTAGTTACTCATTTAATAAAATAGATATATAGATCGTTATTGGTATGATGAATCTTGTTACTTTCTTACTTGTTTATTGATTACTTGAATCTTGTTATTAGGTATTAATTTTGTTACTTTCTTGCTTGAATATTGATGACTTGAGTCTTGTTATTGGTATGATTCTTGATTGTTTTTTTATTAACTTGACTTGATTACTTGAATCATGTTAATATTGTTACATTTTTACTTGAATATTGATTTGTGTGGTTGTTGTGCTTTTTTGAATGAACTATTTGGTGTGCTTTTTTTTTTTTTTTTTGAAAACTTGACTGAACTAGATAAGTTGGTACTTGATTATTGAAACTTATTTGAACTATATGAATATGTGTGTTTGAACTAGATGAATATGTTGGATCTTGTTTGTTGAAACTTCTTGATGCATGTTTGAATTATTATATGATACTATTGTGTAACATCCCATTTTCGAGATAATTGCGTGTAATTATTTTAGTGGATATTTAAATAATTATTATCGTGTTGGACCAATGAGATCCCGAGTAGTAGATTATACGTGTCGGGTTTGTGAGTTACGTGTCTCCGGGTTATAATATTAGTGGCATAATTATATATTTGGGTTCGTGGAGTTAAATGGGTTAAAAGGGTATTAATTGTGATAATGTGATATCGGGTTCGGGTTAATGGGTTCGGGACCGACCAAAATGGAGATAAACATATATACGTGTTCTCCTTTTATTCTCCCTTATCCTTTTGAGAGCCTTGAAGATATATGTGTGTGTGTTCTTGTGAGGGATTCCAGCAGAAGCAAGCCTTCAATCCTGAAATTGTTGTGAGACTTGGGCTTAACTTCATCTTCTTCATTTGGTGGTGTTCTTGAGCTTCAAAAAAAGGGTAAGGTTTCTATGAATTAACCTTTAACTCCTTGTTAGATTCTATGAGTTATGAGGTTTGATTGTGGGGCTTATGAGGGGTTAATATATGTTAATATTGGGGTGTATTGGAGCTGAAAATCGTGTATTGAGGGAGTTAAAACTCCTGGGCAGCCATGGAAATCGAAGAGCAAGGATGGGTGCAGGCTGGAGGTCGCGGCGCGACGCGCAGGAGAGCAGGGGCGCGGCGCGGTGTGCAGGGGGCGCGGCGCGGCCAGCAGCTGGGCTGGGTTTTGCGTGGGGTTTGAGTTGGGTTCCGTAGGGGCTTGAGGCTGGGTATGAAAGCGGGTCTCATCGGAATTTTGGGGTCGGGTTTCGGTTGGGTTTTCGGGGTCCGGTTGGGATTGTGTGTCGAGTTCAGTTCGGTTAAAGGGTCGTGTTTGGCTTTGTTTTATATGTTGATTGGAGTTCGTGGATTCCGTTGGGATTGTTTGAGTCCGTGTTGGATATGAGTTCATTATGAGTCGGTTATATGTGTTGGTTGGGTTTGAGATTAACAGTTTTGGATCCGTGTGATTTCAGGGACGAGTCAGCGAGCTGAGCCGAGTCAGAGACTGCGAGATTAACGGGTTGAGCAGGTGAGTACCCGAGTTCTTTTCTAAACCGCGGGACTGTTTTACGAGTCATAACTGTGTAACTAGCTTCGTGTACGTGTATATTGTGTATTGTGAATGAGACAGGGACGCGAGCAGCATGTGTACTTCTGTTCTTATATATATATGTTATATGTGCATGAGATGAGATCCAGTCCGGGGTCCGTGATGAGTTCCATACGGACGGTGATTCGCGATGAGTGATCGTGCGGGTTGACTGTCCCTAACAGTCCTTGGGGCGTGTATACACGGCAGGGCCTGTAGCCGGTTCGCGCCCGTGCTACAGGGTTGTGGCTAACCACCGCGGCCGCGGTCGTTAGCTGGGGAAGGGTCCCCCTTCAGTGATTCTGTGTGCAGGGCTGTGGATCTCATGCTGTGTGTTCATACCTGTATAGTGATGCTGATTGCCAGTGATAGAGATAGAGCTTGTGCTGTGTGTATGTGCTATGTGTACGCATGCTATGTGTTTATTGTGCAGAGTCTAACCCTCGAGTACTCACGAGCTTCCGAGCTTACGTATTCGAGTCTACCATGTTCAGGGGATCGGGGAAGAGATCGGTAGCCGGGTTCGCTGATCAGGGACTTGCTGTCTGTGGGAGACATATCTGTTTATGTTAGTGTTTGTCTTATGGGATGTTGTAATCTAGTGGATAATATGTTAATGATATTTATGTGAAAGGTTTAAATTAATAGTGATTTGGGTTTATCTTATGACATGTGCATGATAGAGTTATTGAGATACTGCCACCTGTGTATTGTATTGACGTGGCATTTTCGGGCTCGGGGAGGGTGTTACATATTGTTTTGATGGTAAAAACATGTGATTTGAGAATTAATATAATACTTATGTAAAATTAATAAAAATAATAGAATCAGATCATTTATTTAACAAACAGACTTATTGAATTCTTTTATCAGACATAAGCATCTTATCACGACCACCTCTCATCAATCAGAAGTGAAATCAAATATCAGACAGTTTATCACTTATGTAATCAAACAACACCTTAGTTTGTTTAAAATTTGAAGGCTCATTCAAGCTTGACTTGTGAGTCATTCTACATGCTCGAACTTAGCTCGAGCTTATTTAATTATTATATGATTTATTATTGTATTAATTTACTTATAACCATATTTATTTATCATAAAAAATTTTGTTATATTTGTGTTGTTTAATTTAATTTTATATAATGGGGTGTTCATGGATCATTAACCAAACCGAAATTGCATTTTGGATGGTTAACCGGAAACAGCGCTTAAAGGATTTCGCGCACCTAAACCTAAATCGAAAAAACCGGTTAACCGACAATTGGTTAACCGGTTTTTTCGGTTCGATTAACTAATTAATCATTCCTTATATAATAAATTAATTTTAAATTAAAAAAACCCCAACACTTAGTTTCTAAAAACTTCAAGTTATATATATAATATCTTTGAAACTACAAATTATATATATATATATATATATATATATATATATATATATATATATATATATATATTTTTTGATAAAAGCGAGGAATAAAACCATAAATCATATATGTAACATCTGTTATTTTAAATCAAGTATAATATGACAAATTAAGTTCAAAAATGATGTATTTGGGTCTATAATTCATCCCAATTTATTTAATTAACATATTATGAGTTGGAAATTCAATAAACAATCCAAATAAATATGTGGAAATCAATGGGTGTATTATCCTTCCCTTAATAAAATGTAGTTGATTAATTTAATAATAAAATATGGAGTTGAAATTAATCGTGTAATTTTTACACATAATGATAAATAATGCTTTATTAGCATACACACACACACACACACACATATATATATATATATATATATATATATATATATATATATATATATATATTAATTGTATTATTTATCATTAAAAATTTTTAAATAATGAATTAGATTGATTAATTAATTAAGTCAAACAAATTAAGAAACATAATCTAAACATAATTTCTTTATTTTTAAAGCAAATAACTTGATTATAATCATGTTTTAAATTAAGAAAAAATAACAGAAAAACTAAAGCAATAATGGCTTAAAATGTGACATGTGAATAAATATAGATATAAATTTAGATACAGATTGATAAAGTCAATGTCCTATATCTTTTATAATTTTGACTTATTAAATGGCATTTAAATTTTTATTACACATAGATGTTAGATAATTTAAAGCAAAGAATTTATTGATAAAATTTAATGGGCTTCGCATAGTGGTATCCAACGTATTGACCAGAAAGTTATTGGTAAAATTTTACTTCATCATTTGATAAATGTATTACATTTTGTTTTATAAAAAAACCTACAATATATCATTTTTATCTTATACGATGAGTATGCTTAAAAAATATATTAATTAGTTGGAGTTTTTAATTGTAGCAAGAGCTAAAAGTGTTTGATGAAAATAAGTGTAACTTATAAGTTTAAAATAATATAAATTATACATATGCTAATTAAAAATATATATAAAGTAAATTTGTTAAATAAAAAACTCAAACGTTTTTAGAAGCAATCTCAAGTAATTTTACATTATTAATATATCTTTTTCAAATAAAAATTCAAACTCATTTTTACCAACTTCTTTTATTTAAGCCTAAATTTATTTAAATTTTTAGAAAAAATCAACATAAATGCATCTTACGGGTATGTTTGGCAAAACTAGCTGTAGCTTTGTGTTTTTAATAGTGGTAGAACTTTTGATATCTGAAGCTTTTGAGAGCTGAAGCTTTTTAAAAGAGCTAGAGTTTTTAGTTTTATAAATGTGTTTGGTAAAATTAGCTGTAGCTGTAGTTTATAGTATTAAATTACTTAAAAGGGCATTAATCTTAATTAAAGGTGGTAGTTTATGATTAACAGAAGGATAAAAAAGTAAATATGTTTGACTAAAAGCTCCGGAGCTTTTCAAAAAAGAGCTTATTTTTAGAAAATGAAAGCACTATGTATCCTTCCAAAGAAAGCTTTTATTTTTTAGTAGAGCTTATTCAAAATAAAAGCTCTTAGAAGCTCTCTACTAAAAATAGCCTACATGTTTTATTAAATGAGATTTAAATTTTCAACTATATATTTAAAACAAATTGTAAAATATATAAGAAAGAATGTGATTTGTACACAACAAAATTTTTCTATACACAACAATCTCATTATAAAATGTCCTACTACACTTAAAAGTAACTTTTAAGTATTTTCATGATAAAAAGCTAGTAATGATAATATAATCGTTTATAGTAGGGGTGTGCAAAAAATCCATGAAACCAAAAAAACCCGAAAAACCACCCGATTCAAAACCGAATTGTGTTAGTCGGTTCGGGTTAATTAGGTTCGGGTTTCGGTTAAAACCGAAAAATAATTTGGTTATTTGGGCGGTTGGATTCAATTTTTTCATTTGGGCGGGGCCCGAAAAACCGAATAAAATAAAAGAACTTAATATATATTTTCGTTTGGTATGTACATACATATATACACATATATTTATAGACACACACACACACATATATATATATACATATATCTATATATATGTGTGTGTGTGTATACACATATATATCTATATATGTGTGTATATATATATACATACCAAACAAAAAAAATTTCACAAATATCGTACCGGAAAATTTACCATAGTTCGTACATTACATCATATATATATATGATGTTTTATTTAATTTGGTTTACCCAAACCCAAACCGCATTACCCGAAACCCAATTAACCCGAAAACCATTTAACCCAAATAGTAATCGTTTGGTTTGTGGGTGACTTGGACGATATATTCCAAACCGATTAACCCAAATAACCGAAAAACCACCCAAATAACACTCCTAGTTTATAATGCAACTAATTATTAACCCACGTATTACGTGGATATTTTATAAATAAATGTTTACTAAAAATCTACATAAAACGTCAATCACATACAAAAATGTTTATTTTTTAAAAAAAAAAGAAAATAGTATTATCTTTTGTTATTAAAAATAATTAAAAAAGTTCTATTTTTAAATATGTATGAATAGTATTTATCGTGTCTCATCTTTTTAAAACTTTGTATTTTTAGATTTTTATCTATAAGTAAAATGCTAAAATTATTCTTTTTTACATAGAATACAATTTAAAAAATTTTAAGATTAGAAAAAATTATAAAACAACTTATTTTCAATATTGCATTATTTTTACTTTTTAAATATATAAATAAAATGAATAGTTAGCTAACATTAGTAGTTAAATATGAAAGTTATTTAAATCAATTAAAAAGTTATTTAAAAATAAATTTAGATTAATATTAGAATATTTAAAATATTTCCTTTTTTAACCGTATGAATTAAATATTAAGGTATTTGAATTAGATTCCATAAATATTCTTAATAATGAATTAGTAAAATTAAAAATCTAATTATGGAAAAAATGTGGGAAATCAAGTTTTTAGAGAGATAATGTAATGACACGTGACATGAAAGGTTTTCTTTTATTAATATACTAGTTTATTACCCGCGTATTACGCGGATATTTTTAATATATATAAAATATAATAAATAAAAAGATAAAGATATAAATATTATTTTTTAAACAAAAGTATATAAACTGATATTATTATTTATTATGACCTATTAATTTTGTATATTTCTAAATATATATGAATAGTAATTATTTTCTTATATATTTTTTAAACTTTTATTATATTATCTTATAATTAATAAGTTAGTAGATTATTAGATTTTGTTAGATTTGATTTGAATTTAAAAGTGAATTATATTAGATTTAGATAGATTTAATTAATAAGTTAGTAGACTTTTAGATTTTGTTTGATTTGATTTGATTTGAATTTAAAAGTGGATTATATTAGATTTGGATAGATTTGATTTAAATTTCTTTATTATTTTTAAAATCTATAAATGCCACGTGTCGATTCATGATGACGACACGTGGCTTCACCAGAAATGAGTATAATTACCCTTTTAATAGTATAGATAGATATAGATTGTTGTGTATGATAAAATGTAATTTTATACGAATCACTTTTCCATGAAATGTATTGAAATAGGTTTTTACTCCTTTTCTTAACATACCCAAAAGAAGGAAATTATTGGTAGTGGCCGACCTTAACTAAAATAACCCAAACACAATCTCACAAAGGTTTAGCTCGGTTCATGTAAAATCAACGGTTCAAGTTGCAAAACAATTATTTAATCCAATGGTAAATAAACGATCCACGTCATGAAGTAGGGCTTCCCCATAAATCCTTCCATAACCCCTCACACACACTCTCTATCTCTATGTATATATATATATTTCTCTCTCATCTCTTTTCCTCTCAAAATTGTCAGATTCGCCGTTTTCATTACAGAAACCTATTACTTATAAACATACATACATATCCTTTTAATCTCTGTGTATTTCTTGAGAGTTTGTGCTTAAAAATGCAATCAACTAGTAAGGATGGTGGGTCTGCGTCTGCTCCACAGAACAGTCTCCCAGCGGTGGTGGCGACGAAGACGCCGACAGCAGCGACGCCGTCTGTTGTGGGTGTTGGGCCACAACAACAGCAGTGGGTAGGGATGCAGTATCCAGCGGCGGCGATGTTAATGCAACATCAAATGATGGCGTCGTCTCCAGGGCATTTTCCGATGTCTCCACACTACATGCCGTATCATCCCCACCACCTCAACCATCCTCTGCCGCCGCTACAGCCGCAGCAGGGATCCGCCGGAGACGCCGGAGAGAACAAGACGATTTGGGTCGGCGACCTTCATAATTGGATGGGTGAGGATTACCTGCGTAGCTGTTTTGCTCCCACCGGCGAGGTATTAATTAAACTATTAATTGATTGAATTTTTTGTTAATTTACATTAATTGATTAAATATCATTGTTAATTAATTACACATGTCACAGCTTGTTTATTTTGTTCGAAATGTGGTTTGTTATTGATTAAAGATGTATGATTGTGTTATTTGAGGAACTAGAACAATCTATTTATAGCCTAATCTAATGTTATTAATTAAAGATAAATTTCGAATCTTTTATTTATAGAAATTGAGCTTAATTTCAATTTAGGTTTATAATATTTATTAACTGATATTAATGGCCATATTTGATGAAGGTGATGGTGGGTACGATTGCCGCCGATGATGATGGTAAGCAATACCATACCATCTTCATCGTACGGGTCGATTGACACCATCATCATCGGCATTCGTAATTCGTACTCACGAACACCGCCATTATCAGCATTTGTATTGCAGGTTATATACCACCATCATAATTAATATTAATTATGATGGTGGATCCCACCAACCGCCATCTTGCATGGCTGGTGTGGTGTGCCAATGGTGTGCGGTTTGCTTAACCGCACATGTTTTCAAATGTTTAGGGCCCCAATATGGCAATATTATAAAGTGAATGGTATGTATTTGTTTTTTGATTAATAAAACACCTTGCTATGATCATTGTTTTAATTATTCTGGATGTTTATAACAGTTTCTACAAAATTAATAAACTCTTGAGTCTTGAGGGTGTTGTTAAAATTTTTGTGTTTACACGATATACTGTATATGACCATCGAAATCCATGGGATGATCATGCATATCATCATCACACTTAAAATTGGTCACACGCGTCGGTGAATTACCGCCCTCTTTGCCACACGTGTCGGTGACTACCGTCATCTTCATAAAGCGTGTCGGTGGGTATCATCATCCTCTTTCTATGCGTGTTATAAGTAGGCACTATCATCTTCGTCATCCTTGACGACGGACACTGGCGATTCGTCATGGACACCCCAAATTCATCATAGGTGTCGGCAGGCACCGTCATCTTCGTATACGTGTCGATGAGAACATCATCATCTTCGTATACGTGTCAGTTGGCATTCCATCTTCGTCATAATCATCGGTGGAAGGCTCTTATTAATTAATTAATGTCACATATATGATAAATCAAATGGCCGGATCAATGTTGTTTTGAAACATACATTACGTTATTAATTAATGGGGTCGATTAGATTAATTAATGTGTCGATACTAGATAGATTGAGAATAATGATCTAATGTTTATCAACCGATATATTAATGAAAGACAGAAGTATACATGAGGTTGTTCTTTATAGAAGAACAAAGTGAGAAATTAAATGTTAAATATAAACTTTAAATGAAGTCATATGAGATGCATATATAAACCAAAGGGCATTTGGCCTAGCGGTACCAAGATATTATGTAAGTGAGAGGTCACGGGTTCGACTCCCGTTGGAGGCAAGTTGAAATTTAGGTGAAGAAAGCAAGTCTTGGGGTAAAGGAGTAGGAGTAGGATAGTTTGCCGTTCAAAAAAAAAATGAGATGCATATTAAATCTTTTGTGTCTAAGTTATGTTTGCTAATTGTTATAATTTTAACATATGTTGCAGGTTGCCTCAATTAAAGTCATTCGCAACAAGCAGACTGGTATCTCAGAGGGATATGGATTTGTCGAGTTTTTCTCACATGCTGCAGCCGAAAAGGTTTTGCAGACTTACACATGCGTCGCTATGCCAAATACAGACCAACCATTTCGTTTGAATTGGGCAGCGTTTAGCGTGGGAGATAAGCGCTCGAATAACGGTTCTGATCTATCAATATTTGTTGGAGATTTAGCTGCAGATGTGAACGATACTTTATTACACGAAACTTTTGCTAGTAAATACCCTTCTGTTAAAGCTGCTAAAGTTGTCATTGATGTCAATACTGGCCGTTCCAAAGGTTATGGTTTTGTAAGGTTTGGAGACGATAGTGAGAGGACTCAGGCCATGACTGAAATGAACGGAGCTTATTGTTCAAGCCGCCCTATGCGCATTGGTGCTGCTACTCCACGAAAGGCATCTGGTTACCAACAACAATATTATGGCTCCCAAGGTACATTTTTATTCAATAACAAGCTAGCCCATGAGCCTAGCTTGATGTACCAAAGTTGCTTTACACTCGATCTAAAGTCTAAACCACTTTCATATGCAAATGCGGTTTGATCCATATATATTTAGACTTTATTCGTTTGCTTTATGTTAGGTGGTTATATGTCAAATGGTGGCTCTCAATCTGATGGAGATTCTAGTAATACTACGGTTAGTTTTTGTGTTTGTGTTCGTGTTCGCTAACTTATAAAGAATTCATCTTTTATTGATTCCTTCTTCTTGTGACTGACCCTTGATTGGGTTTTTAGATATTTGTGGGAGGACTTGACCCTACTGTAAGTGATGAGGATCTTAGGCAACCCTTCTCCTATTATGGCGACATCCTTTCGGTGAAAATACCCATTGGAAAAGGATGTGGGTTTGTTCAATTCGCCAACAGGTAGTTCTTTTCGAATTTGATATCTTTGTATGCTTGAAGCAACCATACAAGTACGTTATGAACTAGTGACTACAGAGAGAGAGAGGGGGGGGGGGGGGGGGGGGGGGCGTTTGGTAAAATGAATCGAAATGAAATGAAGACAAATTATTAGTTAGCTGACTTGAATCATTTATATAAGCTCTCTCTATGAATCCTCAAGTTGAATCAGTATATATAGGCTAAAATGCTTAATTCTCTTGTTTTTCTAACAAATGGTGGAAAATTAAGTAAAATCTAAAGATGGGAAATTGTATTTTCAAATTTCATAATCTAAAAAACTATTGATTTTATCTTCATTTCATTTTTCTTCGATTCTCTCTACCAAACGCCCCCTAAGGTATGTGGTTGACGATAATAGTAATTCAATCTTTGTAATTGTTGGAGCCTTTATCGTGCCAATGGTTATCTAATACGATGATGGCTTACAATTATACTTTGGTTTTGTTGCCCTTCTAACATATGTCGACAGAAATAACGCTGAAGAGGCACTCCAGAAATTAAATGGCACAACAATTGGGAAGCAAACCGTGCGCCTTTCCTGGGGACGTAACCCAGCGAATAAGCAGGTGATCATCGATCATCAGAAACTGTTTTAATTTCCCATTTTCTATAATTGATCGATTACAGTTCAAATTTATGCTTCTGTTACATTCTTTATCGTTGATTAATCTAAATAACCTTCATCGTGCTTGTATGATGTGTGTTACGTACGACAATATATATCTCACTGATTGTATTAGAATATGCAGATGAGAAATGAGTTTGGGAACCCGTGGGCAGGGGCATACTATGGAGGGCCCATT
The DNA here is from genome assembly GCA_020465985.1 of Centrapalus pauciflorus. Lineage (NCBI taxonomy): Eukaryota > Viridiplantae > Streptophyta > Magnoliopsida > Asterales > Asteraceae > Centrapalus > Centrapalus pauciflorus. Next base: position 174,745 of record JAANYP010004552.1, on the reverse strand, counting down.
TACGATGGATTCGAGTACATGACTCCACCTCATGACCCAAGCATGTATGCTGCAGCGTATGGGGCTTACCCTATGTACGATATCCATCAACAACAAGTAAACTAATCTAAAGATCGAGGTTTCTACGTACGTGCCCGCGAAAAAAGATAGGATTTATGAAGAGATCTAGTATCACCGGCCAATTAGTAAAAATGGTCACAAAAAATTTGCAGTTGGTGGCTGAATTTTGACTACGTGAGGTAGTTTTGTAGGGTTTAATTAAGCTAGTATACGTGTGTTTCTTTTCATATGCGTTGGATTTTAAGGTTAATTAAGGCTTCGTGATCATATATAATAAATAAATTACAAATATCTAGCTTATATATATGGTGGTTTGTTTGTTCTATCATACGTACACCTTGATCTATATATATTCATTTGACCATTAAAGTTTGACTTTAGGATTGCTGGTCAACTATTGGAGTTGACTACTTGACACACATATATATCCTAATGTTTGACTATATGTATCGATTGATACATCCAAACTTCAAATTTGAAGTCTTTGTTAATTTATGCTATTGGTTTACACTTTTACGTAATAATAATTTTTAACAAATAATTATTTTCATAAAATATATATAAACGTGTAATTTAACCATGTATTGTTAATTCTTATAAAAAAATAAAATAAAAGTATAATTATTTATTATATATTATTAATCTGTCTTACAAGGTTAATTTTATATATTTTTTTTTATAATTTATCTATGTTAATTTAACATAGATTTTACTTTACTGTTGTAACACTATAAGTTATTATATTTAAAAAATATATATTTATTACATATATATGTACATCACACGGATCAATAAACTAATATGCTAATTAATATAGCTTATAATTAATTAAGCTAATAATTATAACTTGACCGTTATTAAAATTAATAGAAAAGCCAAATAGTTATCAAAGAAGGCGGATGGCAAAAAACACCGAACCCGACGGGGAAAGCCGAAAACCAATCTAAATGGGACGGGTTTTCCCGAACCCGAGTAAGTTAAACGGGGATGAGCGGGTATATAGTATTGATAATATCCGTCCCGTATACCCGATTACATAATCTCTTAAATTCCCGAATACTCCGATTACTTTTAATTAATAGCAACATGTTATTTATATTGTATAAATATTATATATAAAAAATGAATATTTTTTATTTATTTTTTTATATATATTATACATAAAAATTATTATGTATAATTAAAAAAACTTATTTATTTACATATAATTTATTGAAATAATGTAATTTTCATAATCATTTGGTAGGGATACAAATTTAATTTAGTATTAGTACTGTAACTTTAACATACATGGACATTTTAAGCTTAATTTATGAACCATGTGATTAAATTTCATATCATTGATTAATAAATGGGTTACCTGATTCCCCGCGGGTTTCTCCGCATACCCGATGGGGATCCCCGTTTAATACCCGCGAGTTTTTAAAACGGGAACGATATTTACATTTCCCTTCCCGAACCCGTCCTGTTGCCATCCCTCTGAATGCTCCTACTATAATAATTTGATTGCATAAATAAAAGAGTGTGATGAAGTGACCTCATATATGATATATCAACAAACATTTAGGTAATAAATTTAAGGTAAGTTATGTTTTTTTGAATGTGTCAAACTAGTCTAGTCTTACCTAATCTACCCATTTGCCTCAAGTGGGACTTCAGAACTTACATTTACCACTTAAATTTTAACTTGCCTCCGACAGGAGCCGAACCCACGACCTCACACTTACATAACACTTATCATACCAAATGGCTAAACCTCATTGGTAGTTATATTATTTAGAAAGCAACTTAATTGGTTTGTATTTTAATTTGGTAATTTAGTTTTTTTTATATAGATAATAAGTTTTCTTATTATATAACCATTTAAAACTTATTGAGAAAACACACACATCATATCATTATTGCAGATTAGAATCTGTTTCAGTTTATTCATTATTGGTCATTAGTGGCATCTTATATATTTTAATATTCTTTTCAGTGAAATTTACACTTCTTGATGATACTTTACTTTTGGAAGCAACATAACTTATGGTCCATAAGTTATGGAGATACAAAAAAAGGTTTTATAACCTAAAAGTAAGTTTCTATTTAAAGTTTGTTTGGATAAGAGCATGATGACTAGGTGTTTTTTATGCTGCAAATTACATTGTGAACCTTACATTACCTTATTACTTCAATATCACCACCTCTATTTTAGATTATTTCAATAAAACCCCTCTTATATATTGAAATCTTTACGATCTTCTTGGTTTGGATTTCTGTTTTACTCATTGAAATTGGATTAGACTGAGCAAGAGTGAAACTATGAATACAAAATAATAAGATTTAAAGTCAGATTAACTTGTACGAGTTTAGCTTCAAATCATTTTTAATATGTTAAACATAAATTTTTCTATTTGAAAATATAAAGTTAAAACACTGTTAATTCGAACTAAAAAAGATGATACAAGACCAATTCATGCGATTTCTATTTAGAATGAACAAAAGTGATAATTCCATTTTTTTAAAAAAAATCAATAACGGATAATGAACCTCATTTTTTATTGTAGATTGGTTATTTGGTTTGGTAGCCGGTCTAATGTAACAACCCAGCTTTTATTTAAGTCTTTTATTTCGTCTTGATCCAAATAATGTAAATTTAATTACATTATTAATTATGCAATTTAATTAAGTTAGAGACTATTTAAATTAAATTATATTTATGTTATAAATAATTAAAAATGATTAAATTTAAAAGATATGTAAAATACAAAAGTTTAATGGGTTAAGTAGCAAATATGATCACATTAATATATAAAAATCAAATTAATGATCAATAAAGATCATTAACACCAAATCTCTTTCTCTCTCTACTCTCTCTCTACACATATTCGGCAATTTCACAAATTTGCCAAGGAATTCAAGATTTGTTCAATTAATTCAAGAATTAAGACAAGGAAGAGTAACAATTAGCAACAATCAACAAGAATCAGCAAAATTTTAGGTAAATTTCCTTAAAAATTTACATATTTTGATTGTTTGGTTCGGTTTTATGAGAAACCGAAACCAAAGAATTAAAATGAGATGAATTTGTGTTGCATGTATATAAATTTTGTAGATTATGATAAATTTAAGTTAATAGATGTTAAAGAAACAAGAATTTTAGTTTGGATTATCCAAATAAGAAGAAAATCGGAGTTTTTGGATGAAAAAGATGTTCTTGACAAAATGATCATTTTTGGATGATCTTGATTAATTTGTAGAGTTTTTGATAGGGAAAAATGTATGAAATCAACCCAATAATCATAATACATCAATATATTAAGTTGCATGTTGAATATAAATAGGTTTAGTGAATTTTATGTAAAATCCGTATGAAAATATTCAAGAACACCAAGAACATTTCTGGAAAATATACTAAGTATGGGGTCCGAATTCGGGTAGGACCGAATTCGGATGGTGCCCATTTCGGACCTATGTTTCGGTTCGGATAATATCAATTTCGGATGATTTCATTTCGGATTCTTATAATTCGGTTCCAATGTTAATTCGGATGTATTATATCCGAATTCGGATGATAGGTTGGTCTGAAATCTAATCACAATTCGGATGCCTATTAAATCCGGATCCGGATGGTTCATTTTGGATGGATCCGAATTCGGGTTAATACGAATTTTATATACATTTTGATAATTTAATTAAATAAATGATTTATATATATATATATATATATATATATATATATATATATATATGAGAAAGAAAACTTATAAGAATTTAATGAAAGATTGACAAGTTATCAGATATCAGAATCAGATAGACTTAAAGATTTTTATGACCAAAAGATGATGAAATTCCATGATAATGATGATGATATTGACATGAGATTTATATGATATAATTCTGGACAGGTTCAGTAAAATTCTGAACATAAAGACAAAGATTTAAAAGATTGAAAGCGGGTCTCTGATTTGAAAAGAATTGACAGATTACAGATTGACAAAGATAAAATCCTGAGATAACTCAGGTGGCAGATTTTTATATCTGTTTGATAAAGACCCCGACCAGTGAGTTATAGATATTCAGATTGAACATGCATAAATTCCGGTTGAGATATATTGTTGATGATAGATTTATTGACATTCATTTTATCAGCTGGATTGAAACTTGTGCACACTATGGTTCGGTGTTGCCCAGTGGATCATGATAGCTATTTGATTATCATTTCATATTATATTTAAGACTTCTTCAGATATTGCATTATGATTCATTGCTATCATGCCTCCTATGACTTAAGCTTTCATTATTTGATCAGACACTTGATAGATTTATTCAGCTTGACTAGCCCTTAATGGTCTATTGTTCTAGACCTGGCTATTTCACCAGTTCTTATATACTTGGTAATGACCTCCGATGTTCCGCCATATTGACTTACTGGTAGCTAGCCCAGTATGTGGCTGATCCCCACGATTTAAGCGTGAGTGTGGCCTGAACATCATCCAATTCTATGATTCTATATCTCAATCATGAGGGCTGTAGCGGCAGCCAAGACATATCACGCTAAGACTAATGATACGCTTGACACGCATGTTGATATTGAAAATCTATAAACTCACTAAACTTTGCTTACAGATGTTGCATTAATATTTTACAGGAAAAGTCAAAGGAAAGTCACCTGCTGGACCTAGCTCTTAGGTCAATTAACGATCAAGACAGAAGTATCATAGACCACTACACAACAAATCCTTTCGGTACTGATTGGAAGACAGCAATTGTTGTGGATTTTGGGTAGATTTAATATGATTCTATGATGTAATGACTAGATTAGATGTTACCCTTTTTATAACTTTATTTTGAAATATGTAACTTAATTCCTAATCTGTATGTACACGTAATTTAATTTTCCGCATTATAATTACCATATCTTAGTATGGTTGATATCGTATTGCATGATGTGTGACCTAGACTCTGAGGACTGACCCGGAAGGGGAGGTCTTCACATCTAATTTTCGCGATATACACTTACTAAAATTAAGAAACCTAATACAAACCCCTTTCAATATGTGTTTTTTGTTAGATTAAACAAAACTTATTTAGATTGGCTTTCAATTTTTATGGTCCTAGATCGATGAAACAAAAACAAAAAACCAAATATTATACACACGTATATATGTATATTATAATATTATAACACTAAGAGAAAACATTATCTTCAAAGTTGAGGTATAAACATACTATTGCTGGCATATAGAGGTTCCTGATTTCTTCATAGTATGAATGAGAATAATTAACGTGATTGGAAACAAACATATTAAGCTTTTCTTCACACATCTTCTATACTTCTTATGTTCTATACATTTAATTTATTTGATTTTATGATTGTAGCTTTATAGGAATAAGAATAACCAAAGTGATTTAATCGGTTTGGTCATTTTCTACTTGTTAAAATAATAATGTAAGAAGGACATGAAAACATAGCAAGAAAATGCATTTAAATTTATGCAAATATTCCAATTTATTATTACCTTAAATGACCAAATGAAGCCAAATTATAAGGTGCATATATAAAAGAATTATGATCTACCTACAACATTACATGACCACAAGTTGTATTATGATACTAAGATCATGACCATAACTTGGTAATAAACTCATGATGCTTTCATGTCCGTGAGGAATAATATTAACATCGTTAACAAAACAAACTAACTCACATAGTTTTATGAACGTTCTTTGAAAGCATCGACATAGAAAAGCATAATTAGGTTTGGACCCATGGTTCGGTCCTGGTTCTTCGAAGCCCATGATTCTTATTCGGTTCAACATCAAGAAAAAAGAAACCCATTTAAGGTTTGGTCCTATCTTGTTTCTTCATGATATTAAAACAATTAATTATAAAATGATGTAAACTACGTCTTGTTATCCTTAATTTGAGCATTGTTGCATGTACTTAGTAATCACTTTTTTAATGTCAAATAAAGCTTTAGATTAACAATATAACATTTTCACAAAAGATGATATCCACGTATGCTATTTGAGGCAGAGACAATTGGTGTAGGATCTATATACCCAAACATATCATATTATTTTCATTAAGAATTGTTGGTGTTTTAATATGCATTCAACCCTTAATTCAATCATTTAGATGTATTTGTGAAATTTGATGTTAATATTAAAGATATATGATGTTTTAATGCCTAATGATCATGAAAAATAAACAATGGTATATTGGTTATTAATTAATAACTAATATTTATGATTATTTCTATAAGTAATAAAAACGATTAACTTAATATTTAGATATATTTTATATATTTAAAATTTTAAAAAGACATATATGAAATTAAAATATTTAAGTTGGGTGTATATGATATTATGAATTTTAAGAGATAAATATATGCAATTATCTTTTTAAGTTGGGTATATATATGGTATCTTTAAGTTTAAGATGAGTATATATAAAATTCTCCCTAAACTAGAAGTTTTTATAAAATTTCACAACACATTCGGAAACTTAAATTGAGTTTATTTTGGTGTTTATGTAAATTGAAAAAAACTTAAATAATAAAAAATAAATTGGGTTTAATTTGATATGTTACTGTTATTGATAAAAATATGAAAATTTTTTGTTATTTTTATAACAAAAAGCTGTTTATAACTTACTAAACTGGTTAGCAGGTCACCGATTGCTATTATTGATATATTAATAAAAATTTATTGCTATAAACGATAAAAATATAAAATTCGATATTATTAATTATACAAAATAAATAATATTGCTATTAATGATAAAATGACAAAAGTTGCTATTTTTGATCATTTGCCCAATAAAATTCATATTTTATGCATAAAAAAATGTTTTCTTTTAAAAATTAACAATAAATATGTAAATTAATCTATTATAATTTTTTTGATGCAAAACTAAAATTTTAAATTGGTTCTTTTGTGAAAGTCATGTTCTCACTTAAACACACACATATATATAATCAACTTATTACATGTAAAATAACTAATACAAGGTTACAAAGTTGTTATATTTAACCAAATTATTAGAAGATGCAAAAGACTTACCAAAATCCTCAAAAACTGATAACAGACCTTAGTAATCAAAATTTCAGAATATCACTACAGTTATAACAAAATTCGTCTTATCGATATCCCAATCATGATCAATATATGATCGTTGTATTAACAGGCGAGTTAGCAAGTTGGAACTCAAACATGGTTTATAATCATTTCGATCTAACAAATAAGGGTGTTATTCGGGCGGTTCAGGTTATTCGGGTTTGAGGGTGTGGTTAGCTAGCCAAATCGAACCAAATAAGTGGACGAGTTAATCGATTTTCGGTTAAAGGTATCAGTTTACTCGGTTTGGGTTAAATGAGTTATTCAGTTTTTGTATGAAAAATGAAATATTTTACAAAGTAGTTTAAACGAGTTTAAAGATTTAGGTAAAACGAGTTAAACGGTTTGAGTATCAAAATTGGGTATTTAGATTTTTTACATTCTATATATAAAAAATTCTAATTCTAATTATAAACGTAGCTACAAAATGATAAATATACATTAAACGGGTTATTCAGGTTATTTGGGTACCCGAATAAATATGAATCATACCCGTAAACCGAACCGAATTACTTTGGGTACAATTTAGACAGAATAAGAAACTCGAAATCGAATAACCCGATCCATTTAACCGATTAAGGTTCGGTTCGAATGAGTTATCCGAATTCGGTTATTTTGCACACCCCTACTAACAAGTCCATGATTAGGAAAAATGATTGGCTAACTTTTTAAAATAATATAGGTTAAGGGTGCTAATTAGATAAAAAAAAACGTACTGGGAGCATAAAAACAAAATCTTTATAGACTGGGGGGCAAAAAGCAAATAATGAAATGTGGACAGTGCCAGAAAGGGGGAACATACCTGGTTTATCAACAGCTGGCTCTTCGGAAAATCAAAGTCAACTAACACGTCCTCCCACCACCGCTATGAATTTATCTCTGCTTTCTCTCTCCACCACTCTCTCTCCATCGCTGCAACCTCCTAACCGCCGGCGAATTCATCTTCAGTCGTTCAACGTCAGAGCTGCTTCTTCTTCTCCGACGATTTCGTTCTCGAAACATCGAGTTGTTGTTACAAGGGAGCGTGGTAAAAATGGCAAGCTCATCAAAGCTCTGGTGATTTCCTTTTTCTTCGTGGTTTATGTTTTTGTTTTCTGTCGAATTACTTTAATTTTGATTTGGTGCAATGCTATAATCTGTTTGAATATTAGGTTTTGTGTTTTACATGAGTTTATGTTCTTTCTTATTTATTGATTACCATTGGAGCAATATACTTTAATTTGCTTTTTTGTGTTTGAGGATAGTTGTCGGGTAGGTGTTTGAGAAAATGCGTGACACTGACAGACTATGGTAGTTTTTCGAATATGAATTGCTTTCCTCTCCTCTTATAAAAACGACAGCACACTTTATTTTGGGATATTTCATATTAATTAGTTGCTTTCGAAACCTTGCTAAATTTGCAAATTAAAATTTTTTATTTACTGGTTTTAGTCATTACGTTGATGTTATTGGTTACGACTTATGACATACAAGGTAACATTATTTTATGTCTGATACTCTGATGAGTGATGACGGCAACTTTAAGTTTACTCAACCACATTCTTATGGAGATAAGAGTTGCAGTTTCTGGAAATAGCGTGTGATTGTATTATGAAGAGTTTTGATGCAAATAGTTATTTGACACTGGTAGTGGTTGGTCTTCGAAGCACTTGGACTTGGTTCATGGCACTTTGGAATTGGTAGATATAGGAATAGACGGAAATGGCATTCAGCCATGTACAATGGCTAACAATTAGTAACCACTTTGTCATTTCAAAATGGAGAAGCCTTATGCGCAATTACTCATGGTGTAATGTATGCAAGTTTTGGAAGTCGATTACTCGATTATGGTAAAGGTACACAAGTCATAGAAGCACAGTGAGATTTTGGATAGGGATTTACAAAATTTCTGGAAGAGAGATATTGGTAGCCTTTTCATACCTGGCGTCATGTATCATGGGAAGGTAAAATAAGAACACTTTTATTAAGCTATTACTTTTGTACTATTCCTAGAGGTCATTTTATTGTCACAGTGAAGTGTAGATATGACCTGGAAGTATTTCATGGAAAGGAGAGCACAAACCATTTATTCTTACCTTATTTGTGAAAGCAAAACATGAACCATTTATGCGTACCTTATTTGTGAAAAGGAGAGCACGATCCATTCATGCATGTGGTAAAACATGGAATTTCTTCAATTAACAGTCCTATGCTGCAACATACATATACTGCCGCAAGGCTGACATGCAGTAGTGCATGTATGGCTGTTGCTCACTGTAATACAATTCCTCCCTTGCTGCAAAATTGATTGGAAGCATTGATTTTCTACGTAGATGATACTTTTTATATTTCATTCGCTATTTAGAATTGACACTACAAACTTGATGTTAATGTGTATATATACAGAGAACAATTTATAAATTATTAGTACATTATCATGAATTAGTTCCGGAGTGGGAAAGGCAAAAGTGTAAATTGTGACATTCCTGATTGTTTTCGGTTTCATATGTATTTTCTGCTTGAGTAGGCAGCACATGGGATCAACTGTTTGGAGCTTCCCCTAATTCAGCATACACATTTACCTGATCTGGACAGACTTTCTGCTCTATTAACTGGTAACTTCCTCTGCTTATGGTTCTACTAGTAGTTTCAAAAATGGTGTGGCTTAACTTCTTTTATTTCTTTTGCTTTTATGGTGGCAGCCACTACTTTTGATTGGATCATCATAACTTCACCTGAAGCAGCTATTGTTTTTCTTGATGCCTGGAGGTATGTACAGAGCTTTCCTGCATGTAATAATAAGCTAAAAATTTTTCAATAACAACTTCTTAATTAAAGTTTGAAGGTGAAAATCATAGGAAATTCATATATACCAGCTTATTTAATCACTTCTCGACTGTTCTTTTATTATGAAAGGAAACCTACCATGCACCTTTTTATCCTACACTACCACCTTGTCACAAGTGAGTATTTAACCCATAACCACCTGGGTGGGAAATTACCTTTTCTGCCGCTCTTTATGCTTAATGCATGTATAGTCTATGAGAACATCATATATCCTGTGTTTATTATCTCTCCACACTATCTTCTCAACTAAGAAAGCAATATAAGGTGGACCTTAAGGCAAAATTGTATTATTACTTCTTTTCTGACATTGATGGGTTTGTATACAATATTGAACTTAGACTTAACTTTTGTTGTCTGGCACCCAGTTTAGATTTTCCTAAATACATTCTAGTATATTGCCTATTCGTCTTTGGGATCATATATATTTTATGTTCTTATATAAGAAATAAGTGTGAAGACACATGATGAGTAATTTGAATTCTCTAAGGATGATGTGCATTAACTTGTAGACTAACAAAACTACAGAGCAGAGACACAGAGAGTGCATGACGGCTGTATATATATATATATATATATATATATATATATATATATATATATATATATATATATATATATATATACACCTTCCATCTAGGTTTTTATTGATGTATGGTGTCTTTTCATGTAGTGTTTGCAATAGATATATCCGCTAGTGATACAAATATGTAACAGGAAAAATAATCAGAATGAATACCAATAATTTGATACTGTGGATTGTAAAACATCTACATTATATCAAATGCAGTGTATTTTTTTAAGGTGGTATATTCCTGCAGTACTTGGTTCCTTCCATTTACTTTTGTAGCATGTACTATCTCCACTTTAAAGTCAACTAAGAGTTCAAACAGCCTCATTTTCAGATTAATTTCCTTTGTTTAAAAATTAGGTTCGCATGTAATGCTTCAAAGATGGAACATGTTCTCAATCCATAATGATAGGCATTGATGGAAGAAAGGCACATTTTGGTGCATTCTTCTTTCTTTCCTTGGTCTTCCGTAGGGTGGCAATTTTCCTAATAACTTGTGGATTCTAGTGGAAGGGCAGAGCAAAGCCTTTGTAGGTTCATTATGCCACACTGCATGCACTGTTTCAAGAAGGAAGAGACCATAACTGATCATGTTTTTTTCCATGACATTGAGTCGAGGTGTATAAAAAAGTTTCTGCATGAAATGAGTGTTAGTTTCTGTCAAAATATTGTATTGGAATTGGTCAGTTACTTTATTTCCATCTATCATCCCTAGAGCTGCTGGGTGCCCAAGTGTCAAGGTAGCTGTCGTTGGAGCTGGTACAGCCAGCATATTTGATGAAACTACAGTTTCATCTAAGCAGTTCATCAACATTGCTTTTGTACCATCAAAAGGTATTTGTACATGCCTTACCTTAAATTTTGGATCACTTGCTATGCTATTTATGATTTGCTTTGATGTAGCTCATCAACTATATTACTTTAGACTTGGGCCCTGTTTGACTCATGGAATGTATTTGGAAGGAATTGGAATTATTTCATAGTGTGATTGGAAATTTGGATTATAAAGTAATGAATGCAAGCTTGTTTAAATTCCATCAAAATCTATGGTTGAAGACATCATTCCTAACTATTTGTAATAGAATTTAGATTATTAACATTTCACAATCCATGCCCTTAGCTAACCTTAAACATCATTCCATGCCAAACACGTAAACATACTATCTACTTTAAATTAAATTCCAATTCCTTCAAATTTCATTCTGGGAGCTAACTCAGCCTGGTGTGGAAGACTTATGTTTAGCTTTGTGAATTTATGCAGCGACTGGGAAAGTTCTTGCTTCAGAGCTTCCTAAGCATGGGAATGAAACGTGTACTGTTTTATATCCTGCTTCTGCCAAAGCTAGTAACGATATAGGTAAATATGTTACTTTGTATCTGGTCTCTTTCTCTCTCTCTCTCTCTCTCTCTCTCTCTCTCTCTCACACACACACACACACACACACACATACCCTTTTTAAATTTTAAGATGTTATGTTTACTTGAAAATCTGTTCTGCTGATATTTATAATTAAAATTTATGTTAAAAGTTGGTTCAAGCAGTGATTTGTGTAAGGTGGCTTATGAATTTGGTTCAAGCAGTGATTTGTGTAAGGTGGCTTATGATTTCAGTATTTAAGTGGACTATCATTGTGTAAAGCTAAGTACATGATTGAAGAGTCCAGATTTCCTGTTTGTTTTGGTTATCCAAACTTGTAACCACTTCGTGATTAAACAAGCATACAAGTTATTCAGTTAGAACCTAAAAGCCAAAGTGCCAAACTCACCAAACTCCATGGTTAAGAATGGGAACATACTTGCTAAACATATACTGCTTGGATATGTATTGGACTTGAAGGTATGTTAACGTACAATAACTCAAAGTAGCAAAGTTTCATCAATTATATTGCACTTTCATGTATTGAAGTCATTATTACAGGAGTCATCATGATGGGTGAACATCCATTAAATTTGGAAAACAGAGATGAATAAGTTGTCCACTATGGTACACGTTATCTATTCCCAAAAGTGTCAGATCACCGACGTGCGGGGTTGGGAAGCCAGGTCAAGTTGCTAGAGATTGCACTTAGAATTTAATAATATTTTATACTTTTTTTTTCTAAACTATGATTACGAATTAAATAAAAATAGTTGCTAAAAAATTAGAGTTTCCCATTGGGAGTTGTGAAAATGATTTTTTTTGGCTGCACAAAAAAACAGTAGTCATCTTTGGCTGTTTCTGAAGGGTACCAACCATCCCTGATCCCCCCCTTCCCCCCCCTCCAAACAAAATCTCCCCACCAAGAACTCCAGAAGTTCAGGATCTTCTGTACATAGACAGATGATTGAAGGTGTGACGGAACAAATTTTCACAAAGTAGCGCTGATATGTTGATGCTTGTTCATTTTAAGTGCAACAGTTTTTTGTTCTGCAAATGATAAGGTCTTGAAAATATGTTTGCAGTGTATATTTGTTAGTCTATTCTTTGGTGTTCTTATAAACAATATGTGAAATCCAAAAGATTATAGTTATTATAGAGAGAAAATCTCTTCACTGAAATTTGTTGGACTGGATTGCCAGTACAAGGCTGGTAGATCGTCTTTAACCACTGGTTCTCACTTCTTTCAAAGTTACGTTTCTTATTGACATCCTCGTTTCCTTTCATGACATCTATAGCCAACTCTCAATTGAAACTTTGGCACATTTGTTAGCAATTTAAAATCAAGTGATTATCTGCAGACAGTAAAGTCACCACTCATCACTGATCATTTTAATTTGAGAAAAGTCTGTTGCTTTCTCAAAGAAAAGGTACCGATGAAATGGTTCTCTGAAAGTATGAAGTTCTTTATTTACTTTTAATTGTAGATCCAGTGATTATGGCCACACTGGTTTTGACCAGATTGTGAACCAACATTATGAATTAGAATTGGTAGATAACCACTTGATTCTGCAATAATATTTACCAAGTTCCTTTTCTGTTTCAGTCATGTTGCATCTCATGGTTGTATGGAATTGTTTTTGTTCTTTACTTTTTAATTTAATCGGATGCACAAACTGAAAACCATGGTGATTGTGTTTCAGAGGACGGCCTTTCTAAGCGTGGATTTCAGGTCATACGACTCAATACTTACACAACGGTAAAGATTTTATGTTCCGGTATTTTTGGTTTATAAAAGTTGTGTTAAGACTAAGCTGGCTGATCCACCATATTCACATTCTTATAAAGAGAAAAATATGTTGTGAGGTTATTAAATCTGATGTGTCAGTTTTTTTGCTAAGAAAACGGTGTACGGAACAAGTAAACACAAACAAAACACGGAAACATAGGAACACAGATTTACGTGGTTTGGTCCAAGAATGACCTATATCCATGGCCACACTAGCAAGTCACTTGTATTAATTTCGGATTAAGGTTACAGTTACATAGGGTTGATATAATGGGCTAGGCCTAAGAAAATTTTGTTTCCTGCAACTAGTTTATTATGTCACAATCCGTCTCCACAACTTAACACTTTTTGATGAACTCACGGAGTTTATAATTACAACTGCTATATGTGGAAAACAATTTCTTATTACATATCAATCCAACATGCGATCATGAGTTCATGACTCTGCCGTTTTAATTTGTTCAATCCCTATAAAAAGCTCTGGGCCCATTCAAGTGTTAACTAGTTCATGTCTTCAAGATAAAGGCTTGCAGCTATGGGGTCATCCAATTTTTCTTAGTTCTTGGTACATTTGTAATTCTCCTTGAGGTTTCTTATAGGTTTCATACATTATTGTATATTCTATGATGACTGCACATGTTGTACTGAATAAAGTATCTGGCAGTTCTGATCTTAACTTCTTTTAGGAAACTGTTCAACATGTTGACCAAATGGTTTTCGAGCAAGCACTCTCTGCTTCTGTCATTGCAGTTGCCTCACCTTCCGCAATTAGGTAATTTCTAGTTACATTTCCTGAATAGTTAGTTATTTATCAACTTTTTAGAAGCTGTCATTTAACGACTTTTAATGATCCTTTTTGAATTTAGTTCATTTGCATGATCAATAAAGTGCTATCATGTAGGAGAGAATCCATTTCTACTTGTCACCAACTGAAACTTTGTTTCTTAGCGTCACGTGTGAACGTTCTGCGCCCCTTCTTAAACTTGAAGCACATACCTTTTGTTGCTTGAGTTGGTTCTCCCCTGTTAATTAGTGGTGTATGTCATTCTGTTCATTTCTCAAATATATCTTCTTCTCAAATTGGGTTTAAGTTTTACAAGCAGTATCCTTTTCACGTGATTCAGATATGAACTTGTGGTATAAACTTACAGGAGAACCATATCCACCACATGAAAATAATTTTTCAGATAGGCAGATGCAGATTTTTTTTTTCCGGTTTTTTATATATTTTTTCTCTTTTCATCTATTTTAATTTTCCTGAAAGAGGAAAAGTTGTTTCTTTGTCGGCTCAAGTCTATGAATTTTATTCTGCAACAGAGCATGGGTCAATCTTCTATCTGATTCAGAGCAATGGGGCGGTTCTGTTGCATGCATTGGTGAGACCACTGCTTTAGCTGCAAAAAGAATGGGATTGAGAAACATATACTATCCATCCAGCCCTGGTCTCCACGGGTAATCAATCATTCTTCATTTTCTTGATCCTGGTGAATTTTACTTGTGCTACCGTAGTCTGATCAGAGCTTCACATATAGTTGGGGTGGTATGTGTTGTGGACTGCAAGTTATTCTGACATAAACATTTTGTTTTACAGTTGGGTTGACAGCATCATTGATGCCTTAGGTATCCATAAACAAGTTCAAAAGGTCTAAGAAATATACAGTTCCCTTTTTCAGGTATTTTGTTTGTAAATGTCTTCACTTTTTCTTTTTTAAAAGGTAGGATTTAATGGTTTCCCTCTAATTCTCTGTACAAGGTTTCTGTGTTTGGTGCACAAAAATAAATGACACGAAAATTCATGTAAGACTTTTCTTCCAGCGTTAATTTCCAGAAATAACCACGAGCAGTAAGCAGTAGAAGAATTCAGATTTGGTGCCCACTTACATGCCTAGATTATGTACACATTGCTGGAGCTTTTGTTGCAAAATGAAGAGGCGCTAAAGGATGAGGAATTAAGAAGAGATTCTTCTTGAATATGTATATAAATCTTCATGCTGTAGATGTCCTTTTCTGCTTCCAATTGTTATTTGCTTTTGGCATATTTTCTTTTTTGCCAAGAGACCCTGTAATGTAGAATATTGTAATATCGTAAAATGAATTTCATATCTCCCATCTAGTCATGATTTTAAAGATCCTTTGAATTACCATTTTTATGTTATTGTTATTCTCTTCTGCTGTTGTAAAGTTTATACTTTATTGATCCAAGCATTATCAGCATCATTGTTCTTATCTTCATGTTATTCTCTTCCATCTATTTTCAGGTTGAGGATGCACCAAGAGTCTCTTCCTTTCCCTCTCTTTAGTCTTCAGTTTATATGGTATGTGGTTGTCTATGTTGCTTATTGTACATTTGTTTCTCCTTATAATGTTCAATAAAATTTGATTTTGCGTTATTAGCAATTTATATTACCTAAATAAAAATTTGTAAACCCAAGGGGAGAAAACCTGTAAATGTGTTGTACTCTTCTAATGGAAATTGTCCAGGTCTTATTGTGAAATAAAAAAAAAACCACTCTGCCCAGCAGGCAAATGAAACTGGAGCCTTGGTTGTGAAGATTTGGGAGGTTCTTACTTCTTGAAGTATGCATCGAGTTAAAGAGGACTCAAATTCTTCTTTTTTTGGATTCTGAGCCTGTAGTTTCGGCGAAAGAGGTTCTAATTGACTTCCTGTAGAATCTTCACACCTCATTTACTGAAGTACAGGATGCAGTTGCATGCTGAAGGAACTTGCTTGTAAACAACAAATCGGTAGAGCCGGACAACACTCCTTCTGTATGCTCTGCTTCTCTCCCTCTGGTCAGTACCACCCTCCAGGGCTCCAACCTACCTCTTTGTTGTAATGAATTCTTTTTTTTTTTGCATGTTTATTAAACATTCAGTTTTATTCAACCAGTTTGAGATTGCAAATACTGCATGTAGTTTGTTACAGTATCATGGCTTCCTACTAAGGGTGTCAAATATTAGTCCAGACCAGACCCATGAAACCAAAAGGCCGGACTGGATTTATTCTTTAATAGTTAATTATTGGTCTGCTCTGGTCCGATTTGGAAATGTGAACGAACCAATCCTTTAATTTATTTTCAAACATAGAAACTACTGCATTTCAGGTTTATATTTTAAAAACCCAAGGTTGTATTCAGTGTGGGGCATAACCGGTACTAAATAGTAGTCGAACCATTTTAAGTTGGTTTGGTTTTTGGTTTTTGGTTTTTTTTTTTTTATTTCTTTTTGTTTTTTGTAGTCATGGTATGTCACTGGCGTGTCTCAATCAACATGACTTCTCAAAATTGCCGTGGATCAGGTTTTCTGTGTGTGTCTGTGTGTGTGATATGCTAACTTGATCCAGATATTAGATAATCACTATCTAGGATAAGTTTGCTTCATACAGGGAAGCGTTGTCAACGATACCGTAGCAGAACTTGATCATCCATTCATATTCTGTAGATCTGGGAAATACTACTTGCTGAGATGGCATTATGACTTCCAACACTTTGTTTTTGAGAAGTCCAGATAATCCAGAAGATACATTGAGTCCGTTTTAGTAACCTCCTTGTGTTCGGGCTTTAAAGCCACGTGTCATTTGGGAGCCCAAATTTCCGTAGAGGGACCTAGCTATATGGGAACAAAAATTACAATAAAGCGTTTTTTAATATCCGGAGCAGTGAAATCTGCTCTTTATATCTGATTACAGCTGAATGTAATCGGCGCAACATGTTGTTAGGCTATACCAATATATGATTAAACAGGCTTAATCCAAATAAAAAGATTCCAAATACAATGAGCCCATATTAAGCCCGATAAGCACTAGGCCCAACAGAATAGCATCTAGTTTAGCCCTTGATAAGCCCGGAGGACGGGTTGGGTTGTATTTGCAGATTCTTGAGAAAGCAGTATACAAGTAAGAGGTAAACTATCACAGCAGAGTTCATTGTCCTTACACTGGGTGTCAATCTCACCAAACTTTATAGGTACAAATCTTTCGGTATCGGGTCGTATGACCAACCCAGAACTAAGTGAGAAGTATTATAACTGTATAGAAAAATACAAATCATAAAAAACCAAAATCCATGAAGAAGCTTCTTAACGTACACCAAAGGATACCTATTGGTCGGGCTGTATTTGCCGGTACTTGATTCGTCTCACTTGTGACCTCGATTATAGTCCCAGAGTGTTGTCACCATCCAAAAATCACCATGGATGTTTTATAAAATAACAAGTTGCTATCATGGTGTTGACACCTGCTAAATAATTGGCACACTACACTGGACCCATCCGTATAAATGTCACCTCTGTTCATTTGTGTGGCTGTCACTTTTCTACCCGATGCACGTATTCCTCTCCTACTCGATTCTCTCTCAACATAAACCTACCTATCACGAGATGAGAAAACGACATGTAGGACCTCTCGGACTTTCAAGTTTCATCCTACAATCCTAAGCGTTTCGTTATCGCTTTGGGTTCATGGGTTTGGGTGGTGCTTTGGGCTAAATTACCATGTAACAAAAGTTTTACATGGAGGGTGTCTTGTGTAGAAAAGGACAGTGGTCACTGAATGATACAAAAGAAGGGATGAGAAGGTCACTTTGTTGCATGTGGCTACTTTTTAAACTTTTATCATGGCCCCAGTAAGGCCACCAGCCATGGTCCACCACCACCACCACCATATCTCCCATTTTCTTATCAACTTGGAGACCCAGAAACCTATGGGGATGGCATTGGACCCTCCTGTAAAAAGATGACTACTTTACAGTTCCAGTTCCAGTTCCATCTTTTGACTTTCATGCAACTTGGCTTATGTCTAAAAGGATAGACTTGAGATATGGTTCTTAGGTTGTATTATAGTATGTGATTTATATGTTTGTATGTTATATCGACGTTTCAACTGATCGTGAATAATACTCGGCCGTATAATTTTACGTGTGACAAAACAGTTATGGTTTCATCTTCCAATGTTGATGTGAATAAATGAGTAGGTGGTATATATTTAAGATTGTTATAGTTGGTAGTTTTTTTAATCCTGTTGGTGCCAACTTTGTAACAAATTGATGAACTGAAAGTCAAGCTTAAACCCTGAGCAACAACATGAACTCGTGGCGCACATGACTAATGAAGTCGAAGATGGCGATGATTTTCTTTCAGTTGAATGATGATTTCATGATAAAGATAAAGATGAAAACGAAGATTGAATGACGATGATTTCTTAGATTCACAAAGATTGAACACTAACAAAGAGGTTGATGATCTGGTGGTTTAAGTTTTTAATATGACGACGACGATGAGAACATGTCATCAAGATACCCATTACTACAAGGAAGAAAAGTACACATCATTACCACTTACCAGTGCCATGAGCGTGTAGCATGTTATTAAATAAAAATAGAAATAGAAAGCAATTTAAATAGTTAAAAAAGTTTAAGGACTCTTAATCTATAAATTGATAAAAATTTGTTGGTTTAAAGTGCTACTTTGGCAGTCAGGTTTTTTCTTACGTCCAGTGTTGCATCGATCTAGAGGTCTATTCCTTGGTTTCCGCTTTATGGCATTTCCAAAAAGAAAAAAAATCCAATCCCATAAAGGTTTAGGTAATCGTCAGCTTTCCGAAGCCGACATGCCTTAGCGCCCCAACCCTCAAATGCGGGGTTCACTAAGCAAAGCAAAGGATGTCGTGAACGGTGGGAGGTTAGAGAGAATTTACCTATTCATAGAGTGATCCTATGATCGATCCCTGGATGCTTAGATACTTGCAACTGAATCTGTAAGCGGCGCGGGGTAGGATGGACTAGAAAAACGGCAAGAACTCCAAAGTAGGGATGTGTGGAATGACCGGAAAACCGAACCGAAACCGAAACCGAACCGGAACCGGAACCGATTGGAACCGATTTTTAGTATTCGGTTCGGTTATCGGTTCTTATATTTTTTAATTTTCGGTTATCGGTTATTCGGTTAACGGTTCTGCGGGTTTCGGTTATATCGGGTATGGAACCAATAATTCGAAAAGTCCATGACATGGATACCAAGAAAATTTAAAAACCCATGATGGGAATTGTGAAAAACAAAAGATTATTTGATGGTTGTCTTCCTCAATCCTCACCATACCTAACACTTGGAAGAATTAATTGTATCGATCAAATCCACTTTGTTCTAAAAACAAGCAAATTTTAAAATACAATCAATAATTAAGAATATATCACTCTATTTAAAAAAGTAATTCAGAATGGTATTTTATCAAGATTTACATTCAATAAAACGTTAACCAAAAGCAATCTAGATTTGAAAATCATTAGGAATTGTTCGGGTTGAAAATCCATACTTCACGTTGACGTTCATAACAAAAGTATTTTTTTTTTTTGCAAAAGTATAATAAAACTTTAATCGTGTTTTTTTTGTTTATATCTTGTTATGATATATATATATATATATATATATATATATATATATATATATATATATATATATATATATATATAAGTACATATATATTTTTTTGCAAATTTCGGTTCTAATCGGTTCCGTACCCGAAATACCCGTACCATAACCGAACCGGAACCGGAACCGTGTTATAATTATTGGTTCGGTTATCGGTTCTTACAATCTTCAATTTTCGGTTTCGGTTAAATCGGTTCCGGTCCGGTTCGGTCCGGTTCCGGAACCGTTTACATCCCTACTCCAAAGTCTGTGCTCTTTCAGTAGTCTTGGTAAATATCTTTACTTCCTCTACCTCACCTTGCTTCTTGATTGTAGCGAACCCCTTCTTCTGATTCTGACTCGTACCTGAAGCTAAACCGGAGATAAGGAGGAACTAAAGCACACACTAGAAAGTGCTTCGAAAGGTGTTAGCAGGTGCGTGGAGCCTTCTAGCATGTCAATTAGGATAGGCAATTACATTCCCCTTCATCAGTAGCTAAAACCAAGGGCAGCCCTCTGCCACCGTCCCGTCTCCAACTGAGGTCTTCTCGCCTACAGTCCGGAAGACTTTCTTCGACATAGGTGACAAGGGGCGAAAATCAATATTAACCCTTGTTAGTTTCATAATATCAATACTTGTTCTTATAGATTTCAAATTTATTAAAAACCAAACATCTACTTTGAAAATTAGATCCGAAAACCAAATTCAAAAGCAAAAGTCTAAATGAAAACCAAAACTAAAAAGTAACTCGGGAAAATTCGACACAACAGAAAAATGGAACGACACAAAATTTATCAAAGCGAATCCGACATCACGACCTGATTGTTAGGCCTATTATTATGGACAGTGATACTAAAAGCATTATGACATGATGAATTAGCAAATTGTTACTAAAGTGTTGCCTTATTGTCAATTGTAAACCGATTGGCTAATCATAATCATATTTTATAGTCAAATTCACACATGATATGTTTGTCTTTTTTATTTTTTAAAATAAAAAAAAACAATTACGAAAGTATGATGCATACATACACTTTTTTCCAAAAGTTATGACAATTTTTATTAGAATTTGTGTTGATAAAAAAGTTCTATTAGTATTTAGTGACTTCCTTTTAGCATCCTTAATGCATCAACTCATGGGTCATACAGTCATAATGCATCCACCAACAGATTTTATGATCAACATCAAAGTGTTCAATTATAGTTTTTCAGAGTAAAGAATGTGATATCAAGAAGACTTTGACCTTGTTTCATTAAATTTCTAATATCTTAATTGTTTCTAATATCTAATTTGGTCAATAGAAATTTAACATCATCTCTTTATTAAACAGATGTAATAAGACATTAGACGTCTAATCTCTTAAAAAACAAACGAGTCATTTATTGTGTATTCTTACCAGCTTATTGTTAAGAGAAGTATGAAAAAGACTATTAAAGTTATAGGCTTTGATATTTATTTCAAATCATTTAATAAACTAAGATTAAAGATGTCCAACACATTAAGCTTTTTAGGAAAAGAAAACACACTGCAAATTGTCGAAAATGACAAATTTTTGTTTTTTTTTAATCATGTATAGTAACATTATTTGATTTTTATCATTAATAACATCAACTTTTGTATTGCAAATGATCAAAAATAGTAACAACTTTTGACATTTTTATCATTAATAGTAACATTATTTATTTTTTTATCATTAATGGTAACAACTTTTTATTTTTCTATCAATAACAGTAATGGGTGACCTGCAAACCTGTTTAGCAGGTCACCAACTTTTCAGTTATCAAAAATAGTAATATCTTTTCAGATTTTTATCAATAATAATAACATATCAAAATTAAAAACATGATTTTTATTTTATTTTATTAAGTTTTCTAATATTTCATAAACACCAAAATAAACCAAATTTGTATTCTAAATATTTATTCTGAATATTTATTTGCGGTTAGATAATATTTGATTATTTATTCACAATTATATATAATATGAACGAAAAAAATACTACGAATCATTTCAATTTCAATTTTTCCAAATGAAAAAACTATAAATCATTCTATTTTTAGTTTTTTCCAACAAAATAATATGCACTATTTTCGTTTTTTAGTTTTTTCGATCTAAATGTGCTGTAGGTTTTTTATATAAAAAACCTAAAATAAAAATTGGTTGCAACATTTTTCAAGCAGAAAAACTATAAACCACAATTATTCATAATTTTTTGTGTAGTTAAAAATTGTAACACCCCGTCTTTGAGAAATATTCGTGGATTTAATTTATTGGTTGATTAAATTATTAATATTACTTGGGGCAATGGTATGA
Source organism: Centrapalus pauciflorus (assembly GCA_020465985.1). NCBI lineage: Eukaryota > Viridiplantae > Streptophyta > Magnoliopsida > Asterales > Asteraceae > Centrapalus > Centrapalus pauciflorus. The sequence goes on along the minus strand of JAANYP010004552.1, from coordinate 152,324 downwards.
CGATTAGTGAAATGAACACGTGTCGGGGTCGAGTATACATGTCACCGGGTTATAATTCTAGCGGATTATTATTAATTATGAGACCACAGAATTAAATGGGAATATTTATATTAATTATGAAATATTGATAACAGGTCGGGTATCGGTGTCGAACCCGCATTATAAACGATGATGTATAACACGTTTAACTCTTTGCTTCATTTTCATTCATTCCAAAAACAATTGAGAAGTGTTGTGTGTGTTTGTAAGAGTAAACAGAAGGAAAAAAAAAAAGTCGTAACGGATCGAATTAAGCTCTGGTATTCATCTTTATCTTGGCTTGTGGAGTTTTTTTTTAACTTGGGAATGTAAGAAACCTCTAATTTAAATGAGTTGATTATGTTATAAGATGCTAAATTATAGAAATTGGTTTAGCAAGTTTTTTTTTCGTTGTTAAAAACACAAAAATAAATGAGTTGCAATTATTTTGTACGAAAACTCAAAATGATTTATAGTTTTTTTTTTGTAAAAAAAACTTAAAAACATGATTGGGTCGTAGTTTTTCATTCGGGAAAGCTAAAAGTTGAATGATTTGTAATCAATTTCGTTCGGAATATACTAAAAAATCGTTCATTTTGTAATTTTTTAATTTCAAATGAAAATTACTACGAATGAAAATGTATTACGACCCATTCATTTTTTAGTTTTTCTATGAATAGAAAAATCATTTGTCATTGTGGTTTATAGTTTTATGAATGAAAAATATTGAGACCCATTTTGATTTTTAAATAAAAAAACTATGATCCATTTATATGGGAAAACTAAAAAATGAAACGATTTGTATTATTTTATTCGGAAGAACTATGAAAATGATGGTTAGTAGTTTTTTTGTTGGAATAAGTGAAAATTGAAATGATTCATAGTATTTTTTTATTAATATTATATATAATTGTGAATAAATAATCAAATATTATCTATCTGTAAATATCCAGAATAAAATTTTGGTTTATTTTGGTGTTTATGAAATATTTATAAAAATAAAAAAAATTATGTTTTTAATTTGATATATTACTATTATTGATAAAAATCTGAAAAAAATATTACTATTATTGATAAATGAAAAGTTGGTGACCTGCTAAACAGGTTTGCAGGTCATCCATTACTATTATTGATAGAAAAATAAAAAGTTGTTACTATTAATGATAAAAAATAAATAATGTTACTATTAATGATAAAAATGTCAAAAGTTGTTACTATTTTTGATCATTTGCCCTTTTACCGTTTATAAAACTTTTACTTGGTAAATTGTTTAGCAGATTATCAAAACTTTTTTTATTACCGGAATAACAACAAATTTATATATTCTTACCAATAACAACAACAAATTAGAATTTTAACCTAAACATGCAACGAGCATGAAAAACACGATAAACATGAGAAACTAAATCTGCTGTATACACACAAATCATTCATATACAAAATCTCATTCTGATTGACATAATAACACATTCTAAATAATTCAAATACAAATCTGGTATATATATAAATTATATTCCAAATCTACTAATACACCTAAAAATGTCAATATACATACCAAGAACATCAATATGAGATTAATACTCTACATCCTGCAAACATCTTAAATTGTATCCAGATCAAGATCAAGAACATAAATATGAGATAAAGAACAAGAACATCAATCAAGCAAGAACAACATCCATCTAAAACCTAAATTGTACATTGGGCCAATCGTAGAAAATAGCAATAACCTTCTGCTTTCTTTTATCATTTATAGCAATATTATTGGATTTTAATCATTAATTGCATCAACTTTTGATTTTTTTTTTTTATCGTTTGTAACAAATTTTTACCTGTACCACAACTTTGTTATTACCAGAAATATCTACAACTTTTTATATGTTTACCAATAACAACAAATTAAAATTTTGATCAATATATACAAATTATATAATTGTTGATGAAGAGAGAGAGAGAGTGATAAAAAATTGAACACTCAAAATTAAAACCCAAGTTCATTTGCCTATTCACATCATGCACCTTCTCCACAATCTTGGCATGGATCGAAATCGACTCGAACGTAAGTGTCCAGACGTTGGCCAATCTCGTAAACGCTTGAAAAACATGTGGTAAACCCATTTACAGATTAATTGTTCAATGTGGTCCTTAATGATAGGGATAGAAAGAGAATGAAGGGAAGATAGATCGAGTGGTCCTCAATGAATGAATGCAAACCGAGACCGAGAGTTGAGATATGAACTTTTGCTTCGTAGTTTACTAAACCAAGATCAGAGGTAAGATCTGAGATTAAGACTTTAGATATTAAATCTAAACCATTCCTTCGACAAGAGTAGACATCAAAGGCTTCACCATTTGACCGAGAGTTCCAAATGTATCAACGAGATTTAGAGAAGCAATCACATTCCCTTCGATCAAGGTTTCACCCTTAATTTGTTCCTTCACTATATTAGCAGTCGATAATTCATAGCATCCATTAATCCTAGTAGCAAGATCGAGAGCTTAGATTCAATAAGGACCTTGGACACGTACGTTTGATTCGATTCGAATCCATGACAAGATTTTGGAGGAGGTTGCAATTGTGTGTTGAATGTTTGATGAGTTTAATCTAATGTAGGGGTACGTGTTCAAAGATATATACTTTGAAATCGAAAACCCGATGATCGACCCACTCAGATGTTCATGTTAATTGAGTTACTTTTCCCTATAATTTCTTATTTTGTTAACTGAAAGATAGTTGATTTTTAGACTGAGACGTGATTCATGGATGTTTTTAAAAACAATATATAACTTTCTTTTAAGCATTTTTTGTGTCATCAACTATGGATGAGTGATAAATTAATGAGATATCATCACAAAATCTATAAAAATTGATAAATTATCAAATTTAATTATACAAGACCTAACAAAAAATAATTAATGACAAGTTATAACGAAATCAATCTTTAAGTAAATTGTTGCATACATTGTTAACAAATACAAATGTTGTTGCATAATTTGGTAAAAAGAATTTCAAATAGGATTGTATAAAATATATGAACACTTATTTTATTACATAAATTGATAACATATTTAAATATGGTTATTTATAAAAATTTAAAACATGATACGGTAAAACGTATCAAAACTTATTTCATTACATAAATTGATTAAAAAGAAAAACCTTGGGAAAATTATATTAAAAACCAATATACTTTCAGTATTTTTTTAAATAAGTTATTGCACCAAAAATATTTTCATAAAAGTCCCTCAATTTAAATTGTTTTTTGTGAAAATCACTGCACAAAAAATGTTCCATAAATGTCTTATGAAAAACTTTCAAGTTGGTGGATTTTTTATGAAGACATTTTTAATACAAGAACTTAATCGACGAAAGTATGTTGGTTTTTAACAAAATTTTCCCAAAACGTTATTATCTTTATAGAACGAACCGTAGTTAGATTTGTAAGGTTAACCCTAACCCTAGTAAATAAAGATATGGTTACTTTGGGTTAAAGGAAGAGAAGAGGGTAAAAATAGCTTTATGGAAAGAAAGGTACAATGAATGATTTGGAGTGGGTCACTTTCCTTTTCGACTTCCCGCCCTACACTTTGATAGATTGATTGGATCCTAAATAATTAACCATTAATCACATCCCTAATGTATAACAAAACAATATACACTGGGATGTATATTATAATTATGGTAAAATATAGGGTTAATATTGAAAAAACCTTATAAACTTTTCTCATTTTCACGATTAAGTCCCTAAACTTTTATTCTGATTGTTTAAATTCCTAAAATATTTTTGTATTATTCAAAAAGATATATTTTTGACCGGCTACCGGATGAGTAGGTAAAACATAATCAATAAAACACAAAGTTAGGAACTTAATCACTAAAACATGTAAAGATAGTGAATTTTTTGAATAAGACAAAAATAGTTAAGGGACTTAAACAACCAGAAAGAAAGTTTAGGGACTTAATCACAAAACTAATGAAAGTTTATGAGATTTTCTCGATATTAACCCAAAATATAAACTTTCTTTACGGTTTTTATTGGAAAAATTTTTACAAAAAACATCCAACCGGCTGAAATATCATGAAACCAGGATGTTACTTGTTTCAACAAGTTACCTTCATTTTTGATGAGTCATATGATGACCCATGAAGCCTCTGACGAATCATCAGGCGACCGCTGAAGCCTTCGAAGAGTCTTATGGTGACCAATTTGGTTTCTCATTCAAAGTTAGATGTACTTAAACTTTCGGCGGTAACACCTCCACCTCCAATGAAGCCTCTGTCGACTTTTGAAGCACTTGAAACACTGATTTTTTCATCCTCGAATTGTTGATTTAGGCTTTGTAATCGACCTGTTAGGATTTAGATTGTCGATTTGTTTTACAAACATATTGGGCCAGTTTTCGGTTTTCTTATTTCCCTAATTTTTGTTGTCGTTTTTTTCGGTCCCGTCCGATTAGGACCGGTTTGGTCCAAATGGTTACCCTATTACCAAATGATCAACCCCTTCCCCATTTCATTTCTACCACATTACATAGTGATAGTCATAGTAGTTGATGGTGGTGTTGCCAAAAATAAATTTAAACTTGGTCATTTAAAATTTATATATAAAAAGGCAATGAAATAAAAGCATTAAAAATGAAAATGAAAAGTTCAAAATCATCATATTGAACATTTTAATATTGATCACGATCAGGGGATTCTTGTAGGGTGTGCGCAAGGCTCGACCGCACAGGGCCTCTCAAATTCGTAGGGCCTCACAATCATGATAAATATCTAAGTTCGGTCTAGTAAATTTTTTTTTTTTTTTGCATTTTATGTGTACACGTTGTGTATCGTTACATTAAAATAGAAATCATGTCAAATTCAATTTAAGTTCGTATTATTCATTTTAATTTCTCATTAGTCTTTTTTTTTGGTCATTTACAACCTCTTCTACCTGTTAAAATTGAGTTTTCAAAACAACTAATTTACTGTTTAAAATATTTAAGGGTCTATGTTGTAATCATACGCACAGAGCCTCCGAAAAATCCATAGGACGACCTTGCAAAACTTAAATGTATAGACACCTAAATAATAATAAAATTATGGGACAAAATTCATATTTTTAATTAAACCACGTGAACGGAAATTCCTTTTTTTGTTTGGTCGATCGCAATAAAGTTTTCAATATTTATCTTACTTTTTAAAATTATATTTATTAATAAAAGACAAATCATAAATAAAATGAAGTGAAGTGAGGATAAAATAGAAAATGATGAATTAAAAATAAAAGTTGATGGTAATAGACTAATAGATGTGTCACACCACATCCTAATATAAAAAATTTATGTGCTATTATTTTTAATTCAACAATATTTTTCTCACAAAAAAATATCATAATTAAAAACACCCTTAACGCTTTTAAATATTCTTATAGTTAGAATACTCTTTTAAATATTGATATTCATTTGATCGTTAGCTCCAATTTTGTGTAAAAAGATACGGTATGGATTTCAAGTTTTCAATAATATACGAGTGTTACGATCAAAAGCAAGAAAGTTTTCTTACAAATGACAACTAGTTAGGGGTTGTAAATTCTTTTTAAATTCAAAATTTGAAAATTAATATTAAATAAAAGTGTTTATACTTTATAATAGAATTATAAACTGAAACTTGTTTAAAAAAGTTTGTGAATTTGACATTTTTTTAGAACTTTTGTACTACATAAAAAGTAAAAACACCAGGGTGTTGTAGGAGTTGTAGGGGTATATATGGTTTTGCTTTTCCTTCACCAATAAATGAATTGTCTACTCCAAAATTGGGCCTAGTTATTTTCAGTTTTGGAGTTTAGATCTTAGATAGGAGGAATAACAAAGACTTCCAAGATTCTTTCCTCAAGCTTTATGATGTCATCATACTCCTTTATTATACCATTTTTTGGTTAATAAATATACTTTGATAAGAAACTTAAGAGAGAAAAGTAAGAAGCATCATGGATCATGGCCAATCATTTGCAGGAATAAAGTTCTTGATGCTAGTTATAAAAAGGGAAAATTATGCAAAAAAAAACCATCAAAGTACAAAATATTTCGATTAAGTTCCCATTTCATTTTTTTTTTTCTGATAAGTCCCCAAACTGCTTAAACCTTTTAAATTGGTCCGTTAACCTGTTATAACAGGTTAACATGCTTAAACCTATTTTGCAAAAACCATTAAAGTATAAAATTTTTTTGATTAAGTCCCCGTTTCATTTTTTTCCTTTATAAGTCCCCGAACTAGTTAAACCTTTCAACTTTTCGATAAAATAAAACGAATTTTTTTAAACTTTTAAAAACTACGATGTTTATTACGATGGCAGAGCATGCCATGTTTGTCTAGACCAAAATAAGTTGGTTTGAAAACAATATTTTTTCAAAACGACGATGGTGGTTTGAAAATAATAAATTTTGTTAAAAGTCCGTTATTCTGGATAATATAAGTTGGTTTGATATAATAACATAAATGATGATTATTTCGATCTTATGTTTGTCTAGACCACAATTTTTAAATATATTTAACTTGTTCATCCCGACTAAACTTTAAACAATAAAAATGATCGTTTTGATTTATCATTTTGTTTTTATTTTTTTGCATCCACATATGTGTTACGTGAGTGTCAATTGAACAATCACTTAAATTGATAAAACAACAAATAACATGAGTTTCATCAAGATAAGAGATTTATGTTGCAAAAAAATTAGTTGAGAGATTTATAACACAAAATAATTTAGTTAATGGATTTGTAAGAAAAAATTATTTAGTTGGGGGACTTAATCGAAAAAAAATCATAGATTTATAAAATCCACGTCAGCAATTGCAACCCGCTTAACAGGTTACCGGTAACTTTATTTGAAAAAAAACACCAAATTCGTGATTTTTATTTAGTTAAGGAACTTATCAGACAAAAAAATTGATTGAGGAACTTAATCGGAAAAAAAACTTGTAGTTTGATGTTTTTTATGAAATTTTCCCTTATAAAAATATAAGAAGTTAAACTAAAATAACAATTTTGGAAAATTAAATTACAATACGAACAAAAGATTGAATTTAAATTACAACGAAATTATAATAACAGTCTGAAATTAAAATTAAAATACGGAAAAAGAAAAGTTGGGGCTTGTGTTTGACACAATTCCCTTGAAACAGATTCGAGTATGTTTCTCAGAGTACAACAGCCTAAACAGTATGCACTGCCAGAGTTAATAAAACTAGTCTGAAAAAAACATTGAAATTTTTCGTGTTCTTCGATCTGAAAAATGACAGCAGATTTGCTCTCAAAGTGTGTACATATTTCGTGAATACTAGATGGTGTGTTCGTAATTTTCTAGTGTTTGGATACCTATCTCTTTTATAGGAAATGGATTGTAACAACAAATTAATTATCTTTTAATTGTAATCACTCACGAGTAGGTTTGAGGTGCAACCTGATCAATTTTAATACTGCTTCCTAGCTCAAAAACTATAGAATAAGTTTGGGTCCTTAAAAATATTTTATTTGTAATCACTCACAAGTAGGTTTGACGTGCAGCCTGATCAATTTTGATACAACTTCCCAAGCCAAAAACTATAGAAAAAGTCATTGATATCTCACTCATCTTAATTTCGTTTTGGACGTTCTTTATATCGTTGTAAAACTCTCTTCAAGAAGAATGCAAACTCTTTAAATATTAATTATATATATTACTTTCATTTATTATAACATTTTGATCATAACCATGAAAAATATAGGAGCATATTAGTCCAAGAAAAATAGCATAATTTACTTATTAACTTAATTTCTTTTATTATAATGTTGACTCAGTATTTCATAAACCTGATTTAATGAATACGTGATTCATACAATTATATTATAAGTTATTTTTTTATTGATTCAATATTTTTATTAAAAATGATGATTTAGTGGTATCGTTATATTTTGAGATAATGAGTTTTAAGTGTGATTCAATTATATAAATGATGGTTCCATAAAGATGTATTGATACAACTATAATTTGGTCTATTTTTAGTTATTTTAGTATTTTTACAAACACGATTCAATGATATCTATTGTAGTTAAACACAATAAATATGGATTGATACAACTATAGTTTGTTCCATCTCTAGTTGTTTCATTATCGTGCAAACACGATTTAATGATATCTACTTTTGTTGAATAAACACAATAAACATTGATTGATACCATTTTACCTATTGAACCATGTAGGTGTACATTGAATTAACATAAAAATGTATTGAATCCATTAATATTTTGATACAAAATTATAAATCCCCCAAACCTTTAAGGTTTGAATCAAGAACTAAAAAACATATGAACAAAAAAAATCCCATCAAGCTAGAAATCAAATAAGACTAACCCATAACCTTAATGATCTCAATTAAGAACACATACCCTACATGTAGGTTTTTTCCGAGTTTTTTCATCAGTGCCGGTCCTATCATTTTTGAGGCCCAGGGCATATATTTAAAAAGGGTCCTCTATACATATAAGCAAAATTCGTATAAAAAAGTTACAATTAAATAATATTGATTTTGTTGCACCATTGTCAATGTCATATCTTTAAAAATTTCTCAATCTGTCATTGTGTAATGGTTTCACAGTGTTTTCCTGAATTTTTCCCCAATCCAAAAAACTGCAAAAAAAAAAAAAAAAAAAAAAAAAATACTAACATCGTATATAAATTGTGTAAAAATTGCATACAATATTAAATTATATTTTTATTAGTAAATTGTGAAAAAAAATTTAATTTAAAATGATTCATAATATAAATAGTTAACATACGTGTCAAAAATAAATAACATCCCAAGAAATAAAATACATATCTCATTAGTATTTTAATAGTCGTATAATAAATATCCAAAACCACGTGTTAAACAAAAATAAAAAAAATCAAACTCATTGAAAAACAAAAGTATAAATATTGAATTTGATGGATAGTACATTGATAAAAAACAAATAGAAGATATTTGTAAAAGAAAATCAAGTGGTAGTGATGGGATATAAATAAATAGAAATGCATACAATGGGATTCGATCCCTCACCATTGAGAGTCCAAAATAAAATGACTAACCAACCTATTAATTATGATTTTTATCACGCAAAAAACATATAATCTAATATTGAACAGTTGAGGTATATTAACATGTAAATTTTTTTGAGCCCTTATAGTGAATTGGGCCCTGGGCGGTGGCCCATGTGCACCAGGCCCAGGGTCGGCCTCTTCATCGATGATTCTTCTAGGCTTCGTCCACATATACTTCCATGGTGATTCGTAACTTAATTAAGATCTTTAACACTAATCGTTAGTACTGAACCATGTCGGTATAAAGAGACAATGGACAATGCTGCTCAAAACCTTTGACGATGAGGATATGGATTGTAGCTATCAAACCTTAATTGAAACCATTTAGCCTGCCTCTTCTGGAGAATGACACATGGTAATCCGAAGAAAGAGATCGAACGAGGGAGCAAGACACATAACGTTGAAGATGATAGAAAGAGGCATTTATGCATTTTGTTTAGGAAGCGGGATTGTGGTGGCCGCTTGAATGTTGTGAGAAATGTGATAAATGAATTCTGGCCACAAAATTTTAGGGTCCAAAATTATTTTTATATAATTCTAGTGGGGCCTTGGATTATTTAATTATATATTCTTTTATCACAATTGTTTCTCACATTTCTCACAACATTTAATTTAATACAGGATCTTAGAAAACCAAAGTTGGTCATTAAATTTTAAGAACCATAATGCATAGGTAAAACGTATATAATGCATCAAATTAGGAGACTTAGAGGGCGTTTGGTTTGCGGATTTTTTTGTGGGATTTGCATTCTGTCTGAGGATTTGCATTGTCTGAGATTTTCATTTATCAGGATTTTAAATGCTGTCAGACGTTTGGTTTGCAGGATTTAACAGGATTTGCATTTCTGAAATCCTGTTTGTTTTGCAAATCTGTCAAAGGATTTGGAATGTTTACCTGAGAAATGACATAATTACCCTTCATAATTACCATTTCTTGCAACAAAAATCAATATAAATGATCAATTAACAAGTAATTTCCTTTGAGTTTCATAAACAAGAACAAATCTCAACATATGAAATCAGAAATTTATTAGCGACATAAACAAAAACAAATCTCAACAAGAACATATATTAGCAAGAACAAATCTTTCAACAGAAAATATTCAACATAAGAAACCAGAAATTTATTATCAACATATACCAACAAATCTCAGAAATTTATTAGCAACATAAACAAGAACATATATAAAATTAGAAATTTATTATCAACATAAAAACCAGAGACAGATCTGTTGATCGAGAAATATATTCAACAGAAAATATTTCAACCAGAGCAGATTGAGAAATGCTGTCAAAGAAAAATTTTGAAATCGAAATCAGAAACAGATCGAGAAAGAGGCTTCGAAATCAGAGACAGATTGAGAAAGAGAGGAAGATACCTGCGTTGTGATGCACGAAGAAGAAGAACCAGAGGCTGACCAGCGACCGGGGGGGGGGGGAGCAAAGCGGACCGGCGGCGGGGGGGGGGGGGGAGCCGGTTTTATCTGGTTGTGCTGCACGAAGAAGAAAAAGATGATTATACGCTTTTGGTAGGGTTTAGCAAGGGTAATATTGTAAAGTGGTAAATGCTATCTAGATGGGATTTCAAATGAGGGGGGGGGGGGGGGTCGGGTTTCTCTAATACAAAGGAAGGGAGGATTTTAAAAATCCCGGGATTTACAATCCTGGGTGAAATCCGCGAACCAAACGCGGTATTTCAAATGCAAATCCTGCGAAATCCACGAACCAAACATGACCTTACATCACATCGGGGATTATGCATTAATTGTAACACCCTTACTTTTTAATTAGCAATGTATATAGACTAATTATGTAACTTTTATTTTAATTAAGTTGTGATAATAATGATGTAAAGTTTGAGGTTAAATCTTGTAACATCCACATAGGTGAAGAGCAGAAATTAATATGCACATATAAGGGTGAGATTGTTTCTCTATGGCTTGACTTCCAGAAATAAACCGTGCGGTCTGGGCTGTTAAAGTGGTATATTGTAGCATCCCACATCTGTGGAGAAGAGTAACTAATATGCCCATATAAGGGTGAGGTTGTCCTTATCCACCAAGACCCATTTTAGGGCACGCCTATGGCTTGGCTTCCAAAAACAAAACCATGCGGTCTTTGCCATAGCGGACAATATCTTGTCTAGGAGTGGTCTGGGCTGTTAAAGTTGGTATCAGAGTCAGAGACGCTGTGTTCCAATGAGGGAGGGATTGTAACATCCCACATCAGTGGAGATGGGAAACTAATTTGCCCATATAAATGTTAGGTTGTCTCTATCCACCAAGATCTGTTTTCGGGCGGGACTATGACTTGGCTTCCAAAAACAAAATCATGCGGTCTTTGCCAAAGCGGACAATATCTTGTCTCGAAGTAGTCATTGGCGAACCCAATTAATTCGAATAGGTGTCACTCGACATCGATAAAATTTTGAAATATTGAGTTACGTATGTATAAAAAACTTGAGTGACACCTAGGATTTTTCTGGAGTGACACCTACGAAAGATTTATAAAAGTATTATATACATATCTATATTTATGGGATAATTTTATATATACCCCTCTAAAACTTCATAATATCATATATACCCAACTTAAAATTTTAATATCATATATATTCCACCTAAACATCATATATATACCCAATTTTAATAATTAATATCACATATATCCCTCTTAAACATCATTCATATCATATATACACAAATTGATCAATTTAATTATTTTTAGAACATTTAAAACTCAATCTAATATTGATTATTAATTAATGACCATTATACCCTTATTTTTCAACTAAACTTTCAAAATATCATATTTATCCAACTTAAATTAAAATATCATATTTCTTTAAATAAACTTCTATAATTTATTTTTGTAAACTTTACTATGTAAATTATTCATAGTAAAACAAATTAGCATTAACAAAAAAAAAATTGTATTATATTTTTGTTCGTTTGTAATAGATGGCATCGACTTATCATATTTTCTTATTTGTTTTTTTTTCCCCTTTAGTTTTCTGTATACAATTAACTGATTATATTATGTTCTTTCTTTTATTTTTATTTTCGAATTTATATTTGTATTGCATTTTTCTAATTTAGTATATATATTTTGTTTTATATATACATCAGTTTCTATTTTTTTTTCAACTTTGCTTTCGCTTTATAATTATGGTTTTTTTTAGTTTACTTTTTTAAAATTTTTATATTTAATATAGTATTTGAATTATAACTTGTTATCCAATTTTATTAGTTGTGTATATTTTGTGCTAACAATAAGATTATATATATTTTATCCTATATATTTAAACATATAAAATAACATTGGAAGTTAATATAATAATCTTAACAATAAGATTATATACATATATATTTTTTATCTTATATATTATACACAAAATATACACAAAGTAATAAAATTGGATAACAAGTTATAATTCCAATACTAGATTAAATATAAAAAATTTAATAAAAAATAAACTAGAAAAAACAGTAATTATAAAAAGAAAGCAAACTTGAAAAAAATAGAAACTAATGTATATAGAAAACAAAAGATATATACTAAATTACAAAAAATGCAATACAACTATAAATTCGAAAAGAAAAAGAAAAGAAAGAACATAATATATAATCAGTCAATTGTATTTAGAAAACTAAAGAAAAAAAAACAAATAAGAAAATATATTACGTCGATACGATTTGATTACAAACGGACAAATATATAATACAATTTTTTAATTATAATGTTAATTTGTTTTACTATGAAGAATTTACATAGTAAAGTTTACAAAAATAAATTATATAAAATTATTTAAAGGGATATGATATTTTAATTTAAGTTGGATAAATATGATATTTTGAAGGTTTAGTTGAAAGAAGAAATAAGTAAGGGTATAATAGTCATTTATTAATGATTAATATTAAAAATGAGTTTTAAATGTTCTAAAAATATTTAAATTAATGAATTTGGGTATATATCATATTAATGATGTTTAAAAGCGATAAATTATTAAAATTGGGTTTATATTATATTATAAGGTTTAGGAAGAATATATATGATATTAAAATTTTAAGTTGGGTATATATGATATTATGAAGTTTTGGATGGTATATATGAAATTCTCCCTATATTTAGTGTCTTTATTATTTAAATTTATTAAAATATTACCGAGTTTGAAGAACCGGTCCAATTTTATGAAAAACCCCTAATCGGCGTTCACATCTTCACGCTTTTCAATATTTTTTTAATTTGAAAACTCTTGTTATTTGTTAATTTTGTGTTAACAACTTGTTTCGGTGACCCGATCCGTTTTGGAAAAAACTTTAAAAATCTAACTATTAAAATTACAAAAAAAAAAGTGTCACCGATGACAAAAATTTCCAGATCCGTCCTTGAAAATGGTCTGCAGGGCTGTTAAAGTTGGTATCAAAGCCAGAGACACTGTTAAAAATATTCTAAAGTTAAGGATAATGATGCAAATTGTAATTAACTTAAAGTTGTTATATGTTGCCACGTTTTTAATTAGTCGTCAAAACACTTTTGCATGCTTCTCATTCTCGGTTTAAAAAAACAGGAACTCTCAATCTTGAAAGTTTTTATATAGGTGTTGGTTTGTTTTTTAAGAGGTTGATATTTCTAGCTGTAGAAATCTGCGATCAGAAGAGATGACATAAATTAAGGTCTGCAGTCTTCGCAGACGCGCGAAGACTTCTGTAGACGCGGACAGACGATGCGGCAGTCACGGGAAGACATTTGTAGAGGCTAGCAGACGAAAAAAAACAAACGCACTTCAATATAAAACTTTTTTTCTCGCGTCTTCGAGTTCACAGACATAAGAGATTCGAAGATTTTATTAAAAAAAAAAAAAAACAAACATGGCCTCTGTCTCTCTAAACTCTTTGATTCACTTCTCTCTACAAATTTCCCGGCCAAAACTCAAAATCGAAGCTTGAAAGTTGTTTGAATCTTGCATGTAATCAAAACTCCACGACAAATCAACACTAAATAGAGGTAAAATGAGTTTTTATTCAAGTTTTATAGTTGTTATTTGTAGGTTACGGCTTGCATGCATGAAGCCGAGACCCATTTGGGTCAAACTTGCAAAAAAATGTTTCTAGAAACATCAAATAGATGTTTGTTTATATGTTCGTACATGAAAACTCAGTATTTTGTAGGAGTTTATATGCCAAAAATGTTTAAAACAAAAGTTGATAAAAATCTAGTAAAAATCTACAACTGATAACAGGTGAAATCTGGATCTGGGTTGATTCGAAATTTGTATTAGCAACTTCGAATTGAATACAAGATTCGGACCAACCCGAAGTACGGATCCCCGTTTCAATATCCATATTCTAAATGAAATTATTGTAAAAGTTGTAAAAGTTAAATTTTGGATAATTTATGTTCGGATCAATATATATTATGTCAGGATTTCGGACTAGGTCCGACCTGAAATTGACTCAATTCGAAATAAGTTCAGTCTGAAATTCAGGCTTGATCCGAAGTAATGAAGGATGCAAAGATAAGATTGGGTCCGAAGTCTAGACTCTTTTTTTTTTGAGAAGGATAATAACTATGGACAGGTTTCGACTAAACGGACCGGTAAACAACCGGACCAGTTTGGACTGCGAGACCGACTTAGCTCGAATAAAATTTGGTGTTGATATATGGAACTAGAGATCATGGGTTCGATCCCCAACAGACAGTGGCAGATGCAGAATTTTTTTTATAGGGGTCGGGATTTCTCACGTTGCGACACTACAAGTGTTTGTGGTTCTATAAAAAACATTTCACACTTCAAAAGTTCGGATCGATTAATATTTAATAGAGCTGACTTTCATAGTTCATATTCTCATGTATATTAGAGTAGTTTGTTTGTGTGTGTAGATTCTGTTGAGAGTAGTTATTCTGTTAAATCTCTATAGTCTGTTGCTGTTGAGATCTCTATAAATACACCCTTTGTATTCTCTTCTCATATAATGAAAATAATCTTACTCTCTCTGAAACTGCTTTATGGTATCAGAGCCACTAAGCATTCCTCTTTGACTTCCTTTGTATCAATTTTTTTTTTCTTTTCTGTTCTTCAAAATTGAAGATGACAAGATCCGATTCAACACCAGAAACCTCAGAAGTCAGAAATAATTCAATTCAGCATCTTCCGATCACAAATATCACAAACTTCGTTTCTATTCAGATGAATGGTGATAATCACCTCATCTGGAAACATCAGATGCTTACCATTCTTAGAACCCTAGATCTCTTACGATATGTTGATCCAGATGTCTCACCACCACAGTCTGATTCACCATAATATCAACAATGGATGAAGCTCGATGGTTATGTAAGTGCTTGTATCAACGCCACGCTACATCAATCAATTGCAAGGTTAGCAATCGGAACTAAAACAACACTAGAGTTATGGTCGGCAATTGAGATTCAGTTTCTTCAAGATGCCTTTGCAAAACAGTCTCAATTACGAACTCAATTGCAAGTTATGAAACAGGGAACAACAAAAGTCGTTGATTACTGTAATGCTGTCAAAGATCTCGTTGATTCGTTGAATGCTATTGGTGATACGGTTAATGAAACGGAGTTAATACGTCATATTTTACGTGGTCTCAATCCGAAGTATAATGAATTCGTATTGAGTATCGAAAATGCAGAAAAACAAGCGACATATATTCAACTCCGATCACGTCTTCTCGTTTACGAACAACATTTGAGCCAACAAGAAGAAGATGTCTCTACTCCGATTTCTGCCATGAATGTGATGACATTGAATGATAAGTTGCCTATAAACCACGTCAACTGTCAGATCTGCCACAAAGGAGGACATGACGCATCAAAGTGCTATTTTCGATTTACTCCTATCGGAAGAGGAAATGGTGGTAGAAACAATCGTGGCGGCTTCAATCGTGGTGGTCGAATGAGTGTAAGAAGCGGATATGGTCGTACATACGGCAATCATAATGGTGGATACCGTAGTGGTCATGTTTGGAGTCCTAATGACGGTAGTAGACCATATTGTGCAGAGTTTCTTGCTGATGTTAGCAAAAATGGACAAGAAACCCTATCTTTTGGGGGAATGCAGAACGGGCCAGGGTCCGGATTGTATGATACACGTTTTGGCAATATTGGGTCTGGTCAAGGATTCGGTGGAGGATCTACTCAAAGTATTGACAATATTAGCAACAGACCTGCCATGACTATTGATAGGCCAAATGCATTTGGACAACCTTCTTCTGGGCATAATAATGGCAATGACACCAATCAGTTTTTAGGCTCACAACTTAATGCAATGACAGCAGAATTTGGACCACAAAATTTTTCTGAGTGGGCGGTTAAACAGCAACCGTGGGCTGGCTTCTGAATATGAGTCAAATAATAATTCCAATTCACACTTTGCTTTTGTTGCTCACACTGCAGATTTCTCAGATATGTGTAGCATGGTTGATTCTTGGTTACCTGATTCTGGAGCTTCTTCAACATGACATCTGATCCCGCATTAGTTCAAGGGACTTCAGTCTACACTGGTTCAGAAAGAGTCATGGTTGGTAATGGTACGACTCTTACTGTCACACATATTGGAAACTTTGTGCTTTCATTGCCATTTTGCACTCGGTATTTACGAAACGTTTTACTTGTGCCTGGATTATCCAAACATCTTTTGTCCATTTCGTAACTTGTTTCAGATAATCCGTGTCTTGTTGAATTCTCACATATCGGTTTTTATCTGAAGACTTTGACAGGCAAAATTCTGCATCATATACCATCTAATGGACAGAATCTGTATGCACTATATGCCTCTGCTTCGGTTCCGCGACTTGCTTCTTCAGATTTGTGGCATACTAGATTAGGTCATCCTTCATCATATGTACTTCAAAAATTGTCATTGTCGTCAGATTCAAATAAATCAATAAAGAAAGTTTGTCATTCGTGTAATACTTCCAAAAGTGAACGACTTCCTTTTCAATATACCTTTTCTCGTTGTAATTCTCCACTTTCGATTATACACTCTGATATATGGGGTCCTGCTCCTGTTACTTTGAGATCTGGTTTTCGTTATTTTATCATTTTTATCGATGATTATAGTCGTTTTACTTGGCTTTATCCACTGAGTATCAGATCGCAAGCCTTAGTTGCCTTTCGACATTTTAAAGCACATGTCGAAAATCTCTTCTCTACTTCCATATAACATTTTCAGTGTGATGGTGCACCAGAATTGACCAAAGGTCAAATGGGACAATTTTTATCAGATTCTGGGATCACATATCGTATTTCATGCCCTTACACCCCACAACAAAATGGGGTGGCTGAGCGTAAAAATCGACATTTATCCGAAACTGCACTCACACTACTCTCTCATGCTAACCTCCCAAAACATTTCTGGTCCGAGGCTTACTCTACAGCTGCATTTCTTATTAATCGGATGCCATCTCATAATCTTGATCATTACTCTCCATACGAGTTACTTTACAAATCTTCACCTGATTACACATTCTTTCGTACGTTTGGGTGTTTATGTTATCCATTTCTTGGCTCTATTTGTTCTGACAAACTCTCACCAAAATCCACAAGTTGCGTTTTCCTTGGTTATGCTCCTAATCACAAGGGGTATCTTTGTTATGATCCTGTTACCACACGTACGTACACGAGTCGACATGTTATATTTCATGAGAGCACTTTTCCTTTCACTTCTCTTACCACTCCTGATGTAATGTCCTCTACTTCCTCTCATGTCATCTTACCCTCCATATCCATACCGGATACTATCCATACATCTTCATCTCCTGTTGCTTCTTATTCATCCTCTCCTTTAACTGACATACCTTCGTCTACTTCCACTTCTTCTCCATCTCCATCTCTGCCTCCGCCTCCGCCTCGGCATCAAATGACTACTCGTTCTCGTGATCAAACTCGTCAACCAAAGCACTTTCCAGATCATATGTTATACCAGGCCACACTTACTCCACCTGATATCCAACCTCTCACGTTTTCTCAAGCACATAAGTGGCCAGCATGGTGTGATGCCATGAGAGATGAACTTACTGCCTTAGACTCTAATGGTACTTGGGTTTTAGTTCCAACTCCTCCAAATGCTAATGTAGTTGGGTGTAAATGGGTGTACAAGATAAAACGTCATCCTGATGGTACTGTTAGCAGATATAAAGCTCGTCTTGTGGCGAAAGGATTTCTACAATTGGAGGATGTTGACTATACAGAGACTTTTAGTCCAGTTGTTAATCCAACTACTATTCGCTTGGTTCTTTCTATTGCTTTACCACGTGATTGGGCTATGAGACAGATTGATGTCAACAATGCATTTCTTAACGGTAATTTGACAGAGACTGTTTATATGTCTCAACCTCCGGGTTTTGTTGATAGCTCTAGACCGCATCATGTTTGCTTACTGAAGAAGGCACTTTATGGCCTTAAGCAGGCTCCACGTGCGTGGTTTGCTAAGCTCTCTTCATCTCTTCTTGACTTTGGATTTGTACAATGTGTTTCAGACACTTCCTTGTTTGTCTATTGTACACTGACTACACTCTGCTATGTTTTGGTTTATGTTGATGACATATTGATTACTGGGAACTCCTCAGATTTTATTAGTAGTATCATTCAGCAGCTACACTTGAGATTTGAGCTCAAGGATCTTGGTTCACTTAATTATTTTCTGGGATTACAGGTTAGTCGTTCATATGACAACCTATTATTGACACAGGAGCGGTATTTGCTTGATTTACTTAAGCGCACTGGTCTTAATCAGTGCAAACCTTTACCTACACCAAGTATAACTGGACGACAATTATCCAAGTTCTCTGGAGTTCCCTTGGATGATCCATCACTATATCAAAGCACCGTAGGAGCCTTACAATATCTCGTTCTGACAAGACCAGAGATTGCTTATGCTGTAAGCAAGGTGTCTCAATTTTTACAAACACCGACAGATCGTCATTGGGTTGCTGTCAAGCGTATTCTTCGTTACCTTAAGGGTACTAGTACATATGGTCTTCTTCTTCGAAAGTCTAGTGATTTTAATCTGCAAGCGTATTCCGATGCTGATTGGGCCGGTTGCCCAGATGATCGTAGATCAACTACAGGCTATTGTATTTTCTTTGGTGGCTCAAAGAAGCAACATACTGTTGCACGTTCGAGTACCGAGGCAGAATATCGAGCATTGGCTTATACTGCAGCCGAGGTGCGTTGGTTACAGTCGTTACTTTCAGAACTTCGGTTGCCACTCTCTTGTTCACCTACATTGTGGTGTGACAATATGGGTGCTACTTATCTTGCTCTGAATCCAATGTTTCATCAACGGACGAAACATTTAGAGATTGATCTACATTTTATTCGAGATATGGTTATTGCACGCACACTCAATATGCATTATATTCCAACACTTCATCAGCCTGCAGATATTTTTACCAAGGGTCTGGTTGCAGATCATTTTACACAACTGAGGTCCAAGCTGCACGTTTGTTCACGGGTCCAGCTTGAGGGGGGATAATAGAGCTGACTTTCATAGTTCTTATTCTCACGTATATTAGAGTAGTTTGTTTGTGTGTGTAGATTCTGTTGAGAGTAGTTATTCTGTTAAATCTCTATAGTCTGTTGCTGTTGAGATCTCTATAAATACACCCTTTGTATTCTCTTCTCATATAATGAAAATAATCTTACTCTCTCTGAAACTGCTTTAATATTGATTACATAATAAAAGAATACGTTACAACTCATTAATCGTTACAAACTAAAAGAAATTAGATTATATAGTTGTCCCTTACGATTTTTCATATTTCTGAAAACGGGTTATTAATTTGTTATTACATGGATATTAGAGTCGACCTTTTAAAAATCATAGAGGTCGAAAATTTTTCGATTATATGTATAACACGTAAAATAAAAAAGTTATCGGGGTCATTTGACCCTCACAAAATATATATGCATCCGCCCCTGCCAGTATAGTTTAATATTTTATTAATTAAGTTGATTATAGAGTAAGTTTATTATTAAAAGAAGTAAGTTAATAAATATGTCAACAAAATGACTTTCAATTCAATGGATAACGCGTTGCTCTATGGAAATTTAGAGGTTCTTGGTACCGTAACAACCAAGTAATTTAATCTTTTATTTTTTTGAGAAGGATAATAACCTATATATGGACCCGTTACCAGACTGGTTTCGACTGCGACACCGACTCAGCTCGAACAAGCATATGATGTATTAAGTGATCATGAGGCACAATTCTCCTCGCATGATGCACTATACTTTCTCTTGCGATGTGGTTTGATTCAGACCGAATGCATGATTCATCAACTAATCAACTAAGCCATCCACGTGATTTATTATGTTTTCTCTTGTGATACATTGCGGTTTATTTTAAATAAAAACCGAAGAATCTATCTTAAATAGTTACCGAATAATCAATCTTTAAAAAAAAAATAATTAAATCACCTTCGTTTTTACAATTTTAGTCAATCTGAATAAACTTTAACAAATACTAATATTATATATATTTTCTATAAAAATAAATAACTTATCCATAAACACGAAATTATGTACCTTTTCTTTTTCCCCGAAAGCAAGGTAAAATATATAATTTGATTGTGAAAGATGAGAGTAAAACTGAAAAGCTGATGATGATAGTGTCGGCATTCAAAAAAAGATTTCAAGAAATAAAAGTTTAAAATCAACAACTTGTCATGTGCTTCGATTCATTTGGTGCTGCAAATAATTTAAATGATTACTCAATAAATACGACGATATGTTGGTGAATTTAGTGTCGTAAGTTAGTTGTTTAAGTGATCAAGATTTATCTGAAACAAAAAGAAGATATTCATTTAAGCTTCAGTCGTCTTTTTTTAAACATCAGATTATACACATCCGATCTCTAAATCCTTCAAGAAGTGTGGAGTGCAGGTTTGTATAATCTAACTTTATTTTGGCCACGACAAATTAATAGTTGGAATCAATAGGTTTGCTCACCGTCTACATTAACCTTAAGGCCAAAGGGAGTACCGGAGCCGCTACATCGCGGCTTTGCCACATCCCCCCCCCCCCCCCCCCCCCGGGGCGGCTACACCACCCCCGCATAGGCGGCCCCGCGAAATCCAAACCCCGCCCGGCTTCCCCTCCCCGCTCCACCCCGCCTCTTCTTCTTTGTCTTTTTCCTCCCAACGGTCAAATGACCGTTTCAATATTAAAAAAAAAAAATTTAATTATTTTTTTTCTCTATAAATACCTATCTTCCTAATACATTTAACTCACATCTTTCAATCTATACACATTCAAAATTCTCTCTTTCATTTAAACTAAAATTTTTTCCAATCATTTACAATTTTATTTTTATTGTGATGGAACCGTATACTACGTCTTCGTCGTCAAACTCATCAACCGAAGAGTCGTCGGAAGACGAATCTCAACATTATCAACAAGTCTTTGAAGCATTTATAAATGCCAGCTCTCCGCAAATTAATCAACCTAGACGAAGAATTCCAATTCAGAGAGACCGAGCAGCTGCAAATGAACGTCTAATGCGCAATTATTTTACTCAAAATCCTCTCTATGGAGATGATATGTTCAGAAGGAGGTTCCGGAGGCGCAAAGAACTATTCCTACGAATAGTTTACGATATGGAGCAACATTTTGAATATTTTACCTTGCGATGGGATGCTCGAGGTAGAAGGGGATTTACTGCGTTACAAAAATGCACATCTGCTATTCGGCAACTCGCATATGGCATGGTGGCTGATTCGATTGACGACTCTCTTTTTATGTCTGAAAGAACTTCGCGTAAAACCTTGCAAGAATTCTGTAAGGGAATTATTCAGCTATACAGACGCAAATATTTGCGTAGACCGACTGAATCTGGTGTTCATCATTTGTATGCGTTCCATGAAGCAAAACATGGATTTCGTGGAATGCTTGGCAGCATCGACTGTACACATTGGGCATGTAGAAATTGCCCTACAGAATGGCGAGGACAATATATGCGAGACGATCACCAATATCTGACAATTATGTTGGAAGCCGTTGTGTCACAAGATTTATGGATTTGGCATGCATTTTTTGGCGTCACGGGTTCCAACAACGACATCAATGTGATTAATCAATCACCAATATTCAACGACGTTTTAAACGGGATCGCACAGATTGTTCCTTTTGTTATTAACGGAACAGAATACAAACATGGGTACTATCTAACCGACGGGATATATCCCGAGTGGGCGACTTTTGTTAAAGCTTTTTCGTGTCCAACCGATGACAAACGAAAAAGATTCAAGGCAGCACAAGAGTCGGTAAGAAAAGACATCGAACGAGCTTTTGGTGTACTCAAATCTCGTTTTGCTATATTAAACAACCCCGCACGACCATGGCACCCAAATAAAATTAGACACATCATGTATGCTTGTGTCATATTACACAATATGATCTTAGAAGACGAAGGGTTCGCGATATGTTCATTTCAAGAAACCGAGCTTCCATTCAATCAACATTCCGCTTCCAATGAAGTATATCAAAATACGTTATTGGAAATTCGTAATCGGGAAACACACAATAACCTTCGCTCAGATCTTGTGGAACATATTGCACTTGCCCAAATACCAAATTTAGACGGCTAGTTTGTATTTTTTTTATGTTCATTCGTAATTTTAGTTTTTATTTATTGTTATGTATTTTTTTATTTTAATTCGGTAATTTTTAATTTTTAGTTTATGTAATAGTTTTTAAATATTTATGAAATTAATTATTTTAGTTCTAGTATTTGTTTTGTTAGTTAAAATTAATTTAATGTTAAAAAAATTAAGAAAGATGGAAAGGTTAAGAAAATATTAAAAAAAATTAAGAAAGATGGAAAGGTTAAGAAATGTGAGTATTTCCTAGTTAGAAAGGTGGGGAAAGGTGGAGAGAAAAAAACTGATGTGGCGCTGACGTGTACAGAAAGATGGTTTTCAGGAAGACGGGTACTCCCTTCACTCTTAACAACATAATTAAGATGACGATTGTTGTTAACTTTTAAGGTTTAATCATGTTAAAGTTTCTATGGTTGTTTTTCCTTTAAAAAAATGGATCATTATTCAATTCTTTTCATGTTTGCAAGGTTTAACCTAAACTAAAATTCATGAAACTCAGACGTATAAGATTCAAATCGAAAAGTGAATTTGATATGATTCTTTAGACTTTAGAGTATCAAATTCTTGACTTATTGATTCAATGATTCCATAAATTATTTAACAATAAATCGAATTGGAATTGAACTAGATTGGTTTGTGTTATATCATGTCTCGTTTTTTATTTGAATTTTCGTTAGTTTCTTAAAAGATCGTTTTTGGTTTGTAACATTTATTTTAATTTCCAGCTTAGTTCTAGTGTAAATTGAACTAGTAATTAATGTCTTAGAATAATTAATATATTTTTGAACCATGAAAATAAATATTTTATATATGTATATCTATAAATAATTAAAGAAACATCACTTTTAATCTTGGTTTACGACTAGTTTAGGACCGATGTCGTTCTAAATTTATTTGGATGGTACCAAACTAAAATTCATGAAACCCAGTTTTATTTTTCGATTTTTTTTGGTAATGATCTAGTTTTTTCTCATTAAAACATGTATCTTTAAAGAAAAACAATTTTCTTTTCTTTATTGCAGTGGTGCTTTGTATGAACCTTGTTGATGTATTTAAAATAGAAATGTTTTTCTTTATTGATAGAGTTTATTAAAGATGTTTTTTACGTTTTCGTCTCTTATTAATTTTTTCTTTTTGGTTTAGTAAAATTTGACTATTAGAACCCGGTTCTTTTAGTTTTTAAAAACCCGGTTTACCAATTATAACCAGACTCTAATAGTCAAATTTCATATATAAAAGCATAAAAAAATTAACTTGATGGCTTTTCTGGAAAAAAATTAATGTCAAAGTACGAAAACGTAAAGACCATGAAAACGTGCTTTTTTTTTCATAATGAACCCTTATTGATATATAAGGATAATATCATTAATTAACGAATACTGAGTTTTGAACGTAGTAACTTCAAATTTAATTACAATATTCTACAAACTCAAAGTTAATAACGATCAATATATTATAAAAAATGATATTATTAGAATGATATTTATCATGGCTCTAACAAGTGATGATACATTTTTCTTTTATTTTTAGATTTTGGGTTGATTGTCACATTTTAATGATATGAATGTGAAGCTAGCATCAGAAAATCTAAAGTGGACAACGACTTAATTAGTGTAGTGATCATGTTTAGTATTTTATTTTATATATCTAATCTAACTTTAATTACTCATTTTTGTTAGTTTTCATTGTCTTTATCCTTAAATTGGACTCTCTTTATTCATGAAGACTAAAAGTTGTGAAACATAAACTCAAGATTATGCCAAAAAAAATAGGAAAGGTTGGCCTTTTGCTCAGATAAAATTCAAGATTTAGCTGATATTTTTGGATGTAAGTTACAATAGATTAATCATATCCATATCTGATTCGTATGTCTAAATCCATTTAATGACTCATACACATATATAACGTTTTATTTTTTCTCTTCGTGCTCCATTGATCACATGTCATCGTCTCATTCTTAGATGTATTTTTAGATATGGATTTTAGGTATTTAAATTATTTTCTGTTACAAAATCTATTTCTTTTGAATTAAGAAAAATATTTTAAAAGAAGATATGCAATAGGTAGTTATTAATTAGAAATCAATGAAATATTTTTGAAAAGATTAAATTATATAAGAAAATTTTTATATTTAAAATAAAGTAAAATCCTGCATGGTTTGCTTTTTCTTCTAGGATCTCTTCATTGATATAATAATGCTTCAAAAATACACTTATTTCTCATAATTTAGTGTAGGATTTACTAATTATGTAGTTTCATATCGTATAATTTGATAGATCGGTGCTATAAATACTCCGGATCGACTATATCTTATGTAACAACCTTCAAATTCAATAACACATGTTACTCGCCATCCAAATGTTACAAAATGTTCAAACCAGATAATTCTAGTTCTTACGACTTATGATCATATAAATCTGTAATGACAAACAACCTAGATTCAAGATGCCCACGAGTTCGACTTCGAGTGGAACTAGTTTTTGAACTATAGTTCAAGAATAAGTTAAACACGACGTCTTAAGGAAAAATATGAACTTAACCTAACTTAATCTTATACAATTAATCACGATCTTAATCGAATCAGTTATCTGCATACTTTTAAGAAATACAACCTACTCTACGTTTTTTTTATCGTACACTATCACATTCTCGAGAATCACTACATATACAGTAAATGTGTTTTGTCACGTCAATAGTTAAGATCGATACGACATTCATATGTACGTATTTATTTGTAACCATATGATACGTACGTACAAAAGGCATGTGCTTGAGAATTTATAAAGGTTTGGTCATAACTACTGTTTTGCCTGTACTTAGTTAGATATATGTATGTAAACATGTGAATCCCACGTGTATATATATAGTATATATATGTATATATAATGATTATAAGGTTTGAATATATGTACAGTACAAATTTGCAGGTTTTTGTTCTTGTGTTACACCAACCCATGTTTTCTCCTATGTCTATGGAAGAAACTTAGCTTCAATTCTTGTCTGTTTATTGATTTCCACTAGTATACCACTAAATGACACAATATGATCGAAAACACAAACGATTTAATATGTTTAAATGATGTGTAATACTTGACAATCGGTTTCAACAATTAAAATTTATTCCACGTAGGTTATTTAACGGTCCACATAGGATTAATAACCGGTTTCAACCGGTTACCCATGATAAAACCTTGATTTACTGATTTTTAGTTAGTTCGATGTTTTCTATGCAACGAAAAATGATTTGGGTTTTAATCACAAAAAACTGACAAGTTGTGGTTTTTTTTGAGCAATTATCCCTTTGAAAAATAATAATAACGAAATAAATTAATCAATTATAAAATCGTGTTATGAAAAAATAAATTTAAATTGATTCTTTGGTGAAAGTTACTTGTTATGTATGTATGTATGTACAAGTAAGAATGGTTATCAGTTGTAACTAGCATAATTTATGTTTTACCTGTTTATAAGATGGTAAAAATATCACATTATAATGTTAAGGAATCCATTGCATTGTCGAAGTGACGAAGTCACTAGACTAAAAAATCAATGGGTGCGCACGAATCTGAAACGCACTTGATATGTTTAGTATGAAAACAAAAGAGAACAAAGAGTGCGTACTTTTGATATCATTTCAAAAGTTTCTTAGATGAGGATCAAATATATCATCAAAAGAAATTATTTCAATCTTTTAAATACGTAGATAATAGAATAATATCATGTCATTTCAAGACTTTTATAAACAATATGTTACAATCCTTTTGACGGTTTAAATCTTGTCACATAATAGAATAAGTTCTACCATAATTGATGATTGCCAACACTCTTGATTTTGTCGATAGTATACCGATACGAATAAGAATAAGTTGTCGTATTTGATTGCACTAGGTTTGTTAAAATTCGTTTAGATGGATAGATCATAGAACTTTTGACTAAGAAGGGATTAGGAGTAGGGACGCATATAAAGGTCTTGTCACACATCTAGTCAAAACTTTTGTAATAGTGTTTACAGACTTGTCGGTTAAATGTAAATGAGTGATCAAGATCTCTTAATTCATTTTTTATAATCGTTCTGGTCCTAGACCCCGTTATTCCCGATCCTTTCTTAGACCTGAAAGCACAATATGCTCCTATATACAATAGTTTGGTTCCTTTTAGAAAATGTCCAATCGTTACACATTTAAACCATTAATTAAAAAGGCTTGATCTACAAAGAAACTATCAGTTTTCTATGACACCGATAAATTTTACTACTGTTAATGTGTAATATATTAAACTAAAATCCATAAAATTAACAAGTAATTGACATATATTATTTTTATATTCTGACTAAGTGATACGTACCAATAAAATATTTGACTAATTTACTCTTTTTAATAATCTCAATTAACAAAATCAAAGTAAAAAAAAAAACTATGTTCTAATCCATTACATTTCTGCAGTACAACTTTAATCCATAAAAGTAAAAACGTAATGGTCCCAAAATGGTTTATTTTATATAAATATGGTAAAATTAGTTCAGTACTTTACTATTTATAATTTGGCCCACGTGCATTAAATAAAAAATACTTTAGTTTATAATATGTGAAGTGGATCAACTATGATTATAAATTCTTTATGAAAATAAGAATTGATGGTCTTGTTATGGACAGGCCCGGTTCTTGGGGTGGACAAGGTGGGCCTCTGCCCAGTGCCTCCAAATGTTAAGGGCCTCAAAAAAAAAAAAAGTTTAGGTTATATTATGTATCAGTGAAAAGTAAGCCCAGTCCCACAAGTCCACAACACAACCACAGAACCCTCGCTGATGGCTTGATGCGGTTTGCCTCCTGATGCGTCCCTCGTACGAACTATGAAAAATGGAAAATGGAGAGTCTCCTGTCTATCTTCGTCCATCGGTTGAGTTCCACGAGGCCACTAGGTATCACACAATCGCAGAAGCGGACTAGGGTGTCGTCGTCCTCGCCTCTCGCCTCCTCGTATCCTCGTATCGCAAAACTGCCGTGGTAAGTAACTGTGACAATTTCATTCTTATATTTGACAAAGTTTGGTCATATATGTAAAGAACAAAGGACTATACGACTATTGTTAATTTGTTATACTTGATTTCTGAATTCTGATCTTCTGAGTTTTGATTTTATGGCTACTTATTAAGAAATTTTCAGAAATCAGCCGCTGTTGGCATGTTGATTTCTGGCTACTTGGTTTCTGCTTACTTGATTGAGTTGATTCTACTTTTCTCTTTGGATCAAACATCCATAGAGGCCGGAGGCCCCTCATTGCGAATTTGCGATTTACTAGTACTGGACTATCGACAGAGGGCCGTCAGGTTGTATATTTTCATTCTTTCTACCTTTTCCTAATCGTTTATTAATTTTTATGTCTTCTAGGATGATAAAACACGAGTCTGGGTATAAAAAACATAAAGAAAAAACGAATTAAAGAGCTTGTTAAGTCTCAAAGTGGGGCTCTTGATAAGTTTTTTTTAAAAATAAGACTGATGTTGATGATGCTAATATTAATCTTGATCATATGAATGTTAACAATGCTAATATTAATATCGATATTGATGATACTAATGTTAATATTAATGATACCAATGTCAAAGTTTATAAATACATTTCAGTTTCTAAGTTTATAGGGCCTCTTTTATAGTTATTGCACAGGCCGGGCCTCCGAAATCTTAGAGACGGCCCTGGTTATGGAAGATTATGTCGTTGTAAGTCTTTTTGAAACACAAATTTATTAAGTCACTCAAAAGACCACTAACACAACCGGTTATCGAGAAGACCAGAGAGGAAAAACTGAAAGTTACATCATCTAAATACATCAGATTGCATTATTCAGAAACTGATGCTAGAGTATTAACAATTCATCTAGATCAATCAATATGCAGATCTAGCTTCGGCCCATTAGCAAACGTAGAGCCGAAAAGAATGTTGTGATCCAAGAGAAGAAATGGACGCCAGAGGTTTCACCGACCACCCCCACCAAGTCCCAATCTTTCTCCATAAGTAGTCAACCATTGAACACCTTAAAAAAACAATAGTAATCTCCATATATATTAATATATTCACCTTAAGAGGAGTTAATCCATTCCAAACCTTTTTGTTATTAATTCTGTCAATAGCCAAAATGTGGTTATGTAATAGAAAAAGAACGTTTTTTTTTTTTTTTTTTTTAACCGAAAACACACCCTTTGAGTCACCGCTTTTGATCACATTTGAACCATCTTTGGCGAAGTCCGTCTCCCTCACAAAGATTTACAAGTTCTTTAATTCATTTTTAACAAGCTTCCTTATTTGATTACAAATCACGTCTAACCAGAGAACGCCAACACCAGTTATGTTTTCTTTCATTGTTTACAAGGACCCAACGATCCTTAAAACAAGCTTTCATTTTTTATATCAAAGCAAAATTAAACTCTAGGAAAGAGCTAACAAGCTTCCTTATTTGATTACAAATCACTTCTATATTTGTTTTTCTACACAATAATTTCAAAAAATCGTACTGATAATGACGTTTTGTGTTATTGTTATTGTTTTATAAACGTTGCATATAGAAATAGCAACTATTTTTCATATATTTCTATAATAATAGCCATCCACTTTTTATTATCGATCATTTATTGCTTTAAAATTTCAGATTATTTTCACTTACAATAATTAATAATTCAATATGACCGATCCTTTTATAACCGGTAGTTGATTGTTATGGTTGATAAGAAAAAAATAAAAGTTTAATATTATAAATATTTTAATCATAATTGACTAATATGATTAAAAAAATTAATAGATTATTAGTGACCTGAATTTACCCATAAAATTAATAGTAATAAAAGGCTTGTACCTATAAAAAATTATTAATTTCCTTTTTAGCCAGATATTTTAGACAAAATCATGCAATATAATTAAGATTTTTGGAATCTTCCGTTTTCCGTAAAACATCTCATACGAAACAAATTAATTAGATTGATATTTTTATATAGGGTTATATGCTAAAAATAGCAACCACTTTTTGTAGTTTTACCGTTTATACTCACATTATGCTATAAAAAATCAATAATGTTGGTATAAACGGTAAAACTACAAAAGGTTGTTGCTATTTTTGGCATATAACCCTTTTTATATATGATTATTGATATAAATAATATAATATTAAAACATACTAATATTAATATGGGATTTTGAGTTCCATTTTGTGTGATTTGATACCGAATTTGAGTTCCATTTTGCGTCATTTCGAATTGTTGTTTATCATTGTACAAGTTTTGGTTTTCGATTCACGTTGGTCTATCGAATCATGTTTTGGGGTTTTGTCAAGTTAGGGTTTTTTGTTTATTAGAATTGCTTTTTTGTTCACTAAATGGTGTTCATCATCCATACATATTTCATATATGATTTTAATAGAAAAAAAACTTCATAAAAGTGGCCAAACGTTTCTAAATTTCTCTAACATTCGACCTATGAACTTGTTCAATACGATATTGCATATGGGCCTATGAACTTTTGTATAATTTTGTTTCCGAATTTTCTCTAAATAATTGACTTATGGAACCTATTCAATACGACATTGCATATGGTTCTTCTATATAATTTTGTTTCTGAACTTTCTCTAAATAATTGACTTATGAACTTATTCAATATGATAGTGTACATGTTGATTTGAATATGAACGACATAAGTTGAACTTGAACGACATCAATTGTTGTAACACACTGACAGTGAACATGTTGGTTTGAACATGTGCATACGTATATGAACATATTCAGTTGCTGCTGCAGGTATCTAAACATGTTCATGCAGCAAGCCAGCAACTGAACATGTTCATATATGAATTAATATAACTCGGATGGCTGCAGAGGTATGTATTTGAACATGTAAATATGGATGTGTTATATATAATATAACACATGTGCATACGTATTAATATAACTCGAAACTACTAAATCAATAAATATATGCTTTTCAATTCAAAAAAGACATCCATGGATAAAGATACTAGAATAGGAGAGAGATGAAAGAGTATTGGGTTTTATGTTATGGAATGTTTTCTACTATTTAGGTATTGAATTTTAACTTAATTATCGTTTAATTAAAAAAATTAATAGACAATTTTACCTTTTGTCTATTGAAACAAACAAGATGAGATGAGACTTCATGTGTTCATTCTAATTCGAGATTCCATGGAGCCCAATCAATATAAATGTTCACGGACAAAAAATACACAATTCTATGAAAACATAAACCTTTAATCAACAAATTGATAGTTTTATTCTTAATTATTAATTACTAGTTTATTTACTCATGTATTGCACGGGTATTTTTAATAACTATTTATGTTTTTAAAAAGTTTAATATAAAATTAAAAACAACTTTCTTATGAATAAGTTTTTCTATCAAAAATAATTTTAAAAACAATTGAATTCTTTATAGTTATTAAAGTGTTTCCTTTATTGCATCTTATGAATTAAATAGGAAAGTATTTTAAATAGTTTTTTCTATTTATTAATAATAGATAAATTAGTAAAATGAAATATTTAATTATGGAAAAAAGGGGAAAAAAAGTTTAATGCGATGAGGAAACATGTGTCGTGAATTGTTTTCTTTTATTAATAAATATAGATTTATAAAAAAAATCAATTTTTTCACCACATAATTAAGTGGATAATATGAATCATCAAGATTATATTTATCTATTTATGGATATGTATTTTTATTTTGGAACGGATTAAGAAAAAATGAATACTTAATTTGAGATAGAGAGTATAATCCAGATAAACACTATCATCTTATTACTAAATTTGGAATAAGATTTTAATCATACATAAATAAATCCAAGAAAAGTTGGAGTCAATTGCATTAATTATATGCTAATTATTGAAAGAGTTGCTATCCGTCAATCGTCATCACATAAATAATACATTTTGTAATTATAATACATGTAAAAAACATCAATATAGTA
This sequence comes from Centrapalus pauciflorus, assembly GCA_020465985.1. Taxonomy (NCBI): domain Eukaryota; kingdom Viridiplantae; phylum Streptophyta; class Magnoliopsida; order Asterales; family Asteraceae; genus Centrapalus; species Centrapalus pauciflorus. The sequence goes on along the minus strand of JAANYP010004552.1, from coordinate 120,618 downwards.
GATTCTATAATAAAAACATTATGGAAAAAATGGTCTAAGTTACCAAACTTATAAAAAACGAAAACTATAATGGTTTTTTTTCCAGGGATGGCTTTTAGGGTGTGCGAAAGGCTCGATCGTACAGGGCCTTCAATTTCGTAGGGTTTCACGGTTATAATAAAGATCTAAATTTAGACCAACAAAATTTTTTTGTATTTGACATGTATACGTTGTGTATCGGTGCGTTAAAATGGAATTCATGTCAAATTCAATTTGATTCGTATTATTTATTTTATTATCACTAATCAGTTTTTTTGTTATTCACCATCTCGACTTTACCTATTAAAATTGAGTTTTAAAATGACCAATTTACTATTTAAAATACTTAACTGACTATGTTGTAATCACAAGCACATGACCTTTAAAATCCATGAGACAACCCTATTTTTTTCAATATAAATTTAAAACTAAAATGTGAAATCATTTATTTTAACTTAAATTAACAAATTACCAGTAACGAATTTCATGGTTTAATAACAAAAAAGATAACATAATGACTAAAATAATAAGAAATAATATTAATAAATAATTTAAAATCTACCAAAACTATCAATAAATTATGTTTACTCAAAACGAGCTTACATTATGTTATGTACGTCACGTTTACCTGGTTTCGATAGGTCGATCCACTTGAAATAGAGAAACGATGCCATAGTACAAGTCGAGCAATCGTAGAATGTTTAGTTGAAGTGTATCGTCTTATTGGTTGACCTGGACCTTTGTTATCGATATTTCGAGTTCGGGGGTTTAAATAATATATAAATAATTGCATATGTTCATAAAAATGTATGCATATATATTATTATTATTATTATTATTATTATTATATATAAAAGTAGTTATTTAATTAATATAGAGAAAGAAAGAGTTATTTTTAAGCGATACATCTTTCCGTGTACGGAGAGAGCGATGTTTTTGGGGGGCCAGACTATGCTATGTACATATATGGCGTGCATCTCTTTTTAATTATTACTATGATCTAAACACAATACATGCCACATCATTTCATTTCTCTTCTTTATCAAGCAAACTACTTTTTATCTTTTTTTTTTTTTAACCATCGTATTCCTATGTAATGTTTTACTCATTTTCCCATCTTTTTATCTGTTTTATGTGTTACATCTAGGTTGCGTTTGACATGGAGGATTGAAGAAACAAGAAATGAATATAAAATCTTAGGTTTTTTAGACTATGAAACTTGAAAATACAATAATCTTATGATTGTTGTAATTCTCTTTCTTTGATTTTAGTTTCTATTTAATTCTCCATCATTGACAGAGAAAATGAAAGAATTGAATTTTAAGTTATATATTGATGCAACTTGAAATTTCAAAGAGAATTGATATAAATAATTCAAGTCTCCTAATTAATAATATGTCTTCATTTCCTATTCCTCGATTCTCTCCTACAAACACAATCCTAATTCGATGGCAACGAGTTATACTCGGATCGGTAATCGGTCTCCTATGTTCGTTCGTCCTCATTTAAAAAGTTGTTTTTTCATCCCGATCTATTTAGAAAATATAGAGATTTAAAATGGTATCACTGCGTGTCTTGCAAGGATCAAGAATCGCCATTTTATGTAAATAAATATATCGTATATTATTCGGAAAGAAAACGGAACTGTATGTTAGAATTACACGTAAACGATTTTAGTTACACCCAAACTCACGATTAAGTAATTCAGTAACCATTCTTGAAATTTTCACTAAAATATCTTCTCTTTACCAAAATTTTTCAAGAAATGCATTGTTATGGTAAAGTTTATTTTAGTTAATTATTAAAAGACTCACATTTTTGTTAATAGATTAAATTGATATGAGTTTTATGTAATATAAGTTTGCCTCAAGTGATAACTTTCATATTTAATTAGTACGCAACGAATTATTTGATTTTCATCGATATGTATGTATGTGTGTGTTTTTAAGTTCAAGCTAGTGAGTACCACTTATTATGCAGCGCACAGAATGTACCTCTCTTTAAAAAAATTAATTTTTTTGTAAAAATGTTTTAATTAACATTACAAATATGATATATAAATTTCACGTACGTTCACACATTTTAAGAACATGAAATCATGCATTATATAAATATACGTTCGTATACATGGAAATTTATGTAAGTGTACGTGTACATTTTAAAACAATTTTCTAATATTTTGAAAATAAAAGAAATAAGTTACATGTTGAACAATATATTGTTCTTAATTTTCGGTGTATTAATAAATAATAATCCGTCTAAAAATGTTACGATTGTACGGTAAGGCATTTAATTTCTCACATGAAACAAAATACCGTTTAATATATATTAATACAACGCTAAAAATTACATTCGATCAAAATCATGTTACTCTTTGAGATGCTTTCACACACAACATAAGATTTCACGATACTTAATTATTCATTATTTTATCTATTTTTTATTATTTTCACATCTTCACAAAATAACACATGGATGCTTAGAATATGAGTTTCTTTAGTTGGTAATGAAATGGTGAATATTTATAAAAGAGTGGTTAGAATTCATGTCTTATTATTATTCATCTTATTTTTTATGAAAAAAATTAAAAACCGACAACCCTAAATAGAACGCCTTGTACCCTTACAACCCTTCCAGAAGGACTGTGAGCAATCAATGTTCAGTTATCTATCGGCCCGCTAATAAGGTTTATACAGGATTGAACTTGAGTCATTTCATAAATCTTGTTTCATCGAACCAAATAAGTGTTGTGTCAAGGGAATATAAAATGCTTGTTGGTATGATTCATCTTATAATAACTTCAATTGTAACTCAGATTTATTAAACCTATAATTACAGTTTATTATTCATTACAATGGTTAAAATGTATTATTCTGGTCATCTTAATTATACAACTTTTTGTGTTTTTGTTTTTAAAAAATGATTTAAGGTGATAAGTTTGAATCATAACCATAAGTATTATCCAATCATATGAAAAAGATGTCTTAACAACTTAACATAGAATAGTTAAATTTGTCTTTTTTTTTTTTTTTGGCTTTTTGCTTATGTTTCGAGAAGAAGGTGTCTTATGAAAATCAAAAGAACGTTTGGTTCGTTGGAATATTTCTAAATGAATTAAAACTTATCATGAAATTAAAATATATCAGTAATTAAAATTAAATACTTTTTATAAAATTAAAGTCAACCAAATGTCAAACTTATTATGTGTCTATTTATCAAAGTATATGGGTTGGTATTGTAACTTTCTTCTCCCAATGGTCACATGGTTGGGAGTGGTGCATGGGTTTTTCATAATTGGATTATTGGTATAAAAAATGCATTACCAATATTACCGACCATCATAATGTCTACCTCCAAAAGTAACCATACCATTTTTATTACCCTAGTGAAGTTGAATAATTCAATAATTAGATTTATAAATTTATTTCTCATAAAACTTTTTTTTATATAAACGGAAAACAGTAATTAATACGTACCGTAAGATGCTAGCAAGAAGCTAGAAACTATCCCGAAGAAACAAACCACAATGTCTAAAAAAAGCTTCGTTAGACAAACCGAAGAATCATTCAATCTAACTTGAGAACAACACTAATCATCCATCTTACGAAAACTTTAAAATAGAAAAAAATTTATTAAAACTATACTAGTAAACGCACTTGACATAATCCAAAACAGAATAAAAAACGAAATTCCAATCTTTATTGTCAAGCACATATAGTGACATAGAGACCACACAACTAGAGATCATATCAAACATATATTAAAATTTCCGAATGGAAGTCTGGATTTTTGTGTAATAATTATTAAAATTTCAATAGTAGTTATATATAATTAGCATGCATTGGTACCAATAAAACTGCCATTAACAACGACCTTTTTACCAATGATATTAGCAACAAAAGATTGCTAATATGAAAAACATGTTACATTTGCTATTTTGTTCTTAGGATTTTGCATACAGATTTTTATAGATGTGAATAGAACAAATGAAAATAAAATTCTACTTGTCATTAATTTAGCAACATCTCCATTCGTTATTTAGCCATTATTTCTATAAAAAAATATATATAAATCACTGACAAGTTAGTTTGGTTGGTAAATATAAATTACCAACAACAATACAATATCGTAATTTAGTAAATATAAATTACTAACAAGTTACTTCTGACGTGTCTTTTTGTTGGTAATTTACCAACAATTTTCTTAAATTAACGACTTACAATATAGCTACGGGAATATTACCTACGACCAGTAGTGTTGCTAAAATCCCCTGACGTAGTAAACTAAAAGTTAGCTTTTTTTAGCTTCTTAGCAGAGATAAAAGAACAGTGAGGCCTAGAAGTCTGCTAAACGCCCCTAGCCCCTAAAGCTAGGTTGATGAGTTATTTGGAAACCGTGATGTTATATGTAGGGGTGACAATTTTGACCCAACGGGCAAACAATTAAATTAACATGTAGTAAAAAACGAAACTAAAACATAATTTTCTTTTGAAAAATGCAAATTTATAAAACGGTGTACCAAACAAATTGTTTTTAAAAAAAATTTCAATATTATGTAAAATTTATTACGTTTGGTCGTCAACCCTTTTGTTTAAATGAGCCGAAATTGTCAACCCCTGGTTATACGTAACAAATACAAACTCTACTTAGAAAATGGAAGCATGAAATCACTTTTAAGAAAAAAAAAACCATGAGAGGGCTAAACTACAATATTTGAAACCCAAGGGATTTAAAATATTAAACGTAAGTCAGATTTTTATTACTTTAATTAATAGCATTTATACCCTTGGGACTTGGGTATATTACCGTATTATGCTAGTATTCGATCTCACTTGATGTAAATAATACTCAACATGACACAAGGAGCTTCTTGTTTGATTATCTTTTAAATACATAAGTAATTAAAAAAAAATTAAGGTTTGCTAGTATAGATTTATTGTATACACTCATAAGTTCAGTTGTAAGATTATTGATTTGTATAATTTTTCGGGTATGAAAAAACTCTCATCCGATCTAACCTATCTGGCCTGATTTGCAAACACTTGATCTAAGTTATATAAACCATGTCTGTCATTAAACAATTCATTTCAAAAGCCAGGTGGCACCAAGCTATGGCGGATCTAGAAAAAATAATCGTCGGGGGCATACGGTTGTATAAAGTATTCGTCGTGTTAATTTTCCTGAACACATAGACTAAAATTCGTCAAATATACGCAAATCGTTGTGGGCCTTTCCCCCCGCTTCTAACTATGTGGCTCCGTCCCTGGCACCAAGCCTTAATAAATGATGTTGTGAACGTGCATTTGGAGCCTAAGGATATACTATTATTGCTTCGAAGTTAGCTTTAAAGGGTTTTGTGGGTCATTCGATACGGTTGACACCTGCAATTTTTCACGTAGTTATGTGGTTAACTCAAACAACTCATTTAAAGTATATCACATAAGCAAAAATCTATCCCCACAATGATAGTCTATTGGTTGAGGATACGAAATCCATAATAATAGAGATTCAGGGTTCAAACCCGATGAGCTACCTTTTTTTTTTTCATAAGTTGAGATCTCATATTTACATAACGTTATTTATATCATATTATGTTAATAATGTACAATTTGTTTCTTATAAAATTAACTTTATTTTAGTCAATTTTAAAACAAATTGGTAAACAAATACAAATTAATGAGGAATCTTCCATTGTTTTCTTTTTGGACATTAAATAAAAAATTTAATAAAGAGTTAAAAACGTTAACGAAAGTAACTATTAATAGTATAATCTAAATTAATCACACAGACTTGATATGCATTTAAATTTGGTTTGTATGAATTTTTAAGAGGTTGGCTCATTTATTTGTATTGTTCAAGTGAGTGAGTATTCAAAGCTCCTTAGTTGGCATCCATGTGATTAAGTAATTTGGGCAGCTTTTGCACCCCTCACCCTCTCTGGTCAATCATATATATCATATATAATTCACTTCTTTTCCTTTATATACCAATAAAAGAATGCAACAAAAACATATATATATATATATATATATATATATATATATATATATATATATATATATATAGGGGTGACTTCAATAGAGAACCTCTATGCATCGAAGAACCTTGAAGAACCACAATGCATTGCTAGAAAATCGTAATGCATCACGCAGGAATTTGATGCATCATGTGAAAATAATGATGAATCTCGCAGGAATTGTGATGCATTTGTGGTGGTTCATGGAGGTTTTTCGATGTTCTTCGATGCATGGAGGTTCTCCATTGAACCCCCTATATATATATATATATAATTTAACTCTAATCACTTAATTTTAACAAAAAGTTCCATAATTTGATTTTTTTTTTAATGTTCCATAACAAAAAGTTCCATAATTATATACATACATACATACATACATACATACATACATACATACATACATACATACATACATACATACATACATACATACATATATATATATATATATATATATATATATATATATATATATATATATATATATATATATATATATGGAACATTAAAAAAAAATCAAATTATGGAACTTTTTGTTAAAATTAAGTGATTAGAGTTAAATTGATAAGTATGTAAATAAAGGTATATTAGTCTAGATTAATGTTAAATGATTGAATTTACTTTGGAATCTCTCTCTGTGCACTTAATACATACCTACTTAGCAGAGTCGTCATTTAGGGTGACTTTTTTGATTACAACATTTAACTAATTTTTTTCTTACCTCTAATCGACGACCATATTCATCTTCTCCATTATCCTCTATCTCCAATGACTCAATCTCCCCTGAGTTTGTAATCAATGTTGTATATTCTATTTGATTCAGGGTTTTTCAGGTTTGTTTTTTGAAAATCGTTTATGTTTTTCACATACTCTAAATTTTACGCTTCGATTTAGATTTTATTTGTGTAGGATGCGTTTGACCATAGTTTTGTATTTATCGATCAATTTTTCTCGATTCAAAGATTCCAGATTTTGTGTTCACGAGTTGCATTTTTAGATTTCATTTCGTGTTCTTTCGTTTATTTAGATTCCATTTTAGCTTCTGAATATTATCAACAAGAGCAGAGGGGTTCTCGGAGAAGAGGTTATTTGTTTAGTAAACAAAAAATTAATATAAATCCATGTCAGAAAAATGCAATCGATGAAAATCGGTTTTTATGACTTTTTGTTGGTTTGAGATTTTTTGTGCAACAAAAAATAGTTTGGGGTTTTAAATTGTCAAAAAAAAAACTAACAAGTTGGTGGGTTTTTACGCAAAAATCTTTTAAAAAAAATTGACATGTCAGCAAGTTTCAACCAGTTTTTTTAAAAAAAAACCTAAATATATGAATTTTAATCAGCTTGAGGTTTTTTGTGCAATTATGAACTGTTTAGGGTTTTAATCGCACAAACGGTCCAATTTAAGAGTTCCTTTTGCATAAATTTCTTTATAATTAAATAAACAAAGCCTTCGAAATAAATAAGACTGTCCTGATTCGCTTAGATGTTTAGATGCATACATATACTATCATTTTCAACAAATATGATATATAATATGCATTTGTGTAATAATATGCAATATACTATTGTTCAATTCATTAAATTGTATTGAAAAGAAATTGGTTAAATGGTTTTTGCATTTGAAAATAATTAAGAAAATGAGAAACAGATAAAAGAGTTAGGTTATGAAAACAATTTAATTAAATATTTATCAATTAATATTATCTTACTTAATGATTTAGTATATAATTAACGTCTAGAAACTACTTTACTCAACCATAAGTACAATTAAAAAACATTAGAGATGTACTTGGCAAAGGGCACTCCCCTTTAGAATGTGATCTAAATTAAAGGCAAGAAAATGCTCCCAAGATCCAACAAAAAAAGAAATATTATTTTACCATTTTAATTTCATAAATATGATGGATCCCAATGTATATTTACTGCTAATTAATGTTTTAATCTTTTAAATAAATATCTTCTGGATAACATAACATTGATCCAAATATACTATTGCCTTTAAATACTTTAATTGTGTACGTGACAATTGTATCATATAGCAATATGGTAATTTCTTTGTGAAGAATTTCTAACTTTTCTATTACCGCGACGACGACGACGAGACTTCTAGGATCGAGGGTAGCGACATCAGAAGGGTGGCTAGGGTTAGGAGCGTCTCTGGAAGGTCTGTGTAGGAGAAGTTCTTTTTCGTATTTCTTTCATTTTAAAGAGGAAAAACAATTTTCTTCTATTTTATGTTTTTCAAAGAGTCACTCTTCTATGGTAAATTGGTAATGTCTACCCATCCGAAAACATAAGTTATGGAAAAACACTTTTATAAAGGGACGTTTGGTAACATGGAATGAAATATATAAGTTATTTTAACCGATAATAGTTACACATAAAAGTGAAAATAAAGAAAACACAATAAAATTATATTTTTTTCCTATCTTTTAAATATCCTCCATGTTAATATGGAAATGAGAGAAATAGAATTTACATTAAACTCTATTTTCTACTTTCTGTCGTTGAGAGAATTAAGACTCTTATCATATAATTCAAAACATAAAAATTTCATATGATTTAATTCGATTCCATTCAACTATATCAAACACTCACTAAAGAATCAAATGTCACTTTACTGACACAATTTTGCATTTGCCTCATTTCAATTATTATTTATTTTTTAATACAATAACCTACATAAGTCATTATACTTTCGAAACTTATCTATATTGATAAATATTGGTTTTCATGACGATTTTACTGTCATTCTATACTTTCAATAGAACATTTGAATGATATTTTTTTTAATTCTAATACCTTTTATTTTTTATAAGGATCAAATTATAACGGTTTTTAAAAGTCTAATGACTTAAACATAACAAAAAGAAGTATTATAACATAACACGATGTACGAACAAATTTGTTATTAAATAATGACATACACCTTTGATTAAACATAACGATCAATGTCGTTTTTGATCATTCAACTTTCAAATTTGTCCTATTTAACCGCTAAACTATTTTTTTTTATACATTTAGCCACTAAACTTTCTTTTGCGTACACATTTAGCCACTAAACTATTTTTGTACTTGTTTAGCAATTGAAAAAATTGTACACATTTGTCCACTAAACTACATTTGTACACATTTGGCCACTAAGCTATCCTATTTTATACATATTTAACCATGATTTTTAATCATTTTCTCAAAATATAACATTAAACTAAAGTTTAATGGCTAAATGTGTAAAAAAAAAACAGTTCAGTAATTAAATATGACAAATCTGAAAGTTAGATGATTAAAAATGATCTAAACTAAAGTTTAACTATGTTGAATAAAAACAAAATACAGAGTCATGAACAATTTCCAAACTTATAAAAGTAACTTAGTAAAGAAGTGAGAATGGAAAAAAGCATTGAAATTTAGTCACTTTTGATGGTAAAACAACAATGAAAAGAAGCATGGAAACAAGCAACAACACTGTTCAGTTGCAAAACAATAAAGCAAACCAGAGGGTGAAAATGAAATTCACAATATTATTTAAGGGCTGAAATTAATTTCAATATCACACAATATTATGCAATTGTTTAAATTTTTATATCCTGAAAAAAAATTGTAGGTTCCTCAATAAGAATTTTCAATCATCAGTAACTTTTGTTAAATGAAAATTTTAATCTTTGTAAAATTGTTTACTTTAGAAAAGTATCAGAAATGGGACAGTGTAACCAAAATCTTTTTACCACACTGCATTTCACATCAATTCTATGTTAATTAACTTTTCTTTCGTTTTTCACTGCACCCTAATTAAGTCAAGTTAAAACAGAAACTAAATCATCTCGAAATCTTTTCATTTTTTAATTTTAAAATTACAAAATGTGTGGTGAGAAGAAGTAGTCTTATGGTGAGGTGAAGCCAAAATTGGAGGGTTTGGGGTGGCGCAAATCCGTAGGGGGTGTGGGTGTGGATGTTTCATTTCAGGGCAGCTTGCCACAACGGCCTCCCCGCACGATGCCGCATGTCACACTTTAGTGTTCACACCCTCTAATAGAATGCAAAGAAAGTGTGAAGTGTAGAAACAAAATCCAATTGGAACAAAAAAGAAAAATTCAATAAAATCAAAACCAATAACCAAACCATATGAACTGGTTCCACTTAGTTATCTAGTTTCGTTGGGTTTTCCAGGCTTTTACATAAAGAATACAAAATCGAATCGAACTCAAACCAAAAAATTAATAGAATTCAATGCAAAAAATCAAAACCTATTATGTCATTTCGGTTCAGTTATGTATAGTTCTTCATTTTTAATGATTCAGTTTTAATTTTTACATACTCTAGTTAGATACTTAGCTAGAACAATCCTTCAACCTTTCCTCCAAAACTTTTAATCATTAGTATAATTAAATTAAAATATAACTCAAAATAACTCATTTGTAGTTTTGTACACATATCAATTTTTTTTTTTAAAAAAAATACGATATAATAATATGTGACCCAAGATTTTAAAATGATAATATTCCAAAAGCAAAAACATGGATCTAAGTAGAAAAGGTCCATGCTTGCGCTGAAAAGAAAGGCGCGCACGTTAGTCCATTATGGCGCACAAGAAGCTCGCTCAGTCTCACTCTTCCTTCCATTGTAAAATCCTTGTTAACAAGATACTGCTCTGCGTATATATATATATACAAACACTAACCAAATCGCATCTACCCTTTTACTCTCTCTCTCTCTCTCTCTCTCTCTCTCTCTCTCTCTCTCTCTCTCTCTCTCTCTCTCTCTCTGTGATTTATAATTAATTAAATTATATAAAATTCTGTAGTTGTTGTTGTATAACTTCATCTTCAACACTAACGCTGAATTGGGTGTTGTTTTGTTGGACTTTCTTATGTGTATATATGATTCGCACAATTCGAGGCCAGCAGTTTGTTCTTGAAGATTGGTTTCTTCAGCTTTAGGAGCTGTTGTAATTAATGTTTATAAAAAGAATGGAATTGGTTTAGAAGCCATTACTTTAAAGGTCTGATTCTTCTGGTTTATCTAGTGAGTTCAATTAATACTCTGTTTTCTTTTCATGAGAGGTTTGATTTTTTGTTTTATCTCTGTGGTTTTGCAGTGTTCATTAATGTTCAAGTGGTTGTAAATTGTATTTATCTGTAAAGATGAATACCAGAGTGAAGACGAATTTAAGGTCCATGAAAACTTCATTCAAAGATCAAAAGGTAAATGGCTAAATTTTGACGGAATTCCAAGATGGGTTTTCGGGTTTCAATCTGATTATGTTTGGGTTTTTAGTTTGATTTTGGTTCCCGAAAGTAATTATGGGTTCCTGTGTAGTGTTTTTCACATAATTGAAAAAAGTTGGTTGCTTTAAATCTTATCCACATTAGGTGCTTGATGAAATGTCTGAGTGAGTTTCTTTATTGCATTATGATTCTTTTCTTGTGGGAACTGATTGTGATGTTCTTTATCTACTTTTTTTTTCTTTATAAATATAAAAAAAAAAAGGTTGATGAGCAAATGCAAATGGAGGCTGAGAAAAGAATCACAAGCAGAAGAGGTTCAGTGAGAGAGAGAAAAATGGCATTGCAACAAGATGTACATTGCTGTCACCATTGACTTTCTATTTAATTTTTTTCTTGATGATATTTCCTTAGTAGGGTAATATTCATTATTCAATTCAATCACTCAATTTCTCAATTATTGAAAACTATATTTTTTCTATTTTTTCTTAACAGGTGGATAAACTAAGGAAGAGGCTAAGACATGAAGAGAATGTTCATAGAGCTTTAGAAAGAGCATTTACCAGACCTTTAGGAGCTTTACCGCGATTGCCGCCTTATCTCCCTCCTTCTGTTAGTACTTTCATTGCGATATTATTTTGTTTTCGTCGAATCAATTGTTAAAATTTTATTTACTTTGATAGAAGAATGGAAAGTTTGAACATTTATAAGCTAAATTGCATCTTACTAATAACTTCAATCATGGTTTTTTCTTATTAACTTAAAGAAATTTTAATGGTAGACATTGGAGCTTCTAGCAGAAGTTGCTGTTTTGGAAGAAGAAGTTGTTAGGCTTGAAGAACAAGTGGTACATTTTAGGCAAGGTTTATATCAAGAAGCTGTCTACATTTCATCCTCTAAAAGGAATCTTGAAAATTCACTTGATTTTCAAGAACCAAGAGACGGTAGAAATAAGGCATCAAAACTATCACCTCAAATTGATACCCATTCATCGTCTCCCATTATTGAAAATTCTGGTAATACTTTGCCATTTCCATGTTAGTTCTCATTCGCTTTAACATTTCTTGAAATATGACTTGTTAGCCCAAAAAAAAAAACACTGATCCTTTTTGTCATTTTTTTTTATAATGATGTTGGTGGTTAAAGAAAAAGAGACTCAATTATGCACAAATGGCACGAAGAACAAGCGATCGCCAAATCCAAAATCACAAACCATTAGGAGATCAGCAGGGAAGCGTTTAGATCCTAAAAGATTACAGGTGAATTTTAGTTCCATATAATGTTTAATGTCGACAAATTCGTACCATTGTAGGCACTGATATAAATTCTTCATTTTTTGTTTAGTTTGAAGGTAAAGCAATGGAGGGTGGAAATGTAGATGGAAGAACCAATTTGAATCAAGATAAAGGATTAGTATTATCAGGAGACGATGATCCAAATAAGATTTCTGAAAGTATTCTGAAATGTTTGATGAACATTTTCGTGCGAATGAGTTCAACAAGGAGTAGAAGTATGGCAGAAATTCAACTACCAATTGAAACTCTAAAAGAAACAGAGTTTAAGGATCCTTATGAAATATCTTGTGAATTCGAAAACAGAGACATTGGCACGTATAAATGTTTATACGCTGTTGAAGCGACCTCCATCAACAAAAACCGAACAACAAATTCTGTGTTTTTGATACAAAGACTAAAGTAAGAGCCAAACAATGTCGAATTTTTTACTATTTTGACCAACTTCTTATGTTATCTTGTTCATCATCCAGGCTCCTACTTGGAAAACTTGCAACGGTTGATCTAACGAGCCTCACTCACCAAGAAAAGCTCGCATTCTGGATCAATATTTACAATTCGTGCATGATGAATGTATGCATTACATCTTTTGTAATCATTTTCCCTCATTTTGTTGGTAAATTTGTTGAGTTTTTTATTTCACTTATCAGGCATTTCTTGAACTTGGTATACCGGAAAGTCCTGAGATGGTTGTTCAACTAATGCAGAAGGTAATATCACACATATATTTACTGATTGCATTCATTTATATGCATACATCTATATAATCTGTTCCCTTAATCTTCAGGCAACAATAAATGTTGGAGGCCACTTTTTAAATGCAATCAGCATCGAACATTTCATATTGCGACTCCCTTACCATTCAAAATACGTAAGTGAACTTTCCATGGTCCAAATCTCTAAGTAATTTCGCCTCAATGACATCAAAGATTTAAGATTTATATGATTTCTTTTAAATTGAATCAGACTTTTACAAAGGGTCTAAAGAATGATGAGATAACTGCAAGAAGTGTGTTTGGTTTGGAATTATCAGAACCATTGGTGACGTTTGCTCTCTCTTGTGGAAGCTGGTCCTCCCCTGCTGTAAGTTGTAGATAAGGTTCATTAATCACATTCTTGGTACAACCAACATTTATGCAAAAAGATCACGATTCGTACTAACATTATAGCAAATATCGAAACTGATTCATACCCATGATCTGTTATTTACTTTTCTATATGTCTGAATATGAAGGTAAGAATTTACACTGGTTCTCAAGTCGAAAATGAACTTGAAGCCGCGAAAAAGGATTACTTACAGGCTGCAATTGGGATTTCAACAACAAAGAAAATGATTGCGATCCCAAAACTTTTGGATTGGTATATGCTTGATTTCGCGAAAGATATGGACTCGTTACTTGATTGGGTATGCCTTCAGTTACCAAACGAAGTCGGGAAAGAAGCAATGAAGTGTCTTGAAAGAGCGAAAAGCGTACCACTTTCACATTGTCTTCAAGTTATACCTTACGAGTTTCGATTCAGGTACCTTCTGCACAAATAAAATCATCATTTTGCATCGATCTTTAAAAGATTCTTGAGTTATAGATCTTGTACACAGCTTGATAACACAAAATGGAAGTAGATATATATAATCCATTCACCCTCATTGTAAGTATTGTTCATTAAGTTGGTATATTATTCAAAAAAAAAAATTCTAAATTGATGTGGATTGATGATTATGTTGTAGCCTGGAGATTTTATAACAAGAAGGCATATATTGAATGCATACTACCGAAATCAGTGTTATTCTCAGGCCCCCTTTGATCTTGTACATCCATGTGTCAGTTATTTATTTATGCATACATCAAAACATACATATATACATACATACATAGAAACATACACACAAACACTTACTCAAAAAAAATGTATATCAAATCACATAAGCTTTTTAGATATAATTAATAGGGACAATTTCTGAATATAACATATCTTTATTTTTTATAACCGATAATTGTTGGATTCAAACACTAAATGCACAGGAATTCTTACTAATATATAAACTTTATTGAACAATCTCTGAAATCACATGACTTACAATTGTTTACATAGGACCTATATATACTAGATGAAAAGTTGTGATTGAACCATCGCGACCCTTCGTGGCACCTCTTCATGAAAAGTCACGTCCCTTATGATAAGGTGCAACCCTTCAAGTTTTCTATAATGCTAAATAGGTCCTTTTACTTACTCTAATTACATATTCATACAACATACGTTAGACAAATACATAATTGACATACTTATACTATATTGTGATGATTGTGATTAATCCATCAATAATCACATCTTTTCAAAGTTATTCAAAATAGCGTTCTTTTTTCATCGTGGTTTATAAAAGACCCTGATCCTACCCGATTTACATTATAAAAGGAATTTGGGCTCATGATCATTGATTGTAAGGTCGATAGTTGTTATCGAGTGAGTAATCCATGATTTCATATAATATAGATTATAAAAATAAAAAATAAAAACCAAACTATCATCAAATTGGGAATATTAAAATCCATAGCCCTAGACTTTTGATTTTTGGGCTCCATGGTTGGCCCGATCAATCGAAAGCAACTTGCACATGCGTTCGGGTCTGTCAATACCTTTTCGTAGATTGGTCACGGACTACAAGATCCTTTAGAACGAAAGTTATGTCAATTTCAAGTTCATGCGTTAGTCAAGCTCAAAATGTTCTTTAAATGGATGAGTTCATACTAGATCTGTCTACCTATCAGTTTATGCTATCATTCTAAAAGTTCACATCAAAGCTCAATTGGTCGAACGCAAAATCGGATATGATGATCCATACATACAAGTGATAACTATGAAGAATCAGATAAAAGTAACCAGCAATACAATGAAGGTTCCAAAGAAAAGGATATATATGGTGACATTTGGTTGTGAAATAGTTGTAATTACATGATATAAAGTGGGAATTATAACTAAAAAAAGCAAGAGAATAAAAGGGAAAATGGTGGTGGTCCTTGGTGAGAAGGACAATGAAAAATTCTACTACAATGACAAGCCATGTAACCAAAATGAAGCAAAGAACAAAAAGAAATGGCTTTCTTGATATACTTTTAAAGTAGTGGGGGCATCTCTTATTGTTCTTTCATATTCAAACATAACTGTACTACTATTAATATTAATATTAATATTATTATTATTATTATTATTATTATTATTTTGTTTTTTTTAATTATGGGAAGAAGATGGATGAGGGTTCTTCATTCATGATCCAATGGTTACACAATTAAAGAAAATGGTAGTTTGTGGTTGTCTTATTTGAACTTTCCTCACTTATGTCAATGGACCCTTTATTTCACAATATCCCAATTTTCTGTCCCTTTGTCATTTACTAATATTAATGGTATGTGCATGTGAATGAATCAATACATACTCATAATTGTAAGGACAAATTACTTTATAAATTTTTAACTAATTAATGATTCATTAAAAAATATATATATAAACCCAACCCACATTTTTTGGCATGATTTTTTGTGGATTATAAGTTATATTTTTTAAACAATTACGATTATTATAGTAAAACAGTACTTATTGATGATGATGATAATGATGGTTATTATTATAATGTGAGAGAGAAAGAGAGAGGACGGGTTAATTGTTTATTATGAGAATAATGAACATATGAGTGTTTAAAAAACCAACAAACTATTTTTTTAGAAGTTTCAATTAATTACAGGTTCATCATCACATTTTTTATCCGTAAGTTTTTTTATTTAATAATTAAGCTCGTAATTTTGTTTTCAATATAGTCAACGAAAGGAGTTGTTTTCCCATAATGAAAAGAGAACATCGTAAAATAGAACAGAACAATGATATATTAATAGAGGTTTAGGTCATACTACACATTGATCGACACTCGCTATGTTTGTTTGAGTTCGATATATCGAAGATCTTTCGAGCAACATAATTCAAGCCATGCTTACTCAAAGTTAGCTAAATTGTTCCTAGCACCACCCCCAACCTTTAGAAGACGTTTGGTATGATGGAATAGAATGAAATAATAGTTATAAGCTTTTTCAATCAATATTAGTTGAAATATATGGAAGCTGACATGGAAAATAAAGAAAAACTATTAGGGGCCTTTTGAATCTAGATGGGTTTAGGAATGGATATGAGTTTGAGTATAGGTTTAAAAGAAAAAAAATGGAATCATGAATAGAGTGGAAACCCATGGAAGTATATGAGTTTTACTTTTTAGGAATGATTTTCATATATTTGGTTTCAAACAATAAACCATACAAAATTTTTAAACCCATACCCATTCCTTTTTTCAAAACCTAACCAAAGATTTATTTCTATTTAAAATAGTTGGGGCGTTAAAAAAAATAGTTGGGCTTCGAAGCCCAAGGACAGTGGGCTTTAGTTTCGAGGACTTTTTTACAAAAGTCTAGGTTTTCCCAAAAACGAAACCCCTTAAATTTACAAAAAAAAAATTTGGAAAATTTGATTTACTCCCCTCATATTCCAGGGATGTATATTGATCTGAGACAATAAAAATGAAATTTTGGATACGCACTCATTAAATATGAAATTTTTTGTTTTTAGTGTTCCCAAACATTGGTTTTTTGTTTCGAAATGATAATTTTTGTCGTAAAATCCAAGCTTTTTTGTCGTTAAATCGAAGCTTTGGTTAGGTTCGAGTAAAAATGCATTATACTTTATGAAAAAGTTTATTTAATACGTTAATATTATATGTGATTTTAGGTTTGATGCATTAGAAAATCTAAAAGAAAATCTAAAGCAATGTGAACTTAAAAGTATTATTAAATATAACATAAGAATTAATAGCCAACTAATTAAGTTTTGTCCTTTTAAATGCATGACGTAAATATACGAAACGATGCAAATGACGTAAGAAAATTACATATTTAATAAATTATGTAAAAGTATAATCGTATAAAATAAGTATGACGTGAGGAAATACATGTGTCGTGATTGCCATTTTATTATTATTATTTTCATTTTAAAATTATAATAAAAACATTAAAATAAAAAATAAATTAATGATATTAAATTAAACATAAAATGAAGAACATTAAAATTAAAAAATAAAATAAGAACATTAAATTTATATGTTAAAAATGAAAACTAAACGCCGCGAAGTCGTAACATCCCATTTTCGAGATAATTGCGTGGAATTATTTTAGTGGATGTTTAAATAATTATTATCGTGTTGGGCCAATGAGATTCCGATTAGTGGATATATACGTGTCGGGCCTATGGGTTACGTGTCTCCGGGTTATAATATTGATGGATTAATTATATATTTGGATTTGTGGAGTTAAATGGGTTAAAAGGGTATTAATTGTGAAAATGTGATATCGGGTCCGGGTTATTGGGTTCGGGACCGGCCAAAATGGAGATAAACATATACGTGCCTTTTTCCTTCTCCTTATCCATTTGAGATAAGCCTTAAGTGTGTGAAGTGTGTGTAATAGTGTGTGTGCGTGTGATTCTGGAGCTGCAAGAGGTCTTGGAAAGCTTCAATTGATTGTTGAAAGTTGATCATCAACCACCAATTCTTGTGTTTTGGAGTTCAAGAGGTAAGAGTTGTGGGTTTTGGATGGCTAAATCTTGGATTATGTATGTGTATATGTGGGACTTGGTTTCTGAAAGTATATGGTTTAATTATGTATGAATTTTGTGTGTTTGAGTGCTGGAAATCGGGTCTTGGAGGTTGAATACCTCTGGTGCAGCCATGGAAGTCGAAGAGAAGAGTTGGAGCAGGCTGGAGGTCGCGGCGCGACGCGCAGGGGACCGCGGCGCGACCCGCAGAGGAACAGGGACGCGGCGCGAGGTGCAGGGGAGCGCGGCGCGATCAGCTGATGGGTCGGGTGTTGATCGGATTTTCGGGGTTTCCGATTGGGAGTGTTTCGGGGGTTCGGGTCTGTTGTGAGTCGTATTCTGATTGGGTTTTCGGGGTTCTGTTGGGGATCGCAATTGAGTCTCGAGTTCATGTTCATTATGAGTTTGTGATATATGTCCGTGGATTTGTGTTAACGAGTTGGGATCTGTGTGATTTCAGGGACGAGTCAGCGAGCCGAGCCGAGTCAGAGATTCCGGGATTAGTGGATCGACCAGGTGAGTACCCGAGTTCTTTTCTAAACCGCAGGACTGTTTTCCGAGTCATGATTGTGCAGTTAGCTTTGTATATGTGTATATTGTGTATTGTGAATGAGACAGGGACGTGGGCGCCAGGTATGATTCTATTTCCCACATATGTGTTATATGTGTGCATGAGATGAGATCCAGTCCGGGGGTCCGTGATGAGTTCCATACAGACGGTGATTCGCGATGTGTGATCGAGTGGGTTGACTGTCCCTAACAGTCCTTGGAGCGTGTATACACGGCAGGGCCTGTAGCCGGTTCGCGCCCGTGTTACAGGGTTGTGGCTAACCACCGTTGCGCACGGTCGTTAGCTGGGGAAGGGTCCCCCTCAGTGATATTGTGTGCAGGGCTTCGGATCTCATGCTTTGAGTTCATATCTGTATAGTGATGATGATTGCCAGGGACAGAGACAGAGCTTGTGTTGTGCGTATGTGCTATGTGTACGCATGCTACGTGTTTATTGTGCAGAGTCTAACCCTCGAGTACTCACGAGCTTCCGAGCTTACGTATTCGAGTCTTTCCGTGTTCAGGGTTTCAGTGAAGGGTTCAGTAGCTGAGTTTGTTGATCAGAGACTCGCCGCTGTGCGAAGACTTTTGCAGCTGTCTTTGTCATCGATTATGTTAATGTTTGTGTCTTATGGGATATTGTTAATCAGTGAATGATGTGTAAACAATATTATGTGAAAGTTTTAAATTAATAGTGATTCCGAGTTATCCTATGACATATATGTAATTGAGTTATTGAGATGTGTCACCTGTGTATTGTATTGACGTGGCATTTCCGGGTTCGGGGAGAGTGTTACAGAAGTCTTAGTGTGAATATTCATTTTCAAGATCATCAATTGTATCAACGTTGAGATCAATGTTTTAAACACTCAAAAACTGTTCATTTCTTTTGAATTTGAAATGATAGAAATAAGAGAATTTAGATAATATTTTGGTTTTGTTAAGTTGAGAAAAATGATAGAATATGTATGCATATATAAAGAGTAATGAAATATAAATAATTACACACACACACACACACACACACACACACACATATATATATATATAGATTCAGGTTCAAATAAGTATCTCTCGAAATCAAGTGCACCCGAAGGTACCGACCTTAAAAGACTTTTTTAAAATTTTTTCACATAACCATGTTTAATTTAATGTTATACGCATGATATATGAATTTTACATAGATTCACACTTTCTCTGTCCTTAAAAATTATGTGAATGCTCAATGCATATTTATGTGAATGGTCATTTGACACCATGTGAATGGTGTGAATGACCATTCACATGATCTTTTTTTACCATTCACAAGATTTATGATGTTACTCCTTTTTGTAAAAAAGTCTTATAATGTTGAATTATACATGTCTATTCAAAAAAATATGTGTGAATGATGATTGCGATATATTATACATATATATATATATATATATATATATATATATATATATATATATATATATATATATATATATATATATATATATATATATACATATATATTTATATATATATGTATATGTATATATATATATATATGTATATATATATATATATCTATACATATATATACATATATATATATATATCTATATATATAGGGGTGAGTTCAATGGAAAACCACCATGCACCTGAAAACTATGGAAACCTACACATACCGTCCGATTTGGTGCATTTCATGATAAACAAGGTGGCATGATCGTAAATAAGGTGATGCATCACACGGGATTTTGATGCATCACGCGGGATTTTGATGCATCACGCGGGGAATTTGATGCATTTGTGGTGGTGCAGTGCGGTTTTCACAAGTTTTCCGGTACATGATGGTTTTCCATTAAACCTCCCTCTATATATATATATATACATATATATATATATATATATATATATATATATATATATATATATATATATATATATATATATATATATATATATATATATATATATATATATATATATATATATATATATATAACAATATGTCACCGGTAACGAATTTCACAGTTTCGGTAACAAAAAAATAACACGAAAACCAAAAAGATAAAAAAAAATTCATTGAGCGACCAAACTAATAAAACTACGATGACACAATGATTTTTTTAAATGTTATTTAAAAAAATTCATGTAAATGTCACATTATCATATATTTAACATGTTATGTAGGTTAAGGGTTTATATAGGAAACGGATTAGATTAGTTATAAAAAAAAAAACCAGTTTTATGGTATAACTGGAAAAAATTCAAAGTACGTTGTTGTGTTTTTCTTAATATTAACCTTTATAAAAAGATCATCGGTAAATGCTTCTTTATTTTTTAATTTTATATTATTAAACTTATTGAACTTTTTAATTAATAATTATAATACTAAATGTTATAATACTCGAAGAAGTATTTTTAACATGTATTTTTCATATTATCATATATTGTTCGAAAATAATTTCACAAAACTGAAATAGGAAATAAAAACAATACCACACCGTATTAAAATCTGTTTCATTTTTCCTTTGTAATTCTGAGACAATGATATATTATCTTAACATTTAAAATTGGGGTTTATTTATTGCTTATATTTTAATTATTTCTTGCTGTGTTTGTTTTTATCAATGCTTTGTTATTCAATTTTTAAATTATTATGAATGTAAATATGATTAAATATTTCAAAATTTATAAATGTACACAAAAAAAACGTACAATTATGTGAACAACGTACATATATTACACTAATTTATGCATATCGATGGTATATATACATGAAATAAACTAATGAATACAAAATTTAATTAACTCTAGCTAATCACCAATTATCAATAACTATTTCTTGATATGGTGCATATAATTTTTTTTTGTATATATTAATAATAAATTAATTATGTATATAATTAATTAATTAATATATCTTCTTATGGATTGAAGGACAATCCTCCCAATATACCTTGCTTGTACGGCAAATAAGTTTTCTTCTTCATGTCATTTGAAGCTGCCCGGTTCAAATTGTAATGAAGTTCATGAGCCGAAACCCGACTACGTATCCCCCTTCTCTTCGACATCGATCCAACAGCTTCACTCGAGTTCGTAAACTCATGATCGTGTTTCCGTAAAACGGTTGAGTATTTCTTCAAAGGGTCTTTGTCCATTGCTCTTCCATCCGAAGCGCTTCTAAACAAAAATAGATCCTTAAAGCTCCATTTTCTCCATGCAGTTTCAGTCGAACATGCAGGTTTCGTATTTATGGTGGTTGGTTGACGTTGTTCGTGACGATAATCAGAGGCCCCGAGCGGGGACAAGGATCTTGTTCTTCGACTAGGTAATCGAGAAGAAGACGAAAACCCTCTTTCTCTCCCTCGGCTTTCTCTCTCTATCTTCTTCTTCTTCTCAGGGACATGATCCGTATCGATGGTTTTGATTCTTCCACCTTGGAATAACTCTTCAGCTGGGACTGAATCGAATTCGAAATGACAACTTACGTCGAACGAAAATTCATCTTCGAATAAGGTCTTAGGTGTTTTCGGGACACCAGGTTTTTCCTCCCAAGCAAACGGAACCGTGGCATGACAGTTAGCGCTCGTAGCAGCGATCAATAACTCGTCAAACTCACAATACAAATCCGTGAGTCGAGTAGGACTCGATGGAGCACTAGCGTAGTAACCATCGCCATACGATGAAGAATTGAAGTCGAAATCCGTGGCCGTAGCAACCTCCATGATTCGGGTTTTCCGGTTAGCGAAGTTTGTGAAGAAAGTGAGTAAAAATGGCATGAAGGATTCATGGTTTTTAAGAAGAGGATTGAGGAAGGAAGGAAGAAGGGTCATGGAGCCAAATAAAGTTGACTGTAAAATTATCAGTTGCAAATTTAATAATTAAAATTAATTCTTTATAAAATAAAAATAAATAAATAACTGAAAATAGGAATTGAAGTCTTGGTTGGCGTCTTGTTTTTTTACTTCAGTTTTCTGCCTTCGACAACGTTTCGTTTGTTGTCGTTTATTGTTTTTTATACAAGGTTTTATATATGGATTTACAAATTAAAAATGATTAAATTATAATATAAAATAAATGTTTAGAATTTTATTTCTCACATGTTTAATTAAATAATGAGTACTAATTTTTGGATTTTTTAATTAAAAAAGTGTAATCAAGCAAGTAAAGTTGTTTATAACTGAAGCAATTTTGGTCTGTATTTTATAAAAGTGGTTGATTAATATTACATTGAATTATGATTTTAAATTAAAAATGATAGTTATGATTACTACTTTTTATTGATTAATTAAAAAGTTAAATTCGAAAATTGGGGGTTAATTTACTTGTCAACAAACTTAAAAAAAGAAGGTCCCGTCAGCAGATTACAACCAGTTCATCAGGTTGCAAGTCGTTTTGTTAAAATAATATCATTTTGATAAGTTTTAGTCAGTTGGGGTGTTTTTTTCCAATAAAAAATAGTTTGGGGTGTTAATCCCAAAAACGATCCAATTAAACGTTACGTAAATTTCCTATAATTTTATAGAACAAAGATGTTCTACAATTAAATGATGTCTCTTTCAAAGATTGTCGAACATTTTGTAATTTGACATTTCCACAAACTAAGAATGTGTTGATTAAACCATGTCATGTCATTCTCTCGTTAAGTTCCTATTGTGAATATTCTAAAGACAACCACAAAATCATATTTGTCTAACGTCATGTTTGTTAACATCTTGATATATTTTCATGAAATTTGTAATGATTTTTCTAAGTCGTGTTCCAAGTCACAATGTCAATTTTATTATTTTTGTCCATATATATTTTTATGGTAATCATTATAGTCCACATGTATTTTCATGAAATTTGTAATCCAGTATCTAGATATTTTGCAATATTAAATGTACGCAGAGGTACAGAAAAAATCCGGTTATCCAATTTTGATCCGAAACCGGTTACGGCAAAACCGGTTACAAAAATAACCAATCCGGTTTTTCAACCGGTTTTAAGTTTTTTGGGGCACCGGTTTTGTTTACCAGATAATTAACCGGTTTCTTATAACCGGTTTTTAACTTGAAAAAAATCTGAATTTCGTGCAGTTCAAATTATAGCCGCTGGGGAGGAATTTAGCCTTTTTATGGGCAAAAAATTACATATTTGCCACCCCAAACTTGTATAAATATATAGGAAATGTATTTGGTTGATTACACTTGATTCCAAACTCTTTCATCTCAAATGGCTACTAGTAATACTCACGAAACGACGGGACAATCTTACGTCTGTGGACATCTCGAAGTTGTAAGAGTGCTCGAGAAATAAAAGCAACGTACAAAGAAATTTAGGAGCATTCCAATTCGTGTGAAATGTCGAACGGTTCGAGAATAGCTCGTTGCAAACTTCGTCAAAAGGTTTTTGCGGTCGAAGAAAACACGACGTTGAAAAATCATATTACAAAAGCATACAAAGTTCGTGATTACGAAATCGTTGCCGTTCGATCACTTTCATGATAAAGCTTTCACGACAACGATTTAACAATTGATGCAACCACGTATACTCAAGTAAGTCGTACTACCCTTCGTTGTGATGTTTTTAAAAATGTGGCGTGTTGCGAGATAAAAAATGATTTTGTGTTTTCAAGAACATAATTATAGTGTTTCGCTAACTTGCGACGTTTGGAGCTCTCATTACAACACCAGAAATTCTTTTTTAGCCGTTACGACACAGTTGGATGAGCAAAATTGGCAGATGATGAAAAGAACGATCGCATTTGATTTATTCGGCGAACCACAAACCGGTGCAAATTTATTTGCACTTTTGAAACGTGTGATTTGTCTTTATAAATTAAAAGGCAAAGTTTTTTCTATGTCTTTTGATAATGCGTCGAATAATACAAACGCGGTTTCGTGATTAAATTATTATTGAATCCTATTTTAGATGGCACATTTTTACATACTTGTTGTGTTGCATACATTATAAATTTATCCGTGCAAGTCGGGTTGGAGATGGTTGAACCGATTAGATTAGAATGTTAAGCGATGATCAAATCGGTACTTTGTTACAATAGCCAAAGACAAAATGCTTATAGACGTTATTGTAAATTGATTAACAAACGTTTCCGAGAGTTATTCGATATTTATTTACGAAAATACGGTGCGAGCAATGTAATACAATAACAAACGAGAAGAGGGGAATTATCTAGTAGAGGTACTGGGATATCGCTTTTTAACACACTTTTAAATTCTCAATCCAAACGAGCACGTACTACCACCCCGAGTAGCGAGTTAGGAAACTATATTGCTAGTGATTTTATATTGAAAATGACGTATGAAGAATTTGAAGACTTTGATCTTTTGGCTTGGTGGAAACAAAAGGAACCGACTTTTCCGGTTCTAGCCACCATGACCCATGATTTACTAATCGTCCAAGCTTCCACAGTAGCTTCGGAATCCGCTTTTTCTAGTTAGTGGCAGGGTATATCGCAGCGGAGGTCGAGACTAATTCCCGAATCGGTAGAATGTTGTATTTGTTTGAAGGATTATTTGGATGGAGCGACGCGAGTGCAACATGTAACGACATTAGAATATTCAATCGACGCCGACTTGGAAACAAATATACACAACAAAGAAGTTGAACTTGGAATATCACCTCCAAACGAAGAAGATATCGAATACGACAATGATTGTGAAGCCGGATACCAAAATTTAAGTGAATAAAAGAAAAGAAAACACAACATTGTGAACCCGAAGATCGTAATTTGAATTTTTAAATTTCGTAATTTGAATTATTAGTTGTCGTAATTTAAATTTTTAGTTTTTGTAATTTGACTTTTTAGTGGTTTTGAACTTTTTTTATGTATTTATAATCAACTATAATATAAAAATATGTTTGATTGGATTAAAATATGTGTTTAACTTAATTTATAATTATATATTTGTAATTATAATTAAAAAATGGTGTAAATTTGTATTTGATTGAGCCCAAATTAAATAAAAAAATCCCAAAAAATAAATACAAAATGAGCATAAAGAAATTAAAACAAACCCAACAAAATCTGGAGAAAAGGGAAAACAAAATCGGTTTAAAAACCGGTTTAAAAAAATCCGGCTTTTTTTAGGGCTAACTACTTAAAATAGCAACCAACTAGTCATAAATGTTTAATTAAAGCAATCAACTAAATTTTTTTTCTAAAATAACATCACGCTACCAAAACTTTTTTTAAATAAGCATCAAACTCAAAATAATTTATCCAAAATAACATTACTTGGTGACTGGATGATGACTCCGCATACACGTCGGCAGCCACGTTAGCACTAAATGATGACTAGATATTTATAACAGCAATGTACTTTATCATATTTTAACTTTTTTATTTTAGTTATAAATTTAATACATTATTATTATTATGAGATGGGTTCAATGGAGAACCTTCATGCATCGAAGAACATCGAAGAACCTCCATGGACCACGCAAATGCTGTTGGAATTAGTGTCCAGGTCACAATTATTTGTAAACATATTGTTATCAGGCTGGATCCTTTTTGGGTGCATGCAATGAATTGTAAAGAGAAGATGATTAACTTAAATATAAATGATAATTAGTTTGTTAATTTATTATGTTTAATAAATTAATTAGAAACTAAATAATTGATTATATTTGATTAATGGGTTAGTTTGTTAATTTATTAATAGTTAATAACTTAACCGGAAGCTAATAGAATTACTTGAGGAAGTAGAGGGGCTAAACTGCAATTAGTTGATAGTCAACAGGGCACCCCCTAAACCCTAATAGGGGGCCGGCCACCAATCCATCCCACATGGATTTTGGATCAAAAATTTGTAGGTTTCTAAAACCTATAAATAGGCAGCCCTTACCTGCTTCATTCCTCGCTCATTTGATTCTAAGTTCTCTAACGATCACAAGGGATACCAGTTTTTGGGACTCTGAGATCTGAGCTTAGAAAAGTTATAATTATCTTTTCTTTTGTTCATTGGGTGTGAACAACTAGAGGCGATCTTGCTTTAGACGCTTGTTGGTCGATTCAGAGGCTGTTCGTGAAATCGTTCTTCGTGGAGAAAATTGCGAATTTCCTCAAGGTTAGTTTTTCTTATTCATCTCTTTAATTTTGATAATTAGTTGCTTAGCTTGTTTGGTTAGATCCTTAAAGTTTTATATTCTTGCATAGTTATGTTATTTAATTTTCCGCAAAGTTTTAATTTAACCTAGCAAGGGTATAGGAAACCCAACAGTGGTATCAGAGCGGTTAACCTAACGAGTTTTGCACTAATTTTGAGATGATAATCTTGATCTTAAATTTCAAAATTTGTTTTGATTAATTTTCGGAATTTTGATTTAATTTTAATGGTGTTTTTAATTTTAAATTAAATTGTTTAAACTTAAAATTAATTCTTAAATATTAAATAAATCCGAAAAATTAATTAAAAATTAATTTTTTGAAATTTTTGGGAGTAACATTCGTTTTTTGATAATTACTTAATTTTTAAAATAGTTTTTAAATATTAAATTAATTGTCTAAATTTTAAAAATTGTTTTTCATACTTATCTTCAAATTTTCGGATTTTTAAAAGTTTTGGATAAATCTGAAATATTAAATAAATTATTATTTTATTAATTTAGGATTTTATTAATTTAATTAAGGGTTTGATTTTTGGGGTTTTAGATAAACATGCCTTAGAGATAAGCTTGATTTTCTAGGTTTATCCTAAATCCTATTTATCTAGAAATTACCTTAATTTAAATTAAGTGATTATCTTAAAGGTTTTAGAATATCATAATTTATTAGGATAAACTTGTATTATCCTAGATTTAAATTTTGAGGATTTATATGGTTATATATATATATATATATAGGTTTCGGATTTAATATATATATTTAATAATTAAATGTTTCTTATTTTATTTAAATATTGAAACCGAAATATATATATATATATATATATATATATATATATATATATATATATATATATATATATATATATAAAATATAAATATTAATTTAAACCCTAATATTTTAAATTGTTTAATATATACCCTGAATTTTAAAATGTTTAAAATAGACCCTTTAATTTTAAAAGTTTAAAATTAAACCCCTAAGATTTAAAAGAAATTTATATATGTATTATATATATATATATATATATATATATATATATATATATATATATATATATACATAGAATATGGTTCGTGGAAGTACCACTCATTATGCAGCGCACCAAAAGGTACCACCTTTAAAAATTCTTTTTTAGAAAATTTTTTTCATAAACATGTTTTAGTTAACGTTATGAATATCATATGTAAATTTCACATACATTCACATCTCCGAGCTCGTAAAAAATGATGTGAACTCACACATACATATATTTGGATGTATGTGAACGTGCATTTATGTGATGCGTGATTTCATGCACTTAGAGTGTTCGGATTTGCGTGAAATTCACATATGATCTTCATAATGTTAATTAAAACATGTTCATGAAAAAAAATTTCAAAAAAATTAATTTTAAGGGTGGCTCCTTCTGGCGCACTGCATAATGGGTGGTACCCACTTGAACCTAAATCTATATATATATATATATATATATATATATATATATATATATATATATATATATATATATATATATCATTTAAATCTAATTACATCGTCAGTCAATTGATAAATCGGCTCACCCATAGTGAACAAACTATAAACGAGGTATAAGGCGGGTCGCTCTGCTTCCCTAAAGGAGTAGGTTTTTAATAGCTTCGCGCTGACCTACCTCCTCCGCTTCGCTGTGCGTTCAATGGAGCTACCGAGGACTTTTGATAGGATGGTGTCCAGATTAAAAGTATAATCGAAAGTACTAAAACAAAAAAATCCCGTTTTAGATATATCAAAAGTGAATTAGTATGCAAATCCATGAAAAATGCACATCTCCTATATGCACTGTTAGTGGAGCGTGTGTATTGACTGGCACACTAATGAGAGACATATTAGGAGGTGATGTAGGACTCGCGATTCCCGGACTGATCCGTGCCGGGTCTTGCGCAATTTTGCATGGTTAGATTCACCATCTTGTCCGTGATCCTCGGCAACCCAGTCACGGATAGTAGTTGAGCATAACCGAGATTAACATGCCATTGATAAGATTCGATGAATCTCAAAAGATCTAGGAATTTCATAGAGATTGAAATCGACAAGAGTTTGTCCACCTAAAATAAATTCGTGGCGTGATTACGGCGACCCTTTTCATAAAACGAATCGAAAATATGGATCCTAGCCTTAATTCAAATTGGGTAAATTGTTTAAGGAATACTTCATACTAACTAAAACTTTATCTCACAGATGTCTACTTCTACTGGTACTCCTGCTCCCAACCACGCATCCAACTTCTCACTCCTTTCCGTTCTGGGTAGGGAAAAACTATCCGGTCCGAACTATGTGGACTGGATGAGAAACCTTGGGTTTATGCTGAGGTACTAGAACAAGGAGTATGTTCTCGATGAACAAATTCCCACACTGAATGAGAATCCCACCCAGGAGGAAATGGACGCACACCAGAAACATAACGATGATGCAAACAAAGTGTCCTGCATCATGGCGTCATCCATGGATCCTGAGCTTGCTAAAGTCTTCGAGAATACATGGGCCTTTGAGATGAATCAGCAGCTGCGAGAGATGTTTGAGGCTAAGGCGAGCAAAGAGCGCATTGATGTGGTAAGATCCCTCATGGCCTGCAAACCAAAACCTGGAACATCTATCTGCACTTTCGTCCTTGAGATGAATGGGTACTTCGACCGGCTGGAGGCTCTCAATATGGTGTTTGACTCTGAGTTCTCCACCAATATCATTCTTTCTGGACTGCCCACCATCTATAATCAGTTCGTACTCTTCTATCAGATGAACATGAATCAGAAGGAGACGTCAATTATGGAATTGCATAATCTGCTCCGAACCACTGAACAGGGCATCAAGAAAGATGAGACTCCTGTGGCCCCTGTGCTTACTGTCGGTAAGGCCTCAAAGAAACGGAAGTCATCCTGGAAGGCCCCAAAAGGAAAGTCCAAGAAAGGGTCTCAAGGGAGAACAGAGTCCGGTATTGTGCCTACTAAAGATCCGAAGGAAGCAGTATGCTTTTACTGCAATGGCAAGGGGCACTGGAAGCGAAGCTGCCCATCATATCTGAAGGACCTTAAAGACGGCAAAGTCGAAAAGGCCAGCACCTCAGGTATGTTCATGATCGAACTCCATAACACTTCTATCTCTAATTCATGGGCTCTTGATATAGGATGTGGTACTCACATTTGCTCTGTATTGCAGGGACTAAGGGAAAGTAGAAGCTTGAAGCATGGAGAGCTGAACCTAATCATGGGGAATCGAAAGATCACGCCTGTGAAGAAAGTCGGAAGGTTCCAGCTCGTGCTTAGATCAGGAGTAGAGATTAGCTTAAATAATTGCTATTATTCACCCGATATGAATCGGAACATCATTTCTTTGTTTGCCTTGTATAAGGATGGATACAATTTCAGCTTTGATAATAATAATGGAAGTATTTTGGTTTATTTGAATGATGTTTTTATATTCCAAACTTGTCCTTATAATGGCATATATGAAACTGTTGAGTGTGATAACAACCTATTATTTAATATTGATTCTAACGAAATTGATAAGTCCAAATTGTGGCACTGTCGCCTTGGGCACATTAACAAGAAACGCATCGCCCAACTCCAAAAGGATGGAATGTTGGAATCATTCGACCTAAAATCGGATGATGTATGCAAATCCTGTTTACTGGGCAAGATGACAAAATCACCATTCACAGGAACGTGTGAAAGAGGTGAAGGACCATTGGATTTGGTCCACACAGATGTATGTGGGTCATTCCGATGTGCTACAAAAGGGGAAAATCGGTACTATGTCACCTTTACAGATGACTATAGTAGATTTGGATATGTTTATTTAATTAAACATAAGTCCGACACTTTTGAGACATTCAAAAGATATCAAAGTGAAGTAGAGAATCAACTGGGCAGAAAGATAAAGGTTCTCCGCTCCGACAGGGGAGGAGAGTACCTTAGTATCGAGTTTCTCGATCATCTTAGAAGCTGTGGAATAGTTTCCCAGTTAACTACTCCTACAACACCACAACTCAACGGAGTTGCGGAGAGGAGAAACAGGACCTTTTTAGACATGGTCCGATCTATGATGAGTCGAGCAACACTTCCAGTAAGTTTCTGGGGTTATGCATTAGAAACTGCGGCACATATTCTAAATCTAGTACCCACCAAGAAAGTTTCAAAGACACCTTACGAGATGTGGAAGGGAAAGCGTCCTTCCCTTGGTCACATCAAGATCTGGGGTTGTGAAGTCTTCGTTGGACGAGAGACCTCTGACAAACTCAGTCAAAGATATGAAAAGTGTCTATTCGTCGGTTACCCACACTACAACAAAATGAACCTAAAGCAACATGGGAAAAGTGTTGTGTTAGGCCTTAAAAGTGTTGCTATAGGCCTAATGCGACACTTTATGTAGTGCCACCTTAGCCAACGTCGCCTTAGGTCTAAAGCGACACTTTCACTAGATAATGCAACACTTTTCAAAAGTGTTGCCATTATTTTATAAATGCAACATTTTTTATATTCTAAAGCAACATTTTTTAATGTGTTGTCATTATTTTATAAATGCAACACTTTCTAAATGCAACATTTTTTATACTCTAAGCAACACATTTAATTTATTGTTACCAACTTATAGCAACACTTTACTTATCAAATGCAACACTTTTTAAATACTGTCATTATGTAAATGCAACACAATTATCAATCTATTGCAACACTTTATTATTGATTTAAATTACATAAATGCAATATTTTCTAGACAAAAGAAACACATTCATTATTTTTAAAATTTAATGCAAATACAAATATTTATTTAATTACTTCGTGACAGTTTTTATACTTACAATTCAATTTAACAAAAATAATATTATTTCATAACATATCGATCAAAAAGTATTTCCAGTATATTAACGTCTACAACCAAAATAAAGATCATCAAATGTATAAGCGATACAACAAAAAAATAAATTACAATCTTGGGAATGTATATTCAATTCATCTTCTTGTAACTTCTTTCATACAAAACCGACGCTTATCATGCACAACTCTCCTTCTGTCGATCACTTTTCACAAAAAAACTGCCCAAAGTAGCAATCAACTTTCCTGAAACTGCATAATATAGCAACAAACTTTCAAATTAAGTAGGTTTTCGATGAAACTTTCACAACACCTTAAAAATATTCTAAAAACAACATTTCTATAAAAATATTACACTTCCCACAGTAAATTTGTATTTTTACTCATTAAACTACAATTCTTTGCATAAAATAGCAATAAACTTTCGTTTGACGTCCAATTTTAATGATACTTTAAGTAACAAGTCTAGAATCCTTAGAAAAGACCAAATATATAAACATATTTCATCATTCATGATAATTTATACTTTTGGGCATTAAAGTACCAAAAGTTTGTTTAAAATAGCAATGAACTTTCATGTGATGTCGGATTTCGATGATTCTTTTTGCAGCACATCCTAAATCCTTTAAAGACATCAGAATTATATAAATATTTCATCGTTTATAGCTATTTCATGATTGGGTATATTAAAGTCTCATTTATTCATTATTTGACTTTTAAAAGCCACATAAGAGACTTTTGTTAACTTCATCAATTTTGAAAACTCTATTTACGTATTCTAACCATATTTAAAGTTTAGAATTACCTGAGAATAGAGAGTGTTACATCAGTGCTTGAATCCTTCCATATAAATTGATTGAAATTGCAATCTTTATCTGTGAGGAGTTGATACCAAATTAGAAAAAGATAAATCGATAACAAAATCCATAGATAAGTCCCTCAAAACTGCCGTTATTTATAAAACAATTATTAACTTAAACTACGGCTATATATAAGTTTCTGGTTTTCACAAAAAAATCTGCCCAGAATAGCAATCAACTTTGCTGAAATTGCATAAATGACAACAAACTTTCAAAGAAACCCTCTGATTCATTTAATGCAGATAAAATAAGGAAAGGATTAATCACTAGTAGAGCTAAAAGATATCCAAGTGCTTCACCACCGATGATTTCTATAAAAAATACAAATAAGTTAACATTCAGGAAACTAAGTACATGATGCAAAAAAATTGCAACAGTCTGCTCACAACATCACTCAACATACTTAGGACTAACGATTTCAACAAACTACAAGAAAAGGTCAAGTGGAAATTTTGAGTTATTTCTAGATGATTACTTCCATAACCTTGATAGTTAATTATTAATACTTTGGCCTGAGATAATTACTAATCTTAAATAGGTACATACGTTAATATAAGGTTTTGACTGATTGTTACATATTTGAACATTCCTCAATAATGATAATCTTGTGGGCCAAACAAAATGTAATCATTATTTCAGAACAATTACTTATAGGCAAATATAGAGAAGATTATGTTTAATCACTTTTTGTCAAAAGGGAAAACTTCTCATTTGTTTGGGGACCAAGACTTGAAGAAAATTACCAGGTAATGTTACTCAAGACAGAGTGTGTGTCTTTACTTTAAGTAATAGCTGCAACAATACATACATATATGAAAGCAACAACAGCCCTCAACAAACAAATGTATCATTTAGATAAGGAACACACTAATTAGTATGTCCATAAGCCTCAATATCCATTATAAAATTATACAAATAATCACATATATTGAAGTCATAATAATAAGAAGAATTTAATAACAGAGTGGACAGACAGAAACGGTTACTGCTTGGGCATGCATTTGTGTGTGAATTAGGACTAGAAATATGTATTTAATAAACCAAAAAAAGATTGTAAATGGTGTAGCCTCTTTGGGTGATCAAATAGCATACCTGAAACCAGTAGCTTGATCAAAGGCGGTGTGGCTGCGATGGCACCAACAAATTGACCAAAGGCTGCGATGGCACCACTTTGTTTTCGTCCACCCTGAATATGTGTGTGTGTCGGATAGAAATCATCAACAATGGCATGTGAAAGATGAGACTGTATGTATTACTACTAAGAAACTTCATATAATCACTCCAAAATAACACTCATTTTCATCCCAATAACCAGGGCAAATTACAATATGGTCATATAAATGCAATCTTTAGCTGTGAGGAGTTGATACCAAATTAGGAAAAAGATAAATCGATACCAAAATCCATAGATAAGTCCCTCAAAACTGCAGCTATTTATAAAACAATTATGAACTTACACTTGAAGCTATATGTAAGTTTCTGGTTTTTCACAAAAAATCTGCCCAGAACAGCAATCAACTTTGCTGAAATTGCATAAATGACAATAAACTTTCTAATTGAGTCGGTTTTTTTATGAAACTTTCACAACACCTTAAAAATCTTTTAAAAACACCATTTCTATTAAAATATTACACTTCCCGTTGTAAATTTGTATTTTCACTTATTAAAATGCTATTCTTCGCATAAAATAGCAATGAACTTTTATTTGACGTCAATTTTGACGAGACCTTTTGTAACAAATCTTAAATCCTTAGAAAATACCAAATATATAAACACATTTTATCATTCATTGATGTTTCATACTTTTGGGCATTAAAGTACCAAAAGTTTGTTTAAGATAGCAATGAACTTTCATATGATATTGAATTCTGATGCTTACTTGCTAAGAGAATGAGCTAAATTAGTATATAGCACTCTTTCTTTAAGCCATACATATACGACCCCTTTCTTTACCCATATAAACTATTAGTACATTAGTATATAATTTTTATATAGATACTTTTAAACCAAACAGAATTCTACAAACATTTTTTTTTTTAAAATAGGGGGATAAAACAAAAGCAGATGAATCAAATTCATTTTTAGGATGGAATCAAATATAAAACATTCAGATTCAAATATTTGTAATGTGGGTTTATACTTTCTAGAAATCAAAGAACCCACTTAGAATCTGTTTTTTGAAAACAGGAAAAGAAGATAAAACAAAAAAAATATAGAATCCTGGAAACATCAAAGTGAGTGAATTAGATGTTTTTGCCCAAGTAGAATGTAACAACATAACAGCCCCCCTAGCTGTTATGGATGTTTTTGCTGTCATTTAACGCCATAACAGCCCCCCTAGCTGCTTACATCAGTAGCAAAACTCAACAATAATACATATAGATTAAGAGTTTGTGTAATGTGTGTTTGTATGAAATCGCAGCAGCAGCCCCACAATAGCAAAGTAGAAACAAATGTGCAGGTGGTGCGTGTTTGTGGCTGTGCTTTGTGTTCAGCAGCAGCAACCAAGTACAAAATCAGAATGTGTGTGTGTCTATTCTTAAGTTGCTATCATATGTGTGTGTCAATCGACAAAACAGCAGCACTACAGTAGCATAAAAAGAGTTTATAAACTAAAAAGTGGAGTGTATGTGATGTTGTGAGTCCATAAATCTGGACTCTGTTGAGTCTCAGACTTAGGCTGTCAAAACAGAAAGAATTATGACAGCAGCAACAATTTAATCTCAATATATAGAGCACACCATAGCAGCCCCCTAGCTACTTCTGATCTTGCTATCGTTAACAGCAAACACACACACGCACCCACCCTTACGCTACTGTTGTTTTCATTAAATAACAAGTCTCGGGGTCTGACCCCTTAAAATGTCTCAGTGTAGCAGCCCCTATATTGTATGTATTTATCAGATCCAAACTGAGGAGGAGTGCCAAGTACTAAACACAAACACAAACACCGTTTTTGTTGCTGTCTTGTAACAACATACACACGCAGGCACACACACACACACACACAAATACATACATACATTCCTCATGTTACTGATGTTTTCCTGCTGCAAAACCCCCTGCAGCAGCCTGTATACATCTTTTATGTGCTAATCTAATTTCGTAATCAAGACTAAAAACACGAGTGACAAAAATAGAAGAACCATCAAAATAACACACCAAAAAAAACTTGAATTTGTAACAAACAATGAGCTAGAAAGGAGTTAATTTACTTCTTAAATCAATGGACCCAATAAACTTTATCCTTTTATATATCAAAGAAAGGGTTAAATTGACACAAATCATGACTTGAGACTCAATCCAACAAGGGTAAATCATAACAATCAGTGAAATCACAATCCTAATATATATAGATTCAATTAATTCAAGAAGAATTCAAGCAAAGAAACCATTTCTCTTGAATTAATAAAATATTAATTCTCCACACCAAACACACCCTTGATTTTCATTTCTATGAGGACCGACAGAGGAGAATTCAAGAGAAGAAAGCAAAGCAACAGCAGTTTCAGAAACAGGTGAATCTTGCCTTGGTATCACATGGTCATACTGATCTATATATGAAACTCATTCAATATTTGATGTCCATCTGGTGTATAATTGTATGTATATAACTAAAAATTCAGATTACATAATGAATCCAACTAAAAATTGTATAACTTGCATCCAAGTTCAATTCAAATTACATAATGAACGCAACTAAAAATTGTATGTATATAATTGGTGTTCTGAATGATAATACGAGGATTAAGATGTGTTGAAGTGCTCACTAATTGAAACTTGCAAAAAAATCAATAAATCTGCTCATATAAATCATTTCAATAAATCTACTCAAATAAGTCTTGATCGTGTTCTATAGCATATTTACACATATTTCATTTAAAAAATCATTAGGTTTGAGTCAAGAAACATGTCCAGAACCTTATATTAGAATTGGCAAAAACACATAACAAAATAGCAAACATAAGATGATATAAATCTGGTTCTTCAAGTCACAGTGATCACTTAAAAAAGTGCCCATCCAAATACTCCATAATTCATGCAGGGGGGGGGGGGGGGGGGGGGGGGTCTGGAAGTGTAATTAGAGTAGCACTAGCACAGTGGACGGTGATGAAATATTATCTAATCAAGAAATTAGAAGCCAAATATAATATATTTAAAAAATTAGAAGCAGTACTATGGTGATGAAAGTAAGGCCAAAGCAGGGGCTGCTAATACATATACTAGTATGGGTAGTGATACTTGTAAAAATTGAAGGCATAACTGGTAAAGTGGGATGAACCATCATTAAAGGAGCAGTGGCCAAAGGAGCAAGTTTTGGGGAAGGTCTTAACAATTAATTGGTGGTGATGTAGTTTGTTTGGATGGAGGCTCACCTGCAAACCAGTTTGATGCAGGTTTTGGATGTCTTAACAATTGGGTGCTTCACATACAGGGTAATTAGCTGGTGTATATTTATATTTAATTTTTTGGGTGCGACCATACTTACATATATGTTTAAATATATATAGGCAAAGGGATGAAGTTTGTATCAAATGTATATATAATCCCTCCTCTAATTTATTAATTAAATAACATACATGCCTTTTTGTTTAACGTTTATGAAACTTGGACCCGGTGGACAAGTACTTTTATTTATCAGGGTTGTTCGCTAGTGTTGATTTGGACACTAGTTTCATCCGGTAAATTACTTAAAATCCTTACTAGCTAATTAATTTTTCTACACTCGCAGAATCCTTCACAAAACAATTAATAAAAAGATGACCTGTTATATATTGTTAAAAAGAATGCTAATGCCTAAAAACTGAAGGAAAGGATTGGTAATTTGTGTTCTAGTTGAAGATGGTATGTATGCTGGTGATGAGAGTGAAAAAAAGAGGCTTGCAGTCGATCTTAATTTGGTTGTTGTTGAGGGTGGTATCATCTTCATTTTTACATTCAAGTTTGGAAATTCTCATAAACAAAATTATAAAAATCACCGGTATAGATTCCACAGTGATATATGTTGGTGCATGTCTCAAACTCAATCATTAAATACCTTAAACATGAGATCAATCATACTAATTAACAAGAAATTAAATGACCATGCATAAAAACTTAGCAATCGTGTAGATATATAATTGAAGCAAGCTCATCTCATGGGTATCACAATTAATCGACGAATATCGATACGCAACAAATTGTCAAATTAACCGGGACATATATTGTAATTCATTTGTGTGGAACACAAGAGCTAACTAAATTCTTACAATTTTTCTACACTTGTTGAAGTAAACACTTGCAGAATCCTTCTCAAAATAATTACCAAAAAGATGAATTGTTATATGTTGTTAAAAAGAAACAAGCAATGCTAATGCTAAACAAAACGATCCCTTAATGGCATAATAACTAATACAATCCTCACGCTCAATGTACGATTATCTAGAACTACCTAAAATCAACTTCATCCTACGAAAGAGTTAAGATAAAATTCATCCTAACACAAGAGGCCAGTAAATGTCAACATACAATTTGTTGACCACTTTGACTAATGTCTTGATTTTTTTTTTTCAAAAAAATAAGAACAAACATAAAGCTAAAAGGTTAAATACTTCAATTTATTTCCATAATTACACTCATATGATTTGATTTTTACATATTGGAGATTCATAATGATACGTGATTCGTGATTTTTAACGAATACAAAACCCAAACACATAAACCTGTCAAAAGGTATGACGAGAAGAGGACGAGGCATCTGATGAAGTCAAACTCAAGCTTATTCTATCCTAGATGAAACCAACAGCCGAAGGATAAGAGATTGAACTAACAAATGAGAAGAGAGCAACGACGGAAAAGTACAAGAGATTGGACTAACCAGCAGTCGAAGAAGAAACCAACAGGTCCGAGACACCGGAGATTTGACGAGGGAGGATAGGAATGCCGGAAATCGCAATGTTTCTTCAATAGCGGATAATCTCCCTTCAATCGCCTATTTGGGGAACTAGGGTTTTAGAATATGACCAGTCGACTATATGATATGTATGTATCTCTCTGTTAACTGATTATTTCAAAGGCTCTTATTTCAATATATAATAAATTAAAAATTAAAAAACTAAAGTTAAAAACTTATCATATTTTTCATTATAAATGCAACACTTAAAAAAATGTTATATGTTTTAAAAAATGTGTTGCATTTTTTTCATTATAAATGCAACACTCTAATAATGTGTTGCACTTTTTATTAAAATATGCAACACTTTAAACAAATGTTGCAATTTTTAGTAAAAATTGCAACACTTTTGAAAATTGTTGCATTTTTTTAGTAAAAATGGCAACACTTTAAAAAAAGTGTTGCATTAAATCATTATATGAAACACTTATTGTCAATGTGTTGCTTTAGAGCAAACTTAAATAAAAAAGCAACAAATTTTAAAAGTGTTGCATCAAAAGTGTTGCATTAGCTTCGATTTGTAGTAGTGCCACAAGAGTCATTTGGATATCTATTTTACAAACCACGTGAAAACGTAGTGGTTGTATCTCGAAGAGGAGTGTTCCCCGAGAAGGAGATAATATCTAAAGAGGACAGTGGGAGTAAGATCGATCTTGATGAGATTCAAGATACTACCGATGAAGAACCAACAGCAAACACTGACCATCAACATGAGGCTGAGATGCCTGTTGAACCCAATGACATATCCTTACCTTTGCGCAGATCCGGTAGAGTTAGCAATCCTCCTGAGTTCTACTATGGTTTCTATATTGAACAGGATGATATGATTAGTGATAGTACACTAGTCGACTTAGATGAACCAGCTAACTACCGGGAAGCGATGGCAGGCCCTGAGGCAGCCAAATGGAAGGAAGCTATGGATATCGAGATTGAATCCATGTATGGCAACCAAGTTTGGAACTTGGTTGATCCCACACCCGGTCTAAAGACGGTGGGTTGTAAGTGGATATTCAAGAAGAAAACGGATATGAACGGGAAAGTACACACTTACAAAGCTAGGTTGGTGGCAGAGGGCTATACTCAAACCTACGGGATTGACTATGAGGAAACCTTTTTACCGGTAGCTAAGATTAAATCCATAAGGATAGTTCTAGCTATAGCTGCGTTTCATGACTATGAAATCTAGCAGATGGATGTCAAAACCGCTTTCCTTAACGGGAAATTGACAGAGGATGTGTTTATGACACAACCTAAAGGTTTTGTAGACACCAAGTATCCTAAGAAAGTGTGTAAGCTTCAGAAGTCCATTTATGGACTTAAGCAAGCTTCTCGAAGCTGGAATCTTTGCTTTCATGAGAAAATCACAGAGTTTGGATTTTCTAGAAGCGAAGATGAGTCCTGCATATATGTCAAGGTCAGTGGGAGCACTGTAGTCTTCCTGGTATTATATGTCGATGACATATTACTTATAGGAAACGACATCCCAACATTACAGAGTGTAAAAGATTGGTTGGGAAGATGTTTCGCTATGAAGGATCTAGGAGATGCAGCTTTTATTCTGGGTATAAAGATTTATAGAGATAGAACGAGACGTCTAATAGGACTAAGCCAGGATACGTACTTGGACAAAATACTGAAAAGGTTCAGTATGGAGAAGTCTAAGAAGGGGAACCTTCCATTTGCTGATGGCATAAAGATTAGTAAAGACATGAGCCCGAAGACACAGGAGGAACGAGACAGAATGAGTCGAGTTCCATATGCTTCGGCCATAGGATCTATAATGTATGCCATGACATGTACGAGACCTGATGTCTCATTTGCTTTAAGCATGGTGAGTCGACATCAGCAAGACCCTGGTGAAGGTCATTGGACGGCGGTCAAGAATATTCTTAAGTATTTAAGAAATACTAAAGACAGGTTCTTGGTTTACGATGGACAGGATGAACTCAAAGTAACCGGTTATTGCGATGCGAGTTTCCAAACGGATAGAGATGACTGTCGGTCACAATCTGGTTGGGTGTTCTTATTGAACGGGGGAGCCGTGACGTGGAAGAGTTCGAAGCAGGAAACCGTGGCAGACTCTACCTGCAAGTCAGAATATATTGCGGCCTCAGAAGCCTCAAAGGAAGCCATCTGGTTGAAGAATTTCATTGGAGATCTTGGAGTTGTCCCAACGGTTCAAGACCCCATCGAAATATTTTGCGACAACGAAAGTGTTGTTTCGTTGACTAAAGAACCCAAGGATCATGGAAAGTCCAAGCATATTGATCGGAAGTACCACTTTGTTCGTAGCAAGGTTGAAGAAGGACATGTGATTGTGAAAAGAGTGCGATAAGAGGAGAATCCAGCTGATCCGTTCACAAAGCCACTTTCTCAACCGAAACACTGTAGTCATGCTGTTAGCTTAGGATTACGAGATAATGTAAAGTTTAGTAGTTAGTTTTGAATTGAAACATTGTAACAATGATTTGAAATTGTAATGGATTTGGTGATTAAATAATGGGGATTTATTTATTTGCAAAGTGCTGCCATCTTCTATTAATTTATCATTGTGTTTCCTTTTGCATGTTTAGAACCAACTCCCAGAGTAATTAATTTTATTCAAATACCTCAGTCGTTCGTACTACCGGGAGTTAGTATTGAATAAAGACTGTCATGGAATGTTAGTAGACTGTCAAGAGTTTGACATAGCATAGAGATTGCTGCAACATTCATGGGTACTTAATGGAGATTTAAGTATAGGGAACTCGCACTTGGAAAGACACTTCATGGATCAAATCATAAGTATTTCCAAGATGATAATATCCTCTATTCTTTAGACGGAGATACATTGAAGTTGCGGTTTTCTAGTCCGTCATACCTTAGTGCATTCAAACGCTGTGCGTAACTGCCAGTTATAACGGATGTATCTAGTTACGATGTTATTAGTTAGCTAGCGTTGTGTATGCGAAGTTTATTCGTTCTTTTTGCCTATATGGAAAAGCGATATCTATGGGCCCTCTGATGATTAAACGTTGACTTTAGAGTGTCGGGCCCGACCGAGACAAAATTGAAGTGTTCAATTAATAAGTCGCATATAGTCATATTATTCGGAAATCAGAAACATAATTTTGAAACGAAAGATTGATTATAATCCATGTCTTAGTTTCATACGATATCAGAGAACGAAGGAATAGTTGATCCCTTATCTAAAGGATTAGCTCTGATATGATTCAGAGTTCGGCAGCTGTATCGAGTAGCTAGGAAGGCTGGTAATAGAATGTGTTTACACAAATAGTCGCCAACTTGTCCAAGTGGGAGACTGTTGGAATTAGTGTCCAGGTCACAATTATTTGTAAACATATTGTTATCAGGCTGGATCCTTTTTGGGTGCATGCAATGAATTGTAAAGAGAAGATGATTAACTTAATTATATAATGATAATTAGTTTGTTAATTTATTATGTTTAATAAATTAATTAGAAACTAAAAATTGATTATATTTGATTAATGGGTTAGTTTGTTAATTTATTAATAGTTAATAAATTAACCGGAAGCTAATAGAATTAATTGAGGAAGTACATGGGCTAAACTGCAATTACTTGATAGTCAACAGGGCACCCCCTAAACTCTAATAGGGGGCCGGCCACCAATCCATCCCACATGGATTTGGGATCAAAAATTTGTAGGTTTCTAAAACCTATAAATAGGCAGCCCCTGCCTGCTTCATTCCTCGCTCATTCGATTCTAAGTTCTCTAACGATCACAAGGGATACCAGTTTTTGGGACTCTGAGATCTGAGCTTAGAAAAGTTATATTATCTTTTCTTTTGTTCATTGGGTGTGAACAACTAGAGGCGATCTTGCTTTAGACGCTTGTTGCTCGATTCAGAGGCTGTTCGTGAAATCGTTCTTCGTGGAGAAAATTGCGAATTTTCTCAAGGTTAGTTTTTCTTATTCATCTCTTTATTTTAATAATTAGTTGCTTAGCTTGTTTGGTTAGATCTTTAAGGTTTTATATTCTTGCATAGTTAGGTTATTTAATTTTCCGCAAAGTTTTAATTTAACCTAGCAAGGGTATAGGAAACCCAACAAATGCATCACAATTCTCGCGTGATGCATCATTATTTTCACGTGATGCATCAAATTCCACGTGTGATGCATCGACTTCCCGTGTGATGCATTACGATTTTCTAGCGATGCATTGTGGTTCTTCAAGGTTCTTCGATGCATAAAGGTTCTCCATTGAACCCACCCCTTATTATTATTATTATTATTATTATTATTATTATTATTATTATTATTATTATTATTATTATTATTATTATTAAATAAAAAACTCAAAAGATGTTCAAATGTTAAATCCTATTTTCATATCTCAGTTAACCAGTACACCATGCTCTCACCTTCATCAGTCCATCACTCTAATCCTTCCTCTCCCACCACTCGAACACCAATGCACCACCACGCCACTCGAACACCAATGCACCACCACATCGAGACCACCGCTCACCATCTCCACTGATTTGTTTCCCAAAATGTGAGGGATTAGACCAGAAGAATGAAGAGGGACCGGAACAGAAGAATTAATATCTGGAAGGAGATCGATAAGAGGGAAATAGATCTAAAAGAACGATACTACTGACAATATCTGTTCGGTGAGAGTTTCTTGTTTCTCTTTCATCTCGTCAATGGTTTTGTATTTGGCGGTGGTTAGTAGAGGTTGATGGTTTTGGGCGGTGGATGGTGGTAGGCTTTGGTTCTCCGTACATTAATGATGCGACTAAAACATATATTGATCAAAACTAAATCCAGTTTTAAATAAAAAAAAAAAAAAAACAAACCCAGATTTAACAAAACATGAATTGATCGAAATCGGGAGAAGCTTCAATTGAAACACCAACGCTTTGAGCCAAATTTTGGAAGAACAAAGACTCTAAAGGCTTTAGTGTTGGTCCACTTCAAAGAATTGAAATTGAAGGTGTTAGATATGGGTTTAATCAAGCTAGATCTGCAAGGTTAAAAGTGAAGTGATGTCGATTGAAGATGGATCGACGAAGAAGATTGTGCTTGCGAGTTTCAATCTACGAGAAGAAGATTGGTAGTTTTAATCTACGACGGGGGGCGGCGATAACGTTGACGGAGAACCAAAGGACAAAAGTCATGAAATAAATTGCTCTGGGTTTTGCTTTTCAATTTTGAAGAATGGTTGAAGTCAAGAAAACAGT
The DNA here is from genome assembly GCA_020465985.1 of Centrapalus pauciflorus. Lineage (NCBI taxonomy): Eukaryota > Viridiplantae > Streptophyta > Magnoliopsida > Asterales > Asteraceae > Centrapalus > Centrapalus pauciflorus. The sequence continues at coordinate 76,963 of JAANYP010004552.1, read as the reverse complement.
TATTTAACAACAACAATTGACACTAAATTTAAGATTTGAACACCTTTGAGTTTTGTTTTGTTTTAGTAGTAGTAGTAATAATAGTAATAGTAATAGTAGTCGTAGTAGTAGTAGTAGTCATAGTAATAATAATAATAATAATAATAATAATAATAATAATAATAATAATAATAATAATAATAATGTATTAAATTTAAGATTAAAATAAAATAGTTAAAATATGATAAAGTATGTTGCTATTATAAGTATTAATATCTAGTCATCAGTTAGTGCTGATGTGGCTGCCGACGTGGATGCGGAGTCATCATCTAGTCACCAGGTAATGTTATTTTGGATAAATTATTTTGAGTTTGATGCTTATTTAAGAAAAGTTTTAGAAGTGTGCTGTTATTTTTAGAAAAAAGTTCAGTTGATTGCTTTAATAAAACATTTATGACTAGTTGGTTGCTATATTAAACAGTTAACCCTTTTTTTTTAACCAGAACCGGTTACACCGGATATAATTGTTTGGTTTGAAAAACGGTTGAGAACTGAATCGTAGGGGTGTGCAGAAAAACCAAAATCCAAACGAAACCGAAAAAAACCGAAAAATCGAAACCAAAAAACCAAACCGTTTGGATTTTGGACTGGTATGGACTCTCGATTTTCAAAAACCAAAAGTTTCGGTTTGGTTTAGGTTTGAAACTTTAAAAAACCGGAAAAAATCCTAACCGAACCGATTTTATATATACTATATTATAAAATTTAAATTTATTAAATACCTACCATTGTTTAATTATTAAATTAGGTTGTTGGATGTTTGAAGTTTAAGTTTTTTTTTTTTTTGTCTTTTTTATGTTTGGTTAAATGATTATTTTATTGGATGTTGTTAAAAATATCATATTTTGTCAAAGAAAAAATAAAGTTCACAAATCAAAAAATGGGGTTTCGGACAAAAAAAAATCCAAAAAAAAACCGAAAAAACGGAAATCCAAACCGAAACCGAAACAAAAACCGAAAAAACCAAAACGTTTAAAACCAAACCGTTTGGACTGTTAATTTTAAAACCGACATTTTGGTTTGGATTTCGGTTTTTGCCATAAACCGATCCAAACCGCTCAATGCTCACCCCTATTGATCCGGTTATTAGAAAAACCGATTTTTCTTTGGAAAAAAGACCGGACCGGATAAAATCCGATCCGGTTCGAATTAAATCTGGTCTTTGTGCACCTCTAAATGTAGGGTTATTTTTATATCACCACCCAAGGCTTAGAGAAAAAAGCCAAAACAAATTCAATCACAAACAGCTCCTTTACAAGAAAAACACCCCAACAAGATACAAAGCAAACCCCGAACTACAACACAACATACTATAATAAAGTCCTAGGATTTTTTTTTATCCACTCGGCCCAACTCCGTTTTCCTAAATTACTTCTAATATTGATGATCCAAAGAATCCTGCACTGTTGAATCCGACAAGAATATATCTCCTTCACTAAACCGAACTTTATTCCCCAACAGTAAATCCAAATGACTTGCAATCTGATGAACCGGTTGTAGTCGGTTGACCAACCCTTCCTTTCTGGCAAATATTCTCTACAGCGAACTAACTTGTTTGTGTTTTATGATTCAAATCCACATTTACTGTTGATATTTCGTTCGGAAGGTCCTTTGTGAAGGTCCAAGTTCAAGCATTGCTTTGGATTTGTCGTAGGAGTAACAAGTTGGAGTTCAGTTGAAACTCTTGGAAAGTAAAGCCTCTAATGCTATGTAATAGAATAGATGTGTGATCTATAAATTTCGTTTGCTTGTAAAAATACATTTATGTTAAGGAATTGATAATCACTATCAACTAGTTTTGTGTGTTTACCTTTTACTTATATGATTACTAAGATTTTATTTTATTTTTATGTGAATATATTAATGATTTTATTATAAGTAATCAAATAATCAGTAGGTTTAGACCATCTTAATGATCATTAATGTTGATAGGAGAAGTGTGTTGATGATAAAAATTATTTTATTTGTAAATGTAGATATTAATAATAATAATGTTTGGACAAAGTATTCTAAATCTTCACGTTCGTTAATCGACAGTGAACGACTGCATGAGAAGCAAGAAAGATGTTAATTAAGAAACATTAATGACTACTTTAAATCATTTAATGCTTAACTTTTACCCTTCCAAAACTTCATAATATTATATATACACAACCTAAAAATTTAATATCATATATATCACTCCTAAACATTATAATATCATATATACCAAATTTTAATTATTAATATCACATATATCCTTCTTAAACATCATTAATATCATATGTACCCAAATTCATTAATTTAATTATTTTTATAACATTTAAAACTCATAATTAATATTGCTTCTTAATTAATGACCATTATACCGTTACTCATTTCTTCTTTCAACTAAATTTCAAAATATCATATTTATCCAACTTAAATTAAAATATCATATCCCTTTTAATAATTTTATATAATTGATTTTTGTAAACTTAAATAAATAAATTCTTCAAACTAAAACAAATTAACATTAAAAAAAAAAATTGTATCATGGTTTTGCTAGTTTGCAATCATATTGTATCGTTTTATTATATTTTCTTATTTGTTTTTTTTTCAACAGTAATCTATATACAATTAATTACATATCATGTTCTTTCTTTTCTTTTTCTTTTAGAATTTTATAGTTGTATCGCATTTTGTTTTTCTTAATTTAGTATATATTTTTTGTCTTCTAATACATTAGTTTCTAAATTTTTTTCAAGTTTGCATTTGTTTTGTAACTATTGTTTATTTAGTTTACTTTTTTTAATTTTTATTTTTAATCTACTATATGAGTTATAACTTGTTATCCGATGTAATTAATTGTTTATATTTTGTGTTAATGATAATCTTGTAGTTAACACAAAATATACACAACTAATTAAATCGGATAACAAGTTATAACTCATATTCCAAACTAAATATAAAAATTAAAAAAAGTAAACTAAGTAAACAATAGTTATAAAACAATGCAAACTCGAAAAAAAATAGAAACTAATGTATTAGAAGACAAAAAATATATACTAAATTAAAAAAAAAAACAAAATGCGATACAACTATAAAATTCTAAAAAAAAGAAAAGAAAGAACATAATATGTAATTAATTGTATATAGAATACTGTTGAAAAAAAGAACACATAAAAAAATATAATGAAACGATACAAACTAATTGCAAACTAGCAAAAACATGATACAATTTTTTTATTTTTATTTTTAATGTTAATTTGTTTTAGTTTGAAGAATTTATTTATTAAAGTTTACAAAAATCAATTATATAAAATTATTAAAAGGGATATGATATTTTAATTTAAGTTGGATAAATATGATATTTTGAAGTTTAGTTGAAAGAAGAAATGAGTAAGGGTATAATGGTCATTAATTAATAAGCAATATTAATTATGAGTTTTAAATGTTATAAAAATAATTAAATTAATGAATGTGGTTAGATATGATATTAATGATGTTTAAGAGGGATATATGTGATATTAATAATTAAAATTGGGTATATATATGTAACACCCACAATCCTCACACAAATGCCACGTCATTAATCAATCATAAGTGGCAATAACGCAAACATCTCTAAGTACATATGTCACAGGATTAGCGGAAAACACTGACAATTTAAAACTTTAATACAAAGTTACACGTCTAATGTCACATGCCGATACGGATACATACACAACTGAATAACTGATAATCTACTGATAGCTAACACAATGCTGATCAAGACAAAAAAAAAGATAACAGTTCTGAATTTCGGTATCAAAATACAGTCAGCATACACGACTCTAAACTGATCTGATCTCTATTTCGGCTGCTGCGGCTGTAACTGCGGCCCCACGGTATGACTGCCTGACACACAGAAGACTCGAAAACATAAGCTGGACAGCTCGTGAGTACGCGAGGGTTAGACACTGCAAGTAAACACATATAACATACACAACACACATATCTCGTCACATATATGCAACTCGATGCATAACACATATCTCTGCTCAAAAGGGGACGCCGTTCCCCAGCTAACAGGCCGCACACAGCAGCGGTTAGCTACTCAATAGGCACAGGAGCGACCTGGCAATATCACTGCCGTATATATATACAGCCTCATATCTCGTGACTGGTTAGGGACAGTCAGCCCGCGCGATCACATATCGCGAACACCTGCAATTTAAACACATATAGCACGTATAGGGTAGAGAAACTCATACCTGGCAGGTCTGATCAGCTTCGCGAAAATGGCAGAATCCAGAGGTATTACCTCCCTTGCTCGATTTCCAGCAGTACATGAACCCAAAACTCATACATAACAATTCTAAATAGCTCCAGAACTAAACTCTTGACTCCATACACATATATACACAAATTTCAGCAACTAGAATCATAAATCCTACCTCCAATTCTTCAAGAACACAAGGGTGAGGAGGATTGATCAATTCTCAGCAACAATTTCTTAATTCTTTGAAGATTTCTTGCTGGATTCAGGTCACAAACACATATATACGATTCTGGATTTTGGGAAGGGAAAAGAAAGGATAAGGACGTTTAAACTCATCTTCATATATACGCTTTCTATTATTAGAAAGTCCGAACCCGTCAAATCCGAACCCGATATCACTTTTTCACTATTAATATCAAATTAACCCAATTAAATCCGCGATCTCATAAATAATAATAATCCGCTAATTATTAACTCGGAGACACGTATCACTCGGTTTCGACACGTTAAATCCACGAAACGGAATTTAATTGGAACACGCAATAATAATAAAATAATTGAGCCAATAAATTAAATCCACGTACCAGGCTCAATTTCGGGATGTTACAATATATGATATTATAATGTTTAGGAGGGATATATATGATATTAAAATTTTAGGTTGGGTATATATGATATTATGAAATTTTGGAAGGATATATATGAAATTCTCCTTAAAAATTATAATGGTTAATGTTTATCGCTTCTCATCTTTAAATGATTTAGCAACAAATTATTTTAAGAATGATTCTTGCTAAATCTCAAAAGATGAGAGATAGATCGATGGAAACGTAATGTTGTAAATAAAATAATTGAAAATAACTATTAAGAAAGATTAAAGATTGATAAATAATCTACACTTGGAAATGTGAAGATGATTATCCAAATTTTAGGATCTAATTAATATCTTCAAAAAAGTTTTCCATTCACTTAATTTATTCATACCTTTAACTTAAAAATGTGGAGATAACAAGTTATGTCTACCATATTTTGAACTTATATATACGCAGTGACAGATCTAGAAAAAATGATCGCTGGTGGTACCAAAAGTATGATCAATATATATACTACACTCAAAGTCTTAAAATCACAAAGCAAGAGCCAAAAAATCAAAATTCAATTTCTTATGAATCGTACATTTAGGAACTAGGAAGATGTGTAATTGGAGAAGGGCAACGCAACACAGGAGTGAAGAAGGGCAGCACAACACACACAGGGCGGGGGAATCAAACAACGCAGCGCAACACACACAGAAGGGGCAACACAGAGTGAAGAACGAAAGAAATTGATCTGGAGTGGACGGATTACTGGAGTCTGGATTAGGTTTTTCAATTTAGGCTTAATATAGTGGCTGCTATGGGTGACTCAAAAATATGGTTGGGTGCACTAAAAGGAAAGTCAAAAAATTTTCTGCATATGGGCCTGATTGACTGGTGGTCTGGGCCATCACCAGTTGCACTTAAATCCGCCCATATATATATACGGATCTATACTATATAAAACAAGAAAACTACTTGGAGTTTATGGACCATTGGATGGAAAGAAATCAATAGTCCAGATTAATGACAACTCATAATTATTTATGAAATGTCTCTTATACCCTTAATTACAATCAATAATTATATCTATGCCATTTTTTTATTTCATTTTCCGAATTTACTACATTAACTTAATTACATTAAAGTTTGAATTTAATTTTTCATTAATGAATTAATATTAAATTAATATTTACCTAAAATAAATATGAGTCATTATTATCCTTAATGATCATAGTTAAATTCAAATGTAAAAATTTAGATTTAAATGTACAAGTGTAGTAAATAAAGTTAAAATTTTTTGTTAATTATTTTGTTAACAAGATTTAAAACAAAACAATTCATGTCATATGTCATTTCTACAATACAAGAAAATTTTATTTTTCCACCTCTTTTTCCAAATTTAACACTTAACTTAATTGCATTAAATTTTGACTTTATTTTTTTATTAATTAATTAGTAATAAATTAGATTTTGTAACATTTAAAATTAATGTTTACCTAAAATAAATATCTATCATTATTATCCATAATAATCATAACTAGATCCAAATGTAAATAATTGAATTAGTTGTGGAAATTATTATTATTATGTATAACGAAGGAAAACATCAAATGTCACGTGTCACATCTACATTCACCAAAAATATAATTACAACTTATAAAAAGTAAAAGATAAATACAAATTAATATTTTTTAAAAAAAGATAAATATACTCTATTTTTTAATCTGTAAATAATAAAAATAAACATAATTATTAATTTTATATGTTTTTATTTTTACTCATATACATTTTATATAAACAAATTTAATTTAAAAATATCTACATAATACGTGAGTTATAAACTAGTATAATAATAATAATAATAAAATAAATTCGACTAAATTAAATTTAGCAATAATATTTATTATCTCATTAAAATATCGAATTCATGTTTACAAACAGAGTGCCTCAGATTGATTGACTGCAATTCACAGACACCAATCATGCCACCATATGATTTACATGTCATAATTAACCTGACTAAATTTCGTTGACCGTTGACATTGTTGAATGTACGATAGCATTTTGACCCACATTAATTTACAATACCTCCATCACTCATACAGCCTGCCTACCAACCAATTTTAATGGCAACCGCTGATTTTAATTTGTAAAATCACTTGATTGAAAAACACTTTGATACCGCTAAGCTAAAAACTCTGTAATTCATTCTATTCGTAATATGATATCCGAAAACATTTGTTTTCGAATTCTCATATTATCGATGATATGATTGGTGTCCAATTCGGATCGAGTTACTTTTTATTTCCTTGTCAATTTAGTTTACGGATTGAACGAAAATCTTCCAAGGATGCCTTGCTTGTACGGCAAGTATGTTTTCTTTTTCATGTCATTTGAAACCGCCCGGTTTACGTTGTAATGCAGCTCGTGAGCCGATACCCTTCCTCTTCTCTTCGATACCGATCCAGGGTTCCTGATATCTTGATCGTGTTTTCTGAAAATCGCTGAGTATTTCTTCAATGGATCTTTGTCCATTGCTCTCCCATCCGAAGCACTTCTAAACAATAACAAGTCCATGAAGCTCCATTTTCTTGAACCGTGTTCCGATGACGACGCATGATTAGAAGTAGTTGGAAAGTTTGAATCCGAATGTGGCATTTGTCGTCGTTGTTCGATGCGTTGATCTGATGATACCCCAAGCGGAGATAACGATCTTGTTCTTCTACTTCTTGTTGAAGGTAACCGAGAAGACGAAAACCCTCTTTCTCTTCCTCTTTCTCTCTCTACCGGAACATCGACCGTTTTGATTACGCCACCATGGAATAAATCTTCGGCCGGGACGGATTCGCTACCGAAATGACAACTTACATCGAATGAAAATTCATCTTCAAACAAACTTTTGGGCGTCTTTGGAACGCCCGGTTTCTCCTCCCACGCAAACGGAACGGTGGCAAGAGAAGTAGTTCGGTTGGCATTCGAACCGTTGATCAACAACTCGTCGAACCCGCTATACAACTCGGTGAGTCGAGTGGGGCTCGACGGAGCACTCGTGTAGTAACCACCACCGTAATGCGAAGAATTGAAGTCGAAATCCATGGCTGAACTGACCTCCATGCAACAGCTTTACTTAGATTTCTGTCAAAAGGATTCAGTGAAGATCGAAATTGAAGAAAAGAGGCATGGAAGATTGATAGTTATAAGCAAATTGATAGTAGGATTGAAACAGGAAAGTGCAAAGAAGCTACGTGCAGCCAAATATCGTTGACTGAAAATAAAATACAATAAATAAATAAATCACTAAATAAATAAATAATAAATGGAGATATATCGAAGTCTAAATTGCCGTCTTGTTGTTTAGTTTTTGTAAGCAACGTTTATTTTTTTGTTGTGTGTTTTAATTAATATTGTATGTTGGTTATATCTAAAATAAGTTTTATTTATTTAAATAGATTTTTAATTAATTTTTTAAAACAAAACCAACTCTAACCAACTAAAGAAATCTAAAAAAACTGAAATGTGTTGGAATTTTGGTTACAAAATAAATGAATTAAAATTTATTTAAATTATTATTTAATTTTTAGTTGACCGTAAACATGATTTCACATCATAACCAATAAATATATTATGTATTATAATTTCATTTTTAATTCTTAAAATTTCATTCTACTAGTTAAACGGGGCCTAAATGTAGAGATGTGTAAAACTTAAAAAAGAAACGTAAAACCGAAGAACCGTACCTAACTGAATCGGATTCATACGTTTTGGTTTTCGGTTATAACCTTATCGATTTTTTTGTTTAGGTTTCAATATGTTTTGAATTTTTCAATGTAAATATTAGGGTGCGTTTGGTACAGTCACCGTACAGAGAATGTAATTGCAGAGAATTGATAACAGAAAATGGACTTGCTGAGAAATAAAATTGGTCTGGAAAAAGAGAATTGATTCACCTGTCTGGTAGAACAGAGAATTCAGTAGAAAAATTGTAACAAAGAATCAATTCTCTTGATTGGTACAACAGAGAATTCAACAGAGAGTTCTATAATTGAACATTTTATTTTTTTGCAATCATAATTATTTTTTTAAAATTTATAATTCAAACATAATTTACCAAGTATTAGTATTTTTTTAATAATTAAACATTTTATTGATAAAACAAAAAACTTACCAACGTAATTTTTACCCAAAATATTAAATAAAGTACCAATTCATTCAAACCAAAACAAAGTACTACCAATTCATTCAAACCAAAACAAAGTACTATCAATTCATTCGAACCAAAACAAAGTCATTCAATTTGTTAAATAACAAAACATAAATAGTAAACTAGTATCTCGTGGAAACATAATTCTGGAAACACATTTTTAAAAATCAAATTATTCAATCATGCCAATCTTCTCTTCATGTGTTAACCCAAGGAATGATTCTCCCAATACCACATCTTTGTCAATCAAACGAACTGTTTTAAACCGTTTGCTCATAATAATTCCCGGTAAAGCTCTCATCTCCCCGTTAAATTTTTTATAAATTTCACGAGCCTCCAATAACAATTTCATAATACGTCAAACTTTGATGAACCTAAACAAAAAATAAACAAAAATAAACAAGTTCATCCACTTTTGAAACTACAATGCATGACCAACATCTTCCACTAAATATAAACAAGTTCATAAACAATTATAAACAAGTTCATCCACTTTTCATAAGATGTATCAATCATGTACTCATAAAAAAAGTGTAATAAATAGATTTATCAATGAGTGTTGTCACTTAATATGCAAACACACATGAATAAAATAGCCAAAATTCATCATTTTTTTTTTGTCAAAAATCATGTCTATTTGAAATTGAAACACACAAACAGCACACATTCATCATGTTTTTTTTTTTTTTTTTTTTTTTTTTTTTTTTTTTGTCAAAAATCATGTCTATTTAGAATTGAAGCACACAAACACCACACATTCACCATCTTTTTATGTCAAAAAGCATGTCTATTTGAAATTGAAGCACACAAACACCACACATTCATCATCTTTTTTTTTTGTCCAAAATCATGTCTAATAAATAGATGTCAAAAATCATGTCTAATCAAGTTATAATAACTATAAATCATAGACAATTTTCAAATAATAATTTTCAGATTATACAAACAAGTTTCAAAGCCATAATCTGAGATTATACAAACAAAGTTCACACCAACAAATATGATATTTAACCTCAAAACAAAGGAAGAGAAAGAAAGCATATTACCTTGGTTGGATCTGCATGTCGCGGCAGGCTGTAGAGGGCGGCGACGAGAGACGGGAGAGAGCCTGCGAGAGAGCGAGGGATGGGAGGAAAGGTAGGTCACCGCTGCTAGAGGGAGGAAGGGGAGGGAACGCTGAGGAAAGGGGAGGTCGCCGGAGGAAGAGGAGGGAAGGCCGACTAGGGTTTCTAGAGAGAATCAGCAAAGGGTTTTTTGCAAATGAGAGAAGGGAATGGGGTTTTGGGGCCGGGGGGGGGGGGGGGGGGGTGCGGGGGAGAGAAAATTTGAGCAACTCTCTGCTTTTTTGTAGAGAAATGACAATTCCTTTTATCTTCATTTCCCACTGTATTGAAGAGAATTAAAAGTAGAGTATGAGAATTGTTTTATTTCTCATTTCTCAAAGCTGAAAAAACAAGGGAAATGGTTTCATTTTCATTTCTCTAACCTCATTTCCCTGTACCAAATACACCCTTAGTGAAAAACGAATAAAACCAAAGAATCGTACCAAACTGACATATACTGTTTGGTTTTCGGTTTTAATATTATGGATTTTCTAGTTTCGGTTTCGGTTTCAGTTTGTTTTGAATTTTTCAGTGTAAAAGTTAAATAAGATTTGGTTAATTTTTAATTAATTAGTATTTTTTTTTTTTTTGGTTTTAAAAATGATTGGTTTATCCAGTTAACGGGAAATCTTGACTTGCACGTATATTTGAGGGTCAAACATCACATGTTATTATTTTAATATGGTAGCGAAGCAACTCGATCCTTGCATTAAACTTGTCGGTTATGGACCAAATATTTATAAATTATTATGGTGAACGATAACGTTTTTTTTTCCCAATCGATTTCTAATATCTATAAATACTATTAAATGAGTAAGTATTTCGTCACGTGTCGACCCCTTATTTAACATGTCACGTGTCAAAACTTTAATTTGTCACATATCATTACTAAGAGGGTGTTTGGTTTTGCGTTATAAACGTGATATTTAGCTTATTACGTTACAATAACACAAATAATTGGTTTAAAGTGTTTGGATTGCATACATTAAGTGATTATTTGCGTTTAGCGATTGTCCTACCACACTTTTTCATAAGTTAAAAATTGTAGCATTATTTGCTTAATAAGTGATTATTTGGTCATTTTACAAGTAAAAACGCAAATCCAAACACTTTAAAAACTGATTATTTGACAATTATGATATCAAACAGCAGAAGCTAAACCAAACACTACATTTCCTGCAGCACTTTTTGTTACAGCAATTATCTGATTATTAGTTTCCAAAACGCTACAGCGTTTTTTCAAACGCAAATCCAAACACCCTCTAAAACTAAAATCAAATCCAATTCAATCTATTATAATCTAATCAAATATATAATAGATAAAATCTAATAAACTTAATTTTGTTATAATTATTTCATGTGTTTTTACAAATATTTATTCTTAAGTTTTTTTAATTCAACTCATGTAATACATGGGTATATAACGTAATATAATTAATGTATAAAAATCGTTATTACCACTAATTATATAGCGATTATTTATAGTGATTTACACATAACAATATATATTATAGCTTGCATGATGTATAAATCTATAAAATATATATTATTACAGATGATAATAAGTTGTTGTATACAATCACCTTCAACTGATTGACTTGTACACAATAATTTTTATCATATACAATTATATATTGCATGATATATAAATTTACAAGACAGTTAATTGTTGTAGATAAGATAAAGTTGTTGTGTACAAATCATATCTCATTATTTAGTTTATGACATATTGACACGTTTTGATCGAATAATAGGATATCTTTAATATATGAATATTTTTTTAAGGTTGTTAAACGAAACAAAGAGAAGATCGTTAAAACTAGGGGTGATTAATACGTCAACAAACATTGATCGACACATGGATGAATAATTAACATTTTTAATTCTATTAATTTATTAGATAATTACTAGTTTTTTTATTTATTGACTTATTAGTAGGTTTCAATTTATTTAAATAGTCTTTTGTTTTCTCACTAATGCTTAGGCAAAAAATTTGTTCATATTCATTATTTGTTTTTTCTCACAAACTTGATCTAGATTTCATGGTATCAGAGACAATTTCGACTATTAAAACTGATATATAATAGAACCAACATAAATAATTTAGTTTAACCAAGTTAATTAAGGTTACCTTGCAAACAATATTAATCCTATGGTCATTTCAAAAGATAAATAGTCGATTCCTATAAACAGTAAGTTAGTTGATAAACTTTATGGGTAGACCGTAAACCTGGCAAAATAGACCCAGTTGAAAAAGTTTGGGTCATATTGGACTCTTTTTTAGTTGCAATGGGTGTATTTGGGTTTTTATAATTTCAGAATTGGGTTGAAATGAGTTTTAAAGGGGAAAAAAGCAGGTCCAATGGGCCAAATGAAGAGTTGAAGAACGGGTTGAGTGGGCTATTTAAACAAAGACGACACCCTCCTCTCTGTCTCTCTCGCTCTCTCCACGACGCCACGACTCCACACTTCGCAAACAACGGCAATCGACGTCAAGTCGCAACGAATCCTTCAACCTCGTATTTCTTCAAAGTTGTTTAACAATCAAAATTGGATTTAAAGGTTCATTTTTATCAAATTTGGAAACAACCTTTTCACACACATGAAGGACGCTAGGATTTTGTTTTCTTTGTTTTAAAGACATGAGAGGAGCAGTTCTTGTATCCTCGGATTATTTTCACCTAATTAGCAACTAATCTCACATAAGTTGATCACCTTGTTGAACTAGAACTTCTGCTAGCAACAACGGCTTATAAAGATAAAAGAGCTTGTTTTAGATTAGCTAGTGACAACGACGAAATTGATGTCTGTGAGTTTAATTATGAGATAATCAAGTGTGTTACAACAAGTTCATTGACCAGGTTATTGATGCTTCGTTAACAAAACTCCTATCAAACGTGGGACTTACATGAAATGGATCATCATATTAGGTTTCAAACTTAAAGGAGGCATATTTAGGTAAACAATAATTGTATATCTTTACTATTTAATTGAATAGAAGTTACAAATATTTAGTATTTCAAACCATGACTGTATATCTTTACTATTGCAATAAAAATGTTGGTAAAACAATAAAAATGTTTCAGATGTGTTAATAGGAGATATTTTTAAGCATTAGTGGTGCATTGGAACCGTTTTAAAGTTAATTTGGATTATAATAGCGTGAAAACATCATTAATGTATTTAACATCCATTGTGATTGTTAAATACTTTAAGGGGTGTTCGGTTCACAGATATTTTTTCTTCGGATTTGCATTTTATCAAAAGATTTACAGTATGTAGCATTTTAATTTGTCAAAATTTTATCAAAGAATCTGCATTATTTTTTACGAAAAATTTGCTAATATGAAGAAGGGCCAATTACTAAAAATAGTAACAACTTTTTGATTTTTTATCATTTATAGCAACATTATTTATTTTTTGTCACTAATAGTATTAACTTTTGTATTTTTTTCATATCAATAATATCAACTTTTGTATTTTGTATCTTTAATAGCAATAACTTTTGTATTCTTTTTATCATTTATAGCAACAACTTTTTTAAGTTTTGCTTTAAATGATAAAAAATGTAAAAGTTGATGTTATTAATGATAAAAAATAAATAATGTTGCTATAAATGCTAAAAATGCACAAAGTTGTTTCTATTTTTAGCAATAAGCCCTATGAAGAATGCAAGGTAGCTGAGATTTAAGGATGTTAAACGAACAAAGAGAAGATCGTTCAAACTAGAGGTGTGTAATACGTCAACAAACATTGATCGACACATGGATGAATAATTAACATTTTTAAATCTATTAATTTATTAGATAATTACTAGTTTTTTATATTATTTCTTGACTTATTAGTAGGTTTCAATTTACTTAAATAGTCTTTTGTTTTCTCACTAATGTTTAGGCAGAAAATTTGTTCATATTCATCTCTCGTATTTGTTTTTTTCTCACAAACTTGTTCCGGATTTCATGGTATCAGAGGCAATTTCGACTATTAAAACTCATACATAATAGTACCAAAATAAAGAATTTAGTTTTAACCAAGTTAATTAATGCTACCTTGCAAACAATATTGATGATATTGTCATAGTTTAAATATTGGGTTGGACCTATTAAATAGATCTGGGCCTGGTACAAACCCAAAGGCCCACGTTTTATTTAGGGCTTGGAACTTCTAGGCATGGAGAAAACACACGTTCAATGACTCACCGTCGATTTATAATGTATTTTGGTGAGTAATACAGTTTACATTATGCTTCTAATAGTAGCAACCATGTTCTCGGGTTTCTTAGATCGTGTATTAGTGCTACAAATGATCTATACATTCTGCATAGATTTTTGGAATTGGTTATGTCTATGCTACTGGCATTGGTCTCAAACACTGCTGGTATATTTCATCTCCAATGTGGAAAACATATGGCTGTCTCTTGTATTATATGCAGATAGAGTAGTTACATTTATAGCTTAGTTAAAGGAGTATATAGTGGAGATGAATGTTAAAGAGATTTCATAGATTATGGTTTGAATTTATATTTTTCTGAGTTTTAGTTAATCATATGGTTATTCGTTTCCCAATTTCGTAAATCTGACTTGATCGTTGGAGGTGGATTCCGGGGCTCCGGCCCTTGGTCCACTTCTAACGAGTTTCTATTGTTGTTTCAACTATGATCCGAGTTCAGGATCGATAAGGAACGACTCCATCATCAAATTCTGTCGGTCTACGCTCAAACAAATATTAATCGTATGGTCGTTCCGGAAGATAAATAGTCGATTCTTTAAGTTATAAACAGTAAGTTGATAAACTTCATGGGTAGACCTGACAAAATAGACCCAACTGAAAAAGTTTGGGTCATATTGGGCTCTTTTTTAGTTCCGGTGGGTGAATTGGGTTGAAATGGGTTTTAAAGGGGAAAAAAGCGGGTCCAATTGGCCTATTGAAGAGTAGGTGAACGGGTCGAGTGGGCCAAAAAATAAAGATGATGCCCTCCTCTCTGTCTCTCTCGCTCTCTCCACGAATCCACACTTCACAAACTACGGCAATCGACGTCAAGTCGCAACGAATCCTTCAACCTCAGATTTCTTCAGTGTTGTTCAACAATCAAAATTGGATATAAAGGTTGATTTTCATCAAATTTGGTTGCAAAATGATGATATATTGGAAACATTCTTTTAGCACACATGAAGGCCACTAGGACTTTGTTTTCTTTGTTTTAAAGAAATGAGAGGAGCAGTTCTTGTATCCTCGGATTGTTTTCACCTAATTAGCAACTAATCACACATAAGTCGATCACCTTGTTGAAGTAGAACTTCAGCTAGCAATAGCGGCTTATAAAAATAAGGGAGCCCATTTTAGATTAGCTAATGACAACGACGCAAATTGATGTCTGTGGGTTTAATTGTATATCTTTACTATTTAATTAATTAGAAGTTATAAATATTTAGTATTTCAAACCATGATTGTATGTCTTCACTATTGCAATAAAAATATTGGTAAAACAGTAAAAATGTTTTAGATGTGTTAATGAGAGATATTTTTAAGCATTCGTGGTGCATTGGAACCGTTTTAAAGTTAATTTGGATTATAATAGCGTCAAAACATCGTTAATGTATTTAACATCCATTGTGATTGTTAAATACTTTAAAGGGGTGTTCGGTTCACGTATATTTTTCTTAGGGATTTGCATTTATCAAAAGATTTGCAGTATGTAGCATTTTCATTTGTCAAGATTTTGTCAAATCTGCATTATCTTTTACGGAAAATTTGCTAATATGAATAATGAAAGATAACTGAGATTTAAAATTTGCTAAATGTAGAGATGTGTAAAACTTAGAACGGAAACGTAAAACCGAAGAACCGATATACGTTTTGGTTTTCGGTTATAACCTTATGGATTTTTTTTGTTTAGGTTTCAGTATGTTTTGAATTTTTAAATGTAAAAAAACGAATAAAACCAAAGAATCGTACCAAAGTGACACATACTGTTTGGTTTTCGGTTTTAATATTATGGATTTTCTAGTCTCGGTTTCAGTTTGTTTTGAAATTTTTAGAGTAAAAGTTAAATAAGGTTCGGTTGATTTTTAATTAATTAGTATTTTTTTTTTTTTTTGGTTTTAAAAATGATTGGTTTATCCAGTTAACGGGAAATCTTGACTTGCACGTATTTTTGCGTGTCAAACATCACATGTTATTATCTTAATATGGTAGCGAAGCAACTCGATCCTTGCATTAAACTTGTCGGTTATGGACCAAATATTTATAAGGGACACATGGATGGATAATTAACATTTTTAAATCTATTAATTTATTAGATAATTACTAGTTTTTATTTATTTATTGACTTATTAGTAGGTTTCAATTTATTTAATAGTCTTTTGTTTTCTCACTAATGCAACTAGGCAGAAAATTTGTTCATATTTATCTCTAAACTTGATCCAGATTTTATGTTATCAGAGACAATTTCGATTATTGAAACTCATTAAAAATAGAACCAACATAAATAATTTAGTTTTAACCAAGTTAATTAATGTTACCTTGCAAACAATATTAATCGTACGGTTGTTTCAGAAGATAAATAGTTAATTCTTATAAACAGTAAGTTAGTTAATAAACTTCATAGGTAGACATGGCAAAACAGACCCAATTGAAAAAGTTTGGGTCATATTGAACTCTTTTTTAGTTCCAATGGGTGTATTTGGGTTTCTATAATTTGAGAATTGGGTTGAAATGAGTTTTAAAGGGGAAAAAAGCGGGTCCAATGGGCCAAATGAAGAGTAGGTGAACGGGTTGAGTGGGCAGAAAAACAAAGACGACGCCCTCCTCTCTGTCTCTCTCTACGACGCCACGACTCCACGCTTCGCAAACAACGACAATCGGCATCAAGTCGCAACAAATCCTTCAACCTCAGATTCTATAACACCTTGCTTTTATTTTATGTGTTTATGTCACAATTTGTGTTTTATGATGTAATTCGAGAATTTAAATGAAATTAGTTGCTAAATAATGCAATTAAGTAATGAATGTTTTATATAATTACATTAAGTATAAGTAAGTATTATCTATAAAATGACAAGAGTTAAGAAAAAGAATCAAACAAGAGTTTGTTGCTTAAAATGAGAATTTTGAAAAATTAATAAATGAAAATTTCCTTAAAAGGAGAATAGGTATTCATTTTTTTTACAAAACCAAAACTTCAGTTTCTTCTTTTCTCCTCCAAACTCACGGTTGCATCACCATCTTCTTTATCTTCAACTTCTCTTCATCTTTGCAACAAAAATTCAAGACTTAAGCTATAATCGAGCAACACTCAAGCAATCAACCAACGATCTACAAGTTTCTTGAGGTAATTTCAAACTCAAAACTCTAGTGTGTGTACTGTGTGTGTTTTATGGGTTACGGTTTTGGAGAAACAAACCAAACCCGAAATCATTTGGCCTTCGGCCATGAATCGGTGCAAATTTATGTTGTAGTTAACTTATTATGCATTCAATCTCCGTTAAACACTTCTAAATTCTGCTGAAAATGAGAGAAATTTAAAGAATGCAGTCTGTGTTGTGTATGTACCGAATGTGGGATTGCATGGGAAAAACTACCGAAACCTTAAAGGATTTCGGTATGTACCGAGATCTACAAATATATATTGAAACCTTTATATAGTACCGAAGCCTTGAAGCACTAACGAAACCTTCACTTGAATACCGAAACCTTGTAAGGTTTCGGTATGAGCCTTATACAGAAACCCGCATGAAATGCCTAAACCCGGTAATACTGAAACTAGGTGACAACTACTACCGAAATAAAAGGGTGATACCGAAACCTTGGAGAGGTTTCGGTAATTTCAAAAAATACTGTGACCCATTTAAAGACAACCGAAACTTGCATGATAATACTGAGATCCTTTGAACTTATTAAATCAATGAAGTTACCGAGACCTTGAGCTACCGAATCCATTCTGCAAACTACCGAAACCTGCATACCGAAACCTTTATAAGGTTTCGGTAATCTCTTTTGTACCGAGACCCTCATGGAAATGCTTGAATTAATACCGAAACCCATTTGAATATGCCGAGACCTTTGTAGTTTCGGTGACCATTTCGTGAGACTAAGAGAACACAAAATATATGTATATGAATACAAAAGTATGTATATATAATTCTGGTGTGGGGTGGGCGTGCTTTGAAGATGACAGAAACATATATATATATATATATATATATATATATATATATATATATATATATATATATATATATATCTCTCAAATCTTGGATGTAAGTGTAAAATATATACAAAGCAGAATATATATATATATATATATATATATATATATATATATATATATATATGTGTGTGTGTGTGTGTGTGTGTGTGTGTGTGTGTGTGATCAACCCAATTAAGTGACCATTGGTCAAACTTAATTGTATTTCAAAAGCTACAAAATATTTAGCAAGAAATTACGATTCAAGATACTTTAATTTTTAAAATAGTTTTATTAATTTATTATATACACTGTAATATTAATTACAGACACTTCGTTGCACGCACGGTATAAGATTTAAGCGAATAGTTCATTTATGAGCCAAAACTAGTGCCAGAATGTGTTAAAGCTTATCTAAAAGTGCCAGAGCGTCTCAAAGTTTATTTAAAGCTTCAGTCAGTAAAGCAAAGCCATATTGAGCCAAAAGCAATATTACAGCCTAGATAAGCAAGTGCAAGCGTTTTGGAGCAATATAAAGCATAGAAAAGCCAGTGCAAGCATAAACAGTACAGTGAGTAACAGTTATTCTTGTTTACATGTTTTATATGAAATTGAGACATAAATTGCTTCTATATGATTTCTTTGGAATTCAATAGAGCTTTGTGAGTGAAGGCGAACACTGTGGTACAGGTGATGCCCAGCTTAGCCGGATCTTACATTTGATCTATTAATATGCATATTTATCTGCTATCTGTTTATTGTTCTGCATACTATACAGCAAACTTTGTGTTAGCGTTTCTTTGTGCATCTCATAAGCATTATATTTAGCGAGCAAGCAATTCTGATGTTCACCACTATCCCTCGAGCATTATGCGGGTAGCTAGCCCCGCATCACAGATTGATCATCTGTCAGCGGTAAACCCCTAGTGGTGGCATCTCCTTTCTGCGTGAAATGTCTCAATTGTGTAGCATTCTTTCTGGGTATTAAGCAAATAAGCAAGCAAGCAAGCAAGCATAACAGCCTTTATAGGCACTTTCGCCTCATATTTTACATGCATTCATGAATATCTGTTTACTCACTAAGCTTTAGCTTACAGTTGCTACTCACAATTTTTACAGGAAAAGGTAAAGAACAAGCTGGACCTTCTGCTTAGGTCTATTATCTGATCAACCCAGAGGACTTAGCTAACTTTCAGCTTGTGGTATAGCTTTATGGTGCCTTGGGATCTGGGTAGCTGCTTTTAATTATATTGTGATGTAATAGCAATTTAGTACTGTAACCTTGTAGCACGTGTAGTGCAAGACTTATTGTAATGTTTTATTTAGCTTTATGCATTTATTATTATTCATGGGATAAGCAAGCGTGTTTTAAAGCAAGGATGTGACAGGATGGTATCAGAGCATTGGTTTGAGGGATTCAGGTGTTAGCAATAACACTTGGACTCAAACTTTTAAGCAAAGATGTTAGCTTCGAATGTCTAGGCTTTAACTTGACCTGAGATAGGCTTTAACTTTGCTTTAGGAATTGGGAAATGGGGTAGAATAGGGATTATACCTATTCTTATGCAAGCACTATTTATATGATTTCAGAACATGTCTGGAACTGGTGAAGGAGCTGGAGGTGGACTCACTCCTGAACAGATCATGCAAATTATGCAAACTATGCTTAATGAGAACAACGAGCGTCAAGCTAAGTTCTTACAAGACCAGTTTCGTGCTCGTGATGAAGCCGAAACTAGGCGCAGAGAAGAGCGTAGGAAACAACAGCATGATGACACTGGACGCCGAAACGACGACACTGACGAGGAGGAAGCCCCTGTAGTCCCTCCTAAGGGCTGCAACTTCCGTTATTTCAAAGCTTGCGGAGCTCAACCTTTTAAGGGTGCTGCAAATTCGATCGAAGCGCTTGAGTGGATCACTGGCATCGAGCGGATTTTTCTCATTAGTGACTGTGCTGAAGAATCCAAGGTCAGCTTTGCTACTACATTGTTCGAGGGAGGCGTTGTTATGTGGTGGAGGTCTCAGGAGAACATGCACGGAGCCAACTGGATTAAGTCCCTATCTTGGGATGAATTCAAAGTTATTTTCTTTCGTCAGTATTGCCCAGCTGATGAAAAGAAGCGTTTGGAAGAGAAGCTGATGTCTCTTACTCAGGGAACCAAATCGGTGACTGAGTATGAGATTGAATTTACCCGACTGAGCTTGCTATCTGACTATCAAGTCGCTACAGAAGAGCGAAAGATCGATCGTTTTTTGATGGGTCTGCATCCCGAATATCAGAAGTTCTTGAAGCACCGGTGATATACCAATTATGCTGACTGTGTTGAAGCTGCTCGAATTCTCGAGCAAGACTTTATTCGAGCTGGAGGAGTTCCTGCTTCATCTATGAACCCTACTTGTCCATCACCGCCCAAGAAATCGCGCACCGGAAGCTATTCTGGATCTTCATCCAGATATTCTCAGCCACAGCAGTCTCAGTACCGACAGTTCAGATCACCTCCGGCACAGCAAACTCGATCCTATGCGGTACATTCCGAGTCGAGGCAGTGTCGCCGCTGCCAGAAGTCACACATTGTGCGTTGTAACCCCAATGATGTGAGGTGCTACGTGTGCAACGAAATAGGACATATCAGTGAAGAATGTCCTAACAAAGTTAAAGTTTGCAACAACTGTTTACGCCCTGGTAATGAGCATGCATGTACGCATCCGTTCAGCATAATTTACCCGAGTGCCGAGCATCATCCACGTCTGCAACAACAACAGTACCGACCCCAGTAGCAACAACAACATCAACAACAACAACAAAGGCAAAACCAACCGGCCCGACATAGCACATCACGTGGAGGTTCTAGCCGCCGTAATGAACCAGCAAGAAATCAGAATCGCGCATTCCAAATAACGGCCGAGCAAGCGAAGGAAATACCAGATGTGGTATCTGGTATGTTTCTTGTTAACTCTATTCATGCTAGAGTTATTTTTGATTCAGGAGCCAACCGTTCTTTCATATCAAATTCATTTGCATCTAAACTTGGAATTGCACCGACCACTCTACCTGTTATATTTGATATCGAAACGGCTAGTAATGTAAGTGTGTCTACCGATAAAATCTACCGTGATTGCATCATTCTGCTCGACAACTGCACATTTCAACTTGATCTTATTCCGATGGATTTTCACGAGTTCGACGTTATCGTGGGTATGGATTGGCTAGTTCACCATGACGCCAACATTATATGTAAAAAGAAGTTAATCAAGCTCACTACTCCGGATGGCCGCAGTATCTGCATCTATGGTGACAGAATGAAAGGTGATTTATGCTTGATCTCGGTAGTGAAAGCTAGGAAGCATATAGCTAAGGGTTGCGTGTCTTACTTAGCATATGCAATAGATGCTAAATCTGAAAAGAAAACTTTAGCCGAGGTACCGATAGCCTCAGAGTTTCCCGATGTCTTTCCTGAGGACATCTCTGGACTTCCACCAGACCGTCAGGTGGAGTTCAGAATTGATTTAGTGCCAGGCGCGGCACCGATGGCTCGAGCCCCGTACAGACTTGCACCTGCTGAGATGCAAGAAATGATGAAGCAATTGCAAGAGTTGCTTGACAAAGGGCTTATACGACCAAGTTCATCTCCCTGGGGAGCTCCTGTTCTTTTTGTTAAGAAGAAAGATGGGACTCTCCGGATGTGTATTGATTATAGGGAGTTGAACAAGGTAACAATACAGAACAAATATCCGTTGCCCAGAATAGACGATCTTTTTGACCAACTTCAGGGAGCCAGTTACTTCTCAAAGATCGATCTTAGATCTGGGTATCATCAGCTCAAAGTCCGCGAAGAAGATGTTTCCAAAACAGCTTTCCGCACCAGATACGGGCATTACGAGTTTCTTGTTATGCCCTTTGGCCTTACTAATGCTCCTGCGGCATTCATGGATCTCATGAACCGTGTTTGTAGGCCAATGCTTGACAAGTCTGTTATTGTCTTTATAGACGATATTCTCATCTACTCGAAATCCGAAGCTGAGCATGCTGTGCATCTTAGAGAACTACTAGAGTTGCTGCGCAAAGAGCGACTTTACGCCAAGTTCTCTAAATGCGAATTTTGGTTGCGACAGGTGCTCACGATCTCGATTTATTCACTTTAAGTTTATCTTTTCTGTAATTTTCATGCTCAGCGTTAACCTGTAAATCTTGTATCTTATCAGATACAATTTCTTGGACACGTGATATCCGGTGAAGGAATCGTTGTAGATCCTTCTAAAATTGAAGCCATACAGAACTGGGAAGCTCCCAAATCAGCCACTGAAATCCGAAGTTTCTTGGGATTGGCGGGTTACTACCGTCGATTCATTAAGGACTTCTCAAAACTAGCCATGCCTCTTACATCTCTTACTCGCAAGAATGTTCCCTTTATTTGGGAAGAAGCTCAAGAGAACGCATTCCGAACTTTAAAACAGAAACTCACCGAAGCACCTATTCTGGCCTTACCCGAAGGCAATGAAGACTTTGTGGTCTTCAGCGATGCTTCATATCAAGGGCTTGGGTGTGTTTTGATGCAAAGAGGCAGAGTCATAGCATATGCTTCTCGTCAACTTAAGGATCATGAAAAGAGTCATCCGACTCATGACCTTGAACTTGCTGTTGTGACTTTCGCATTAAAAACATGGCGTCATTACCTCTACGGCACCAAATGCCAGTTATATACAGATCACAAGAGTCTTAAGTACATTTTCAGTCAGAAGGAGCTCAACATGCGCCAGCGACGCTCCATGGAACTCATCAAAGACTATGACTGTGATATTCTGTATCACCCTGGCAAAGCGAATGTGGTGGCCGACGCATTGAGTCGTAAATCCTACTCTGCTAAATGTCTTTATACCTTGACCCATACTTTGTTTTCATCAATTTTAATCGATGAATTCCTTGTTGCTCAAGCCGAAGCTCTAAAAGAAGAAAACCTCAACTCTGAGGACATGAAAGGGCAATTTCAATTCTTAACCGATAGCCCTCGTGGCTTGAAGCTTTTCAAAGATCGCGTTTGGGTTTCGAAATTTGGTGATGTTCGACAGAAGATTCTTTCGGAAGCCCACTGTTCTAGCTTCTCGGTACATCCTGGCAGCACCAAGATGTACAACGATCTAAAAGCCGAGTATTGGTGGCCCGGTATGAAAAGAGACGTAGGCCAATATGTCGATAATTGTGTTACATGCCGATTAGTCAAAGCGGAGCATCAGCAGCCTTATGGCAGTCTACAGCCTCTACCGATTCCCGAGTGGAAGTTCGATCACATAACGATGGACTTTGTGACGAAGCTTCCGACTACGCGGAGACAGCACGATGCAATATGGGTGATCGTGGATCGTTTAACCAAAGTTGCGCACTTCATTCCGATTCGCGAGAACTACTCACTAGAGAAACTGGCTAAGATTTATATAGGCGAGATTGTTACTCGACACGGTGTGCCTCTGTCAATTGTTTCCGACCGCGACAGCCGGTTCACTTCGAGGTTCTGGAGTGCATTGCAAAATGGTTTAGGCACCAAGATCAGAATGAGTACAGCGTATCATCCGCAGCCTGATGGCCAGAGTGAGCGCACGATCCTTACACTCGCAGACATGCTGCGGGCATGTGTTCTTGAGTTTAGCGGTAATTGGGACGACCACTTGCCGTTAGCAGAGTTTTCTTATAACAATAGTTACCACTCATCCATCAAAGCCGCACCTTTCGAAGCCTTATACGGACGCAAATGCCGAACTCTTACGTGTTGGCATGAAGCCGGTGAAGCACCAATCGCCGGTCCCGAGCTACTTCAGCAGACTAATGAAAAGATCAGAATTATTCGCCAACGCTTAGAAACCGCTCAATCTCGACAGAAATCGTATCACGACCAACGCCATAAGCCTTTAGAATTCCAGAAGGACGATTATGTCGTATTGAAGGTTTCACCGATGAAGGGTGTGTTCATATTCGGCAAGCGCGGAAAGTTAGCACCACGATTCGTAGGTCCTTTCAAGATCACCGAGCGTGTTGGAACTCAATCTTATCTGTTGGACTTGCCGAGCGAACTGTCCAACATTCACCCCGTATTTCACGTCTCACAACTAAGGAAGTGCAAAGAAGATGAAAGAGAGAAGTGGGCCGACCATCTGACATACAAGATCAACGAAAAGTTGCAATGCGATGAGCCTGAGGTTATTCTAGAGACAAAGATGAAGAAGCTAAGGAATCGAGAAGTGGCAATGGTGTTGGTGCAATGGAGCACTTCTCATGGAATTTCCCAAACCTGGGAATCTGAGCAAGACATGAGAGTTCGATATCCGCATCTGTTTGAGTCCTAGGTACTTCAAGGACGAAGTGCAAGCGTGGTGGGCTCATACTATAACACCTTGCTTTTATTTTATGTGTTTATGTCACAATTTGTGTTTTATGATGTAATTCGAGAATTTAAATGAAATTAGTTGCTAAATAATGCAATTAAGTAATGAATGTTTTATATAATTACATTAAGTATAAGTAAGTATTATCTATAAAATGACAAGAGTTAAGAAAAAGAATCAAACAAGAGTTTGTTGCTTAAAATGAGAATTTTGAAAAATTAAGACTAAATTACATAAATGGTCCCTGTGGTTGATATGGAATTATGGTTTTAGTCCCTGAAAGAATTTTATTACACCAGAAGTCCCTAAAATCGAGAATTTGTAACACTTTGGTCCCTGAAACTAACGGCCGTTAACTTGAGCCGTTAGTTCAGGGGCATTTTTGTCTTTTTAACTTTTAAGGACCATTAATGTAATATTCAAACTTTCAGGGACCGTTTATGAAATTTTCATACTTTTCATATATATATTTATCTTTTCTTTCTGTTTTATAATTTAATTATCCGAATATAACATTTTATTTTTTTATTCCTTTTGTTTTAATCATTAATTTTTATTTGTATGTTTATTGTTATTATTAATGTTATCTTTTTATATATTAATATAATTAATTATTTAAGATTATTATATGATACACCCGGTTCATTTTTTTTTCAATTATTTTTTTCATTTATGAAAATTTAAAATAAAAACTAGTTGTAGTTTTTTTCATTCAAAAAATCGAAATGATTTATTTCTTTCTCCATTCAAAAAAAATTCAAAATAACAAAACGTGTTGAAGCTTTTTTCGTTTGGAAAAAAAAAAATCAAAATGCTTCGTAGTTACATCATTGCAAATACTTAATAAAATTTTTTAATTATAAATAATTTGAAAAAATCAATTGGAATGGTTCGTTGCTTTTTATTCAAATAAATTAAATTCCAAAGGGTTTGTTGTTTTTATTGAAAGAATTGAAATTGTATTAATTTTTTTTATCTACGTTTAATTAAAAATCAAAATGGTTCTTTTGTCTGAAAAAAAATCAAAAATCATAATGGTTTACCGTTTTTTGATCAAAAAAATTAAAATCAAAATGGTTCGTCATTTTTTTGATTTAATACCAGATGGTTATCGTTGTTTAAAAAATCAAAAGTCATAATGGTTCATCATTTTTTGATCAAAAAAATTATCGAAATGGTTCATCGTTTATTTGATCCAAAAAACAATATTGGAGTGGTTCATAAATTTTTTTTATCGTTGTTTAATCAAAAAACGATGAACCATTATAATAAACCATTTCGATTTTAATATTTTTTTTGATTAAAAACGATGAACCATTATGATTTTTTTAAACAACGATAACCATCTTGATTTAAATGACGAACCATTTTGATTTTAATTTTTTGATCAAAAAACGGTAAACCGTTATGATTTTTGATTTTTTCAAACAAAAGAATAATTCTGATTTTTTAACTAAACGTAGATAAAAAATCAATACAATTTCAATTTTTTCAATAAAAACAACAAACCATTTGGAATATAATTTATTTGACTAAAAAACGATTAACCATTCTAATTGTTGATATTTTCAAACCATTTAGAATTAAAAATTTTTATTAAGTATTTGCAATGAAGAAAGTACGAATCATTTTGATTATATTCTTTTTCCAAATGAAAAAAGCTTCAACACGTTGTTATTTTGAATTTTTTTGAATGGAGAAAAGAAATAAATCATTTCGATTTTAGATTTTCCGAACGAAAAAAACTACAACTAGTTTTTATTTTTATTTTTTTAAATGAAAAAAACAATAAAGAAATATTTGTATTCTCAATAAATAATTGAAAAAAATGAACCAGATATATCATATAATAATTTTAGATAAATAATTATAGTAATGTATAAAACAAAAATAACATTAATAATAACAATAAACATACAAATGAAAATTAATGATTAAAACAAAATGAATAAAAAAATAAAATGTTATATTTGGATAATTAAATTATAAAAAAGAAAGAAATGATAAATATATATATGAAAAGTATGAAAATTTCATAAATGGTCCCTGAAAGTTTGAAAATTACATAAATGGTCCTTGAAAGTCAAAAAGACAATAATGCCCCTGACAGTAACGGCTCAAGTTAACGGCCGTTAGTTTCAGGGACCAAAATGTTACAACTTTTCGATTTTAGGGACTGCTGGTGTAATAAAATTATTTCAGGGACCAAAACCGTAATTCCATATAAACCACAGGGACCATTTATGTAATTTAGTCAAAAATTAATAAATGAAAATTTCCTTAAAAGGAGACTAGGTATTCATTTTTTTTACAAAACCAAAACTTCAGTTTCTTCTTTTCTCCTCCAAACTCACGGTTGCATCACCATCTTCTTTATCTTCAACTTCTCTTCATCTTTGCAACAAAAATTCAAGACTTAAGCTATAATCGAGCAACACTCAAGCAATCAACCAACGATCTACAAGTTTCTTGAGGTAATTTCAAACTCAAAACTCTAGTGTGTGTACTGTGTGTGTTTTATGGGTTACGGTTTTGGAGAAACAAACCAAACCCGAAATCATTTGGCCTTCGGCCATGAATCGGTGCAAATTTATGCTGTAGTTAACTTATTATGCATTCAATCTCCGTTAAACACTTCTAAATGCTGCTGAAAATGAGAGAAATTTAAAGAATGCAGTCTGTGTTGTGTATGTACCGAATGTGGGATTGCATGGGAAAAACTACCGAAACCTTAAAGGATTTAGGTATGTACCGAGATCTACAAATATATACTGAAACCTTTATATAGTACAGAAGCCTTGAAGCACTAACGAAACCTTCACTTGAATACCGAAACCTTGTAAGGTTTCGGTATGAGCCTTATACAGAAACCCGCATGAAATGCCTAAACCCGGTAATACCGAAACTAGGTGACAACTACTACCGAAATAAAAGGGTGATACCGAAACCTTGGAGAGGTTTCGGTAATTTCAAAAAATACTGAGACCCATTTAAAGACAACCGAAACTTGCATGATAATACTGAGATCCTTTGAACTTATTAAATCAATGAAGTTACCGAGACCTTGAGCTACCGAATCCATTCTGCAAACTACCGAAACCTGCATACCGAAACCTTTATAAGGTTTCGGTAATCTCTTTTGTACCGAGACCCTCATGGAAATGCTTGAATTAATACCGAAACCCATTTGAATATGCCGAGACCTTTGTAGTTTCGGTGACCATTTCGTGAGACTAAGAGAACACAAAATATATGTATATGAATACAAAAGTATGTATATATAATTCTGGTGTGGGGTGTGCGTGCTTTGAAGATGACAGAAACATATATATATTTATCTCAAATCTTGGATGTATGTATATATATACAAAGCAGAATATATATATATATATATATGTATATATATATATATGTGTGTGTGTGTGTGTGTGTGTGTGTGTGTGTGTGTGATCAACCCAATTAAGTGACCATTGGTCAAACTTAATTGTATTTCAAAAGCTACAAAATATTTAGCAAGAAATTACGATTCAAGATACTTTAATTTTTATAATAGTTTTATTAATTTATTATATACACTGTAATATTAATTACAGACACTTCGTTGCACGCACGATATAAGATTTAAGCGAATAGTTCATTTATGAGCCAAAACTAGTGCCAGAATGTGTTAAAGCTTATTTAAAAGTGCCAGAGCGTCTCAAAGTTTATTTAAAGCTTCAGTCAGTAAAGCAAAGCCATATTGAGCCAAAAGCAATATTACAGCCTAGATAAGCAAGTGCAAGCGTTTTGGAGCAATATAAAGCATAGAAAAGCCAGTGCAAGCATAAACAGTACAGTGAGTAACAGTTATTCTTGTTTACATGTTTTATATGAAATTGAGACATAAATTGCTTCTATATGATTTCTTTGGAATTCAATAGAGCTTTGTGAGTGAAGGCGAACACTGTGGTACAGGTGATGCCCAGCTTAGCCGGATCTTACATTTGATCTATTAATATGCATATTTATCTGCTATCTGTTTATTGTTCTGCATACTATACAGCAAACTTTGTGTTAGCGTTTCTTTGTGCATCTCATAAGCATTATATTTAGCGAGCAAGCAATTCTGATGTTCACCACTATCCCTTAAGCATTATGCGGGTAGCTAGCCCCGCATCACAGATTGATCATCTGTCAGCGGTAAACCCCTAGTGGTGGCATCTCCTTTCTGCGTGAAATGTCTCAATTGTGTAGCATTCTTTCTGGGTATTAAGCAAATAAGCAAGCAAGCAAGCATAACAGCCTTTATAGGCACTTTCGCCTCATATTTTACATGCATTCATGAATATCTGTTTACTCACTAAGCTTTAGCTTACAGTTGCTACTCACAATTTTTACAGGAAAAGGTAAAGAACAAGCTGGACCTTCTGCTTAGGTCTATTATCTGATCAACCCAGAGGACTTAGCTAACTTTCAGCTTGTGGTATAGCTTTATGGTGCCTTGGGATCTGGGCAGCTGCTTTTAATTATATTGTGATGTAATAGCAATTTAGTACTGTAACCTTGTAGCACGTGTAGTGCAAGACTTATTGTAATGTTTTATTTAGCTTTATGCATTTATTATTATTCCTGGGATAAGCAAGCGTGTTTTAAAGCAAGGATGTGACAGATTCCTTCAATGTTCAACAATCAGAATTGGATTTAAAGGTTCATTTTCATCAAATTTGGTTGCAAAATGATGATATATTGGAAACAACCTTTTCGCATACATGAAGGCCTCTAGGACTTTGTTTTCTTTGTTTTAAAGACATGAGAGGAGCAGTTCTTGTATCCTCGGATTGTTTTCACCTGATTAGCAACTAAGCACACATAAGTTGATCACCTTATTGAACTAGAACTTCTGCTAGCAATAGCTGCTTATAATGATAAAAAAAGCCCGTTTTAGATTAGCTAATGACAACGACGCAAATTGATGTCTTCGGGTTTACTTCTGAGATTACCAAGGGTATTACAACAAGTTCATTGACCATCGTTATGGAATTATAGATGCTTTGTTAACAAAACTCCTGTCAAATGTGGGATTTACATGAAATGGATCATCAATATTAGGTTTCAAAGTTAAAAGAGGCATATTTAGGTAAACATTAATTGTATATCTTTACTATTTAATTGATTAGAAGTTATAAATATTTAGTATTTTAAAACATGATTGTATATCTTCATTATTGCAACAAAAATGTTGGTAAAACAGTAAAAATGTTTCAGATGTGTTAATGGGTTTTTTTTAAGCATTCGTGGTGCATCGGAACCGTTTTAAAGTTAATTTGGATTATAATAGCGTCAAAACATCATTAATGTATTTAAATCCATTGTGATTGTTGAAATACTTTAAGGGGTGTTCGGTTCACAAGTTTTTTTCTCTGGGCTTTGCATTTTATCAAAAGATTTGCAGTATGTAGCATTTTCATTTGTCAAGATTTTGTCAAATCATATGCATTATCTTTTACGGAAAATTTGCTAATACGAAAAATGCAAGGTAACTGGGATTTAAAATCCTAAGCTATGTTTGGTAGGGAGCTCTTTAAAGCTTTTAGGAGCTTTTATTTTTAATAAGCTGTACTAAAAAATAAAAGCTTTGTTTGGAAAAGGAAACATAAAGCTTTCATTTTCTAAAAAATAAGCTCTTTTATAAAAAGCTAGTAGAATTAGCTTTTGGAAAGCTCTGGAGCTTTTAGTCATACATATTTACTTTTTTACTCTCCTATTAATTATAAACTACCACTTTTAATTAATATTAATGTCCTTTTACGTAATTTAATACTAAAAATTACAGCTACAACTACTTTTACCAAACACATTTATAAAACTAAAAGTTTCAGCTCTTTTAAAAAACTTCAACTTTCAAAAGCTTCAGCTACTAAAAGCTCTACCTCTTCTAAACACGCAAAGCTACAGCTAGTTTTGCCAAACATACCCCTAGAGGGGATGTTGGGTTTTTAAATAACAAATAAGTAATGAATTTAAGAAATCCAGAGATTTTAAATCGTTATTGAAATCTGCAAAATCAAACATAAGATTTTTAATGCAAATCTTAAAGAATCATAGGAAATTCGCGAACCAAACTCCCACGGTATATCTTTGATGTGGTGAAGAATCAACCCCTTTAGCTTTCACCGCTCAAATAAAAGGTAAACAACATAGGAATGTGTAATGAGGTAATGTAGTTGTTTTTGTTGAAGATTTTTAGTAAACTATACACTAAAACTGACGTATTACAATTGTAAACATAACAAATGAATACATGTAAAAAGGGTTAAACATAAAATATAGCCCACTATCTTTTATTTTTTAGCAATCATCTATCTATTCTATTATATGAGTAACTAGATGCCACATGGCATCTAGATAGAGCGCCAATTGGCTTAACATGGGATTGCCACGTGTACCTAACAATTTCCTATTAATTTGCTTCTAAAATTTGTTTTTTTCAATCTATCTATAATAAATATTTTAAATAATATATAATTAAATCTAAATATTATATAATATAAAACTCAAATTTGAATTTGAATGATAACTTTTCTTTTTATATATTTATATTTCTTGTATTATATAAATAGATATTACAAATTTGATAAAATATATTTAAAAATTATCATGCAAGATTCATGAAAATAAATTTTTAAATGTATACCCATGTTATACATGGGTTTATAAACTAGTATTCATAACAATCCTTTAGGTTGGACTACCATTATCTAAATCATGGGCCTTTTAATACGGCCCAAAATTTATTTATAGCCACAAGCCCACAATACGAATGTTTCCGTCTCTGGGCCAACGCCCAATAATTATTAATGACATCAGAATCTCAGATTAGTGGCGTTAAAATATACAAATTCTAAATGCGATTCCAAATTATCTATAAATTTATCTTTGGTTATCAATTCTAAAAATTCTCAGATATTTGAATCGAACTATCCAAAAATTTGTGTATGCTTTTTAATTTTATTATTTGCTAATATCAACTATAAATTTTAAGCCTTTCAACTAGGAATATATTCCGTTTGTAATATATCTTGGTACATGAACTTCACCTTTAATCTTTTAAGTAAATATTTTTTTTACAAAAAAACCTTTAATAATCTGATATCCAAATCTAATACTCAAAATCCATCGTCAGTAATTTTGAT
The DNA here is from genome assembly GCA_020465985.1 of Centrapalus pauciflorus. Lineage (NCBI taxonomy): Eukaryota > Viridiplantae > Streptophyta > Magnoliopsida > Asterales > Asteraceae > Centrapalus > Centrapalus pauciflorus. Next base: position 45,088 of record JAANYP010004552.1, on the reverse strand, counting down.
AATTTGATATTCGGATATTCAATTTTGAACACCCTACAATAAATATGTTTGTATCGCAGGGCCATCAATAAATTGAAATTCATCTGTTAACTAACTTTTAGGGCTACGTTTTTTTAAAGATGTTATACCAACTATATTTCCAGATTCATCGACAAACATTATTACAGTTTTTTTAACAGTTCTCTCGAAACAACATCCTCTCTAATCAGACAAATTTCTCTCGATTTAGATATATCTATGTTGATGGTTGGACGTTCGCTATATTTTTAATAAATATATAAACAAACGTAAATAAGTGCTAATATTTAATCAAAATCTATTAAAAATAAACTCAAAAAGAGACAAAAACATAAAATGTTAGGCGAGCATGTGGATTTGTATTTAATGTAATATTTGGACCATTGGACGTAGATGTCGTTAATTAATACAAAAAAAAAAAAAAAAATACAGAATAAGAATATCTAAATCATTTATTTCTATCCATTAATATTATTACAATGAAGTTTGACACACCAAACTTTGATATTTTTCTTTTTCTTTTTCATATTAGTTATTTGATTTATAGTTGATACAAATATGGTCCTACAATATAGGGCATGTCACTTTTGTTGAACTTAATATAAGTGGTTCTTTTAATTATATATATACAAAACCATTTAATATATACATTCGTTATTCTAGAATCAAGAAACATGTATTTCGATATTTATGAGTCGTTTTGTTTATGCATACGTGTTAGGTTCATTTAAATCTTTAAATGAAATTCGATTGAATTAAAATCTAGAAAGTAGTTAGAATTTATTGAATTGAAATTTGATGGAATTTATCAATACATTTGAAAACAACAAATGGAATTGAATAAGTTCTCATTTTCTTTATAAAAATTAATTACCCAACCTCGGTCCATCCGCAACCCACCACTAACACAACTGTCGGCGACATAGCCAACTCAACCCAGCCACACCACCATAACAACCACCATTGTTACCGCCGTGACTGCCACTGACGCTATCATTGTCGTCACCACCAGTGCTACCTCGTTGTAGTAGCGGCAATTAGGGTGGCAATGATGATGGTGTTGGGGGCCAGTGACGAATCTAGAAAAAATTACCACTGGTGGCACAAAAAGAAAGACCAATATATATACCAACATATATATCAAATGAAAAGTATGATTTCATTAAACAAGTAACAATGTATCTTTTACAGTTGTTCCCTGTGACCTTTCATGGTTTGAAATTGATTATCTTGATGCATTGTTTCATAGTAGATATCAAGTTCATGCTCAACTAAATTTCTTTTCATATCACTTAAGGAGTAAGAAAATACTCCAAAATTCTTGGCCTAGATCCTAAGAAAGGTATATCATATCAATTGAATCTAGAATTGAAACTAAAGGAGTAGATCTAACAAGTGGAACATTGTTAGAACCACTTAGGTTCTCTATTACTGGATGATAAATTTTATTTTAAAACTTTATCCAAATTTCAATAAATACTTATAAAGCACTTAAACACACAGAGCAAGTATCAATTAACTAAGCAAACATTTAGAATTAAGTAAAGAACTAACAAAGAAAGTATCAATTAACTAAAGTCTTGAACACATAAACATTTAGAATTCCCAAATTCATAAAGCGAATATCAATCTTATAGAAGTATCAATAAACAAAGCAAAGCAAGTATAAATTAAAAAACACAAGTATCAATCTTATAGAAATTAGAACCTAGAGGAAGAAATTTGGGCTCTACATATGTGTCCTCTATGTAATCTCTGTGGGCTGGTGGCACTATAATCCTCCGCTGGTGTCACTCTATATAAAAGCCTAAAAAAATTTCTATATGTTGTGCCTAATTGACTGGTGGCCTGGGCCACCACCAGCCAAAGCCTCCACGACCATGGTGCAACTTTGAGGTAGTTTGGATGGCGTAGGGTAGTGTCAAATGGTTGCAATTTTTACGTGATCTCAACTCTGTCACAATTGCTAAGGGATATTAAATATCATCGTCCATGGAATTTGATGAAATTCTAACTCTATCTATTTGTCATCTAATCATGACATGAAATGAAATCTGGTTTTCAATACCATCAAATTCCGTCAATTTTTATAACCCGGGGCTACGAAAACGATCCCTATTCCTTATTTATTCTTTTTTTTCCTGTTTTTGGTCGTCGGGACCCAAGGAAGAAAGAACAAAAGAACTAGAACTTGAATCTCTGGGAGGGGCGAAGCAACTCGTAATAGATGGAAGAGAAGTTCATACAAATCCCAACTTTAATAAATTCAGAACGTAAAACGTTCACAGATCATTATAGTAAACAAATGATTTCTAATGCTATCAAACACGTAATATGAAAGCCTAAAAAGCCAAAAGAATAGTAGGAGTAAAAGAAGACTGATATCGGTCTTGAATCGTACCTGCTGATTCAAAACGTGAACCTATTTGTCAATTTCAAAAATTCAGATATTTATTGCTTATGACAAGTTAAACTGAAAAGAGGCGTTCATAAATCAAAACCAACCAATTCAAAACATAATGGTTTGTGATTATTAATCTGAAAAGATGTGTTCGATGGCAAAAGGTGGTGGAGCATGCATCAAGGATTGACATGGGAGGGAGGGAGGGAGAGAGAGAATTATTTGTAAAAAAATATAATTAGTAAATTAATAATAACTTACTAATGGACGAAAGGTGCAAAGAACGCGTAGCCTGAGTATGAAAATACAAGAAAATAAAATAAAGTACATGTACATGCCATATGCATAAAAAAATCATTTATTATATCAAATGCAGTTAAAAATATATGTTCGGGTATTGTATTGACTTAACCATTGATCGACAAAGAATTTATAATCATTAAAAGATATAAATGATGTAAGAATAATCCAATAATTTAATCCCAATTAAGTCTATTTAACATGCTACATCAATTTATATTAAATATTTACAAGTATATTCTACATTTCTATCTAATAATAATAAGACTAATTTTGCTAGTATTGAATTTTAAAATCTAAAATGCAAGATTATAATAGTTAAATTGAAGAGATAAAAAGTAAAAGAAAATGAAAGATGGAGATCTTGGCATTGTCTCTATCATATCATGTGGTTTATTAAAACCAAATGAGACATCAAACTCCTCGAAAGCAACAACGTGCAAATCGGACCCATCTCTTCCACAATTTGCAACACACCACCACCTTCTATTGTTTCTTTTCTTTTTAATTATTTCTTTTACCAAAATATTTTATAATAATTATCAATCCAATCTACATATTTTATTTATTAACTAGGTTGTTTAACACGCACGTTGCAGCGATATCATAATTTGTATTTTTATAAATATATTACTTTAAAATAATAAAATAGCATTAGCTACCGATCGTGATGTTCACCCGAGAATCACTCACTGCTTTTGATCTAAGTTTATAAATGAAAAAATATGATTGATTAACCAACAAAATAATAAAGAATTTGTCATTTTAAAAATAGTTGACACAAAAAATAATTTTATACTATAATGCAGAAAAAAAGATTGTGATCATAATGATATATTCGTCCTTTTGCATAATATAATATATCAAACGTTATAACAAAAAACAAAACAATTATATATAATATAAAATAATTAGTTAGCTGCATTTCTACCCGCCTAATAAAATTAGTTTCGATGGTAACAAATTTTATATCAGAATGCAGATAAAAATAATGCGATCATAATAATATATTCATATTGTAATAAAATATAATATATCAAAATTTATCACAGAAAAATAAAAATGTTATGTCGTTTTAAAATAGAATTTTATGCTAAAAAGTAGATAAAAGGAGTGCGATCATAGTGATATATTTGAATTTTTATAAAATATAATACGTCAAACGTTATAGAACGAAGTACTGAGGCCAGAGCCATCGCCTCCTTGCCACATTGATGAGGCCGACGTGCACCCCATCCCCACCCGGCTCCATCACACCAACGGCCTCCTTCCTTCTTCTTCTTCTTCTTCTTTTTTTTTTTTTTTGTTTTTTGCTACAAACGGTCATGTGATCGTTAAACATTAAATTTTTTTTTCAATATTTTCACACTATAAATCCTTCACTTCCATACATTAATATTCACACCTTCTAAACTCTCAACTTTCTTTCTTTCATTCACACATTTCATTCTCTTAAATTATGAATCGAAATACCGGCAAACAACGCGCTTCTAGTCGACACGAACAAACTCTCTATTCCGCCCACCGCAAAATTATCCACCAGATTTTGCGCAACAATTTCTCATACCATATCAACCATATTATTCATCATATCAAGCATCATCACCCATTTCATAAAACCCACAATTTTTATATCATTTTTCTCAACAATTTCCGCCACAATTTTCACCTCATTTTTCGTCCAACGAATTTAACGAGGGTTTCGACCCATTTTTAAGTGGTTATCGGGAGCAAGCATCCGACGATGATAACGATGACGAGGAAGTGATACCCGAAACTCAACCAGACGACGACAACGAGGAGACGATTTCCGTAAACACGACGGGGGTGTCAAGCGAAGCTAGAACTCAACAAAAAAAATGTCTAATGAAAGCAAAAATGTGGACCTCGCAAGAAAAAAAAACATTGGCGTAAGCCTGGATTGATGTTTCCAAGGATTCAATAAAAAAAGGTTCAAAGTTTTGGGGTTGAATCCTCGAAAATTTTGATAGGCGAATAGGTGGAACTACTAGCATCGTCCACCAATTAAATTCAAAGTGGAAAGATATGAACCGTAATTGCACAAAATTTGATGGCTTGTTTAACAACAACATGATGAATCGGCGAAACGGCGAAAACGATTACGACGTTTTCAGTACAACCCAAGAACAATACAAGGCACTCCACAAAAATAAACCGCTTCCACACCAATAGGCTTGGGAGGTAGTTCGACATCATCTAAAGTGGAACGCCGTTTCACAAATGGATAATTTTGTTCAACTGCAAAGAAAGCGATCTAAAACTTTTGATTCAAACACGATCGGAACACCGTCTTCGGATGCGGCATTTTTAGGTGTTCACGAAGAACAAGACGACGAGGGTGACGATATTCAGGAGCCTGAAAGACCACACCGCAAAGGAAAAAAACCAGCATCAGCATCAAGCGACCCAAAGGTCTACAAACAAGCTATGAAAAAATGGAATGTTCATTCATTTTCCATTCTTTTAGATTGATATGAAAAACCGTGAACTTGTATACTTGTATTCATAGCTAGTGCGTGACATTCTTTTTCTTTTTTGTTGTATGTTTATGGTAGAATTCCAATTAATTTTTAATGTATTAAAGATAAATTTCATCAACCTTACTTGTTAGGTTTTATAAAGGGATAATTACTAAAATAGTCACAAATCACATCCCATTATCAAATTTTAGCAATTAAATATCCATCTAACCAAAATAGTCACACTTTACGTGACCACATTTACGTGATAACCACCATTTACGTGACATGTATCTTTTATTAATATTTTAATGCATTACGTTACAAAATGTGTTTGGTAACGCAAAGTAGTGGTACTTTACGTTACCAAATTTAAAAATTGCTCATTCTCAATAAAAAGTAGGTGGCTTGTCATTTCATGGTAAATAAACCTTTAATTTTTTTACCTACCCAAAACTTACCTTCTTACAAAAACCCTTCAAATTATGTTTTACTAAACCGGCGAAGGTAGCGTGCGAAGCGACGAAGGCAGCGGCGGCGAAGGCAGCGACGGCGAAGGCAGCATCGACTGTAAGCTTTCTTACCCATGAACTGCTCTCCCACTTATTCTTTGAACAAGGGTTTTCTTAACCGGAGAAGATGACATGTCGCCAGAGAAGATGAGTGATCGCGCCGGAGAAGATGACAAGTCGCTGGAGCAAAGAAGCGTTTCGTGATTTGTCACGAAATGGTAAATATTTGCTTCCACGATAACTTTAGGAAGTTTTAATATATTTTTTCTAAAGTAATGATTACATTTTTATTGGGAAGGAGCATATTTTAAATTTGGTAACGTAAAGTACCACTACTTTACGTTACCAAACACCTTTTGTAACGTAATGCATTAAAATATTAATAAAATGTATTTATCATGTAAATGGTGGCTATCACGTAAATGTGGTAACGTAAAGTGTGGCTATTGTGGTTAGATGGATATTTAATGGCTAAAACTTGATAATGAGGTGTGATTTGTGACTATATTAGTAATTATCCCTTTTTTTAATCGTTAACATCTAAAGTTTTTTATTTTTTAAAAAGTTCAACTTTTATATTATCTTTATAACATAAAATTAGGGTGTAAACGAGTAGAGCCGAGCCCGACCATGTTAAAGCTCGAGCTCGGCTCGTTTAAAGGTATCAGACTCGAGCTCGAGCTCGGCTCGTTTCGAACTCTGTATGTAAATCTCGAGGTTGACTCGTGAATAACTAAACAAGCTCGAGCTCGGCTGACGGCCCGTGCGATGCACCGGGCTATTGGTTTTATTATTTAAATCCTATGTAATTATTAGAAACGTGTCTTTATAATGACCACTACTACATAACTTCCATACAACAAAGCAAATCTACCAAACCACCACAATTAACATCTTCAAAGTTGTACCGAAAAGTCGTTGTGTCGGGTCTAAAATGATAACGATAATTTCATTTTAACATTTATTCTATCATAATAATAAAATATAATATAGTTGGCAATAGTAATAATAGTAATATTATTATTAAAAGCATTAACACTTTAAATATATATAACTATTATATTTACAAAAATAGAATAAATAAATTATTAATAAAATGATTAATGATATTCGAATGAAAATGTTAACCAAAGAGTTGTTATGATAATCAATTATTTATGTGTCTATGACCTGTACATCGAGTTTTATTAGCTGAACTTTTTAAATCCAAAACATTACATTAGTGTGTTGTATCTCATTCTTTATAAATTGAAATTTATTACATGTCTTATAATATATATATGATAATTTGTTGTAAACATTTAATGAAAAACAAATAAATTAAATATTACATAGTTAGTGAGGTAATTATAATACAATGACTTAAAACTACTAAATTTTAATATGCTATATATTTATAGAAGAGACATAAGTGAACTTTAAATAATTTTTTTTAAATATATCATTTTTAGTTATGTGTTATTTTGACTAAATTTGATTTTTTATTGATCGTAATTATAATTTAGTAACTTTTTAGTTTATTAGAAGCTTTAGTAATTATTGGAGTGTATGTTTGCTTTTATATGTTATATTTCTTTGTTTGATTTTTATATATATACTTTTATATGTGCATACAAAAGTTATATAAAATATATTGATTTATATATTAAGTTAAATATTAATTAAATGAACTTATATTTTTTAAATATCTTGATTATTGATTTATTTTGACTTATCATTATTTATACTTATTAACTTATTTTAGTTTACAATTTTCTAAAAATAATAATAACTATTAATGTTATGACACAAACTTTTATTATTTTGTGACATATATACAATTAAGTTAATAATAAGTATAAAATCTCAATATACTCTAAAACTTTTAAATTACTAAGATAGTAGTAATTTAGATACTTTTTATTTTATGTATATACTAAATTAGAAATATTTTAGTAAAATAAGAAAATATTTTGTCTTTGATTTTGTATACAAAACATTTTAAATGAATATTTTTAAGCAATTATAATTTTTGAAATATAATTTGTTGATAATGAACCATTAATCATATATATGATTAAAGTTTAGTGAGTTAGTGACAACCATGTCTAACAAAACCATGTAAGAAACATAAAAAAAATATGATATTTTTACGATTGTCATAAACATTATTTTAAATTTTATTAAAATAAAAACAAATGCATCTATGGAAGTGCGTAATTGATTTAAAAGAAACATTTACGAAAATAAAAATTATAAATAGTAAATACATTGGAAGTGAATCTTTAACTACCGACATGTTTATTGTGTTCCTTTCTTCATCATCCTGAAAATATAAAAATTATGTCATAAAAATCTTCTTCTAAAAAACGACACATACATATATAAAAGTGTGTAATTGATGAAAAACATGTGAAGTTGAAACAAATACATACCCCCTAAGCAAGAAAGTATTGGACGAATTCTCTTGTGCGAATACGTTGGACAATATCAAACACCGCCATGTTGATGCTTGTTCTACTATCGTATTTTTTTATCATTCATTTAGGGCTAAGAACTACTACAAATGTAAGAATTAAGTTCTATATGTTTTAGGAATGAAGATACTATGTTATTTATAATAACATAATAAATTAATTGTGTAAATGAGAAACAATTCAAGAGACACGTAAGTTATGAATAAAATTTAACTGAAGCAATCGAACAGACATTGATTGACCTTCTTAAATTAATCTAAATAATTATAGAATTAGTGATAAATTAAATTAGTTAATAATAATAATAACAATAATAATAATAATAATAATAATATTATTATTATTATATATAAGCATTTTATTTTTATTATTGAATGAATAAATTTTTTATAACCTTATAATTAGCTAACTACTTTATGAAATTGTATAAAATGACTAATAAAATAATTATTATAATGATAATTATATGTTGTTATGACTTGTACATCAAACTTTGTTACTTGAACTTTTTCAAATTCAAAAAGTTAGCATTAATATGTTGTATCATCTTATAAGTTGTAATTATATACATAATTTATAATATAGTAAATATATAAATATACATAGTGTAAATATGATAATTGTTGTAGATATTTAATTAAAATTAGATGGACCAACTATTTTTAGATATTTCACGAAAATTAACAAAATGGTTACTAATGTTATTTATTAATTTTTTATTAAAATTAAATCAAATGAATAATACTCATATTTATTGTATGGAACTAATCAACTTATATATAATAGACTCAACTTTTATAAAAAGGGAAAATGGCATGTAATAGCTGTGAAGTTTCGACTTTGTACCGATTTATGTACTAAACTTTTTTTTGTGCACATTTGGTGGTCAAAGTTTCAATTTTGTTCCATTTTGGTAGTTGGTCGACCTGGTAACCGGTTTCATCCGGTTGCAACGCCTACGTGGACCATTTTTAAATGACGTGTCAACCCGTTTTGATTCTTTACCCGGTTTTTCCTACGTGGCGGATCCGTTTTTTACTATTACCCGGTTTATACCCGGTTATAACCCAACCCGGTTCCTTAATTACATCTCCCCAACCGGGTAATAGTAAAAAACGGATCCGCCACGTAGGAAAAACCGGGTAAAGAATCAAAACGGGTTGACACGTCATTTAAAAATGGTCCACGTAGGCGTTGCAACCGGATGAAACCGGTTACCAGGTCGACCAACTACCAAAATGGAACAAAATTGAAACTTTGACTACCAAATGTGCACAAAAAAAAGTTTAGTACATAAATCGGTACAAAGTCGAAACTTCACAGCTATTACATGCCATTTTCCCTTATAAAAACAACTAACTAACAATTATAGTTATATATTAGTTGTTAAAAACTTAAATTTAATTTACTCATTAACTTTCTTATTCTTATAACTAAAAATTACGATTCCAAAACGCACCGTTTTGACATTTACGGTGTCGTTTTGGAAAAAAGTTGCTCCTTCACCATTTCTCCCCATTATGCTAATTTTGACTATTTGTAGATATTTTTGACTATTTGTAGATATTTGCCTGTGATTTCATTTCCAACTCCAAATTTTTTTTTTGTCTCTTTTCTTCTTTCCCTGTACAACTTCCCAACAGGTTTTCCTTTCTTCTACCCATATCTTCTTCACGATTTTGTCTGGATGTATGTTTTGTATATTGGCAAAAAAAAAAACCCGGATGTTAGGGGTGTCCTCGGTTCGGTTCGGTTAGTAGCTATCATGTGAACCGTGTTTTCGGTTTCGGTTACCCGTTAAAAGCAGGTTACCCGCAGTTCGGTTCACGGTTACCAGTCATATGCTTAAAAACAAATAAAATTATAGAATTATATCATTTTTAAGCAAAAATTCTTTTTAAATTCAAAGTTATAGTAAACTATTTAATTATAAATCTTAAAAGTTACACTAAATTTATCTAATAAAACAATTAAAATAAAAAATCATTTGAAAGTTTAGAATTTAACGTATTAGTTAGTGTAAATGAATGTATAAATAAAAGCTACTAACTTGTATATATATAATCGGTTTGGTTCGGTTATCCACGGTTTTCTAAAAATGAAAACCTAAATTGCTCCGTGATGTTTCGATTTCGGTTTTTTTCGGTTTCGGATCAAGGGTTTAAACGGTTCGGCTCGGTTTCTCGGTTTTTCGGTTTTGTTTGAACACCCCTACCTGATGTAACGATCGATGCTCACCGATACGCACCTACCCTTCAAATACACTTGCTTCCCAGTGGCAAACTCATCGATTTTCCTTTTCTGTACTTTTTTTTTCCAGCTCGATGCAGACAATTTGATGAATAAACATTGCCATCGTGGAGTAAACTCTTTGAAAAGGTAAAATCAAAACCCTAACTTAAAATTGGTAGAATCTAAAAGAAGAAATACAATAAGAAGAAAAATAATTATTTCTAACAAAACTTAAATAGGATTATTAAAAACCCTAAACCCCAAATAATCCTTCGTTGTTCGTTTTAACCCGATTGATTGCATTATCTATTTAGGTTTCTATAATCTTAAAGATTTAATTATTTTTTATTTGCTTGCAAATTAGAAGGCGCCAAAATTTAGTTTTGATGATTTTGGGAGGGCTTAACCACACATTTGTATAATTCTATGCTCTATTATGGGAATGATTTACAGACTTAATTGATATTTTATTTCACAGGTTAATGTATATTTTATATATAAATTGATGAAATTTTTGAAGCCTTTGTTTTGACAGTGAAGCGATGATCTTTGAGGAATTCATAATTTCATATGTTTTTTGTTATTGATGAAATTCTTGAAGCCTTTGTTTTGACAGTGAAGCGATGATCTTTAAGGAATTAATAACTTCATATGTTTTTGTTGCTGTTGAAGTTTTCATTATATATGAGAATGGCACTTGCAATTCATAATTTTTTATTAATTGTAATGCATCTATAAGATGATGTTTTTCTGGGTTACATCATACAAATTATTGAGAGGTAACATCGTCTTATAGATGCATTACTTATTTTTAAAAGTTTTGTGAAATGCAATGTTAATGTGTTAGTGCCACATATAATGAAAACTTTAATTTGTAAGTAAAACATGTGTGTAAATTAAGTTTATAAAGACTAAAATACATGCAATTTTTGCTTTTGTCATCACAAAACTTCAAGAGTATGAATGCAATTGCAACTTTTAATGCACCTATTACAACTATCCTCCATAACAAAATATAATGACACTTTCATTGAGCCAAAAATTTATAGTAGTAGCATAGTTGTCAATAGCGACGATAGCGGTCGCTATAGCGAATAACGTAGCGTAGCGGCTATCGTCCGCTGTTATGTGTTTAGCGGTCCGTTATTACCTTTTCTTTAGTTTATTTAAAGAAAGAGCTAGGAAACATGAAGTTAGCTCAATCGACTGTAGTAGTTACCAAAATTCATCCAGGGAATAAACAATTGTACAAAATTGTGCTTGGCTTTATAATACAGTTGGGTATATTCCATGAGGTTTAGTGTAAGATAGCTTTATGCTCTCAATTCTACCATTCAAAAGTAAATATAAATCATTGACTTATGCAGAAAATGAAAATTTAAGGGCAGTATGCATGTAATAAATTGTTTTTATATTTTATTATTGTAACTGACATTTTGTGATCAACTCATCGTCATTGGTGTCCCTGGATTCTCATTACTTTAGGTAATAATATAATTATGTAAATTTTGTTTTTTTTTCATCTTTAGTCATCCATCTCCCTAACAAAAACTTGAACTATTTGTTCTTGATAATATTTGATTTTTATGTATGATTGTTTCAACTTTGCTGTTGCTGATTCGTTTTTTATTGTTTATGTTCAACACATTTGTATGTTTGTTCTCTGGATTCATAAAAGGGAAGTCATGACTCATGAGACATCAAATAAATTATTAGTGATAGTTTCTTCTCCATGTAATTATTAGATTATCAATATTTTGTTACATCCTTTACATGTTGCCATAGGGATTGGCCGACCATAAGGATTGATTCGGTTGCACCACTTGACTTTTCATTCCTTGCTTATTTACCTTACAATGATAAATAGAGAACGAGATGTTCGTCATTCAGCCGCAGCAACGTGCGGACCCATTACACTAGTTTATTACATGAGACTTGTCATCATGTTTATTGTTTGAGAAACTTAATTAACTTTTATAGATATATAGATTTTTAATTAGTTTTTTATAATCTATTTATTATTTATATATTTTATTTTTTATCAATCTATATATTATATATTTATTAATTAAAACTATATTTATATATAGGCTCATTTAGGTTCGCGAGCTCGATATGTGAAGCTCGGTCTTGAGCTCATTTATTAAATGAGCTCATATTTAGGCTCGATCTCGGCTAGAGCTCGTTTAACTCGAGTTTTTTCCGAGCTTTTAGCGAGTCGAGCTCGAATAGCTCACGAGTTGCTCGGTTCATATACACTCTACATAAAATAATGTAGTTTTAACATTTTTTAAAATGAAAATCACCCTTAAATGTAAGAATTTAATTGTTAAAGTTTTTCTCACATTCTAACAAACTTCAAAATATATGTAAAATAATAATTTTACATATATATATGTAAAATAATAATAATAATAATAATTTTTCTCATATATATATATGTAAAATAATAATAATAATAATAATAATAATAATAATAATTATAATAATTTTTTATAATTTTTTCTAGTTAACATTACAAAGATGATATATAAATTTCATGCATATTTACACATTTTATGTTCATGCATATTTATAAATTTCATGTACATGCATATTTATGTAAGTGTACATTCACGTCATTTTTAATAAGTTATGAGATGTGAATGTATGTGATATTTATATGTAATTTTTAAAATATAAATTAAATCATATTTATGAAGAAAAAAATTAATTGCAGTAAGTTTTGATGCGCTGCACAATAAGTTGTACTCTCTCGAATCGTTATACACACATGATGTAATATACATATAGAATATACATATATGTCTTGGATGATTTAGGTTCAAAAGAGTCCCTTTAAAAATCCAGTGTACCAAGGGTACCCGTCGAAAGTCACAAGATAAAATAAATCAATGATTGTGATCAAAAATTGAAATTCCATGCGCTTCTCGTTTTTTTAGCTGGAAGGGTATTTTCGTAATTACAGCGATCATTCATATTACATATAAAATGATCATTCACATTACTTATTTGATCATTCACATTACTTAATTATTCATTCACAACACTTATTTGATCATTCACAATAATTATTTGACTATTTACACTTCTTGTATAATTATTTGATCATGCGCATTACTTAATTGATCATTCACATTATTTAATTGACCATTCACATTACTTAATTGACCATTCACATTACTTAAATGATCATTCACATTACTTAAATGATCATTCACATTACTTATTTGATCATTCACATTACTTAATTGTTCATCCACAACACTTATTTGATCATTCACAAGAATTATTTGACTATTTACAATTCTTTTACACTTATTTGATCATTCACGACATTTATTTGGTCATTCACAATACTTATTTGACTATTTACACTTCCTCTATAATTATTTGATCATTCACATTACTTAATTGATCATTCACATTACTTAATTGACCATTCACATTACTTAATTGATCATTCACAACACTTATTTGATCGTCACATGAACTATTTGACCATTTACAATAATTATTTGACTATTTACACTTCTTCTACACTTATTTGACCATTCACAATAATTACTTGATCATTCACACTTCTTGTACACTTATTTGATCGTTCACAACACTTTTGTGATCATTCACAACACTTATTTGATCATTCACAATTCTTCTACACTTATTTGATCATTCACAAGAACTATTTGATCATTCATAGTATTTATTTGATCATTCACATTAATTATTTGACCATTTATAATAAGTTTAGAAGAAGTGTGAATGATCAAATAAATATTGTGAATGATCAAATAAGTGTTGTGAATGATCAATTAAGTGTAGAATAAGTGTAAAAGTCCAATAATATTGTGAATGATGAAATAAATAATGTAAATAGGGATGTGTGGAATGACCGGAAAACCGAACCGAAACCGAAACCGAACCGGAACCGGAACCGATTGGAACCGATTTTTAGTATTCGGTTCGGTTATCGGTTCTTATAATTTTTACTTTTCGGTTATCGGTTATTCGGTTAACGGTTCTGCGGGTTTCGGTTATATCGGGTATGGAACCAAAAATTCAAAAAGTCCATGGCATGGATACCAAGAAAATTTAAAAACCCATGATGTGAATTGTGAAAAACAAAAGATTATTTGATGGTTGTCTTCTTCAATCCTCACCATACCTAACACTTGGAAGAATTAATTGTATCGATCAAATCCACTTTGTTCTAAAAACAAGCAAATTGTAAAATACAATCAATAATTAAGAATATATATTACTATATTTAAAGAAGTAATTCAGAATGATATTTTATCAAGATTTACATTCAATAAAACGTTAATCAAAAGCAATCTAGATTTGAAAATCCATTAGGAATTGTTAATGTTGAAAATCCATACTTCACGTTGACATTCATAACAAAAATATTTTTTTTTGCAAAAGTATAATAAAACGTTAATCGTGTTTTTTTGTTTATATCTTGTTACATATACACACACACACACACACACATATATATATATATATATATATATATATATGTATGTATATATATATATGTATATATATGTATATATATATATATATATATAAAAGTATATATATATTTTTTTGCAAAAGTATAATAAAACGTTAATCGGTTCTAATCGGTTCCATACCCGAAATACCCGTACCATAACCGAACCGGAACCGGAACCGTGTTACAATTATTGGTTCGGTTATCGGTTCTTACAATTTTCAATTTTCGGTTTCGGTTAAATCGGTTCCGGTCCGGTTCGGTCCGGTTCCGGAACCGTTTACATCCCTAACTGTAAATGGTCAAATAATTCATGTGAATGATCAAATAAGTTTTGTGAATGATCAATTAAGTAATGTGAAGGGTCAATTAAGTAATGTGAATGGTCATGTAAGTAATGTGAACGATCAATTAAGTAATGTGAATGATCACTTAAGTAATGTGAATGATCTACATTTGTTTAACTAATTATTTAGATCTATATTCAAATAATTATTGTGAATGATCAAATAAGCGTAGAAGAAGTGTAAAAGTCCAATAATTATTATGAATGATGAAATAAATACTGTAAATGGTCAAATAATTCATGTGAATGATCAAATAAGTTTTGTGAATGATCAATTAAGTAATGTGAATGGTCATGTAAGTAATGCGAACGATCAATTAAGTAATGTGAATGGTTAATTATGTAATGTGAATGATCAATTAAGTAATGTGAATGATCATTTAAGTATTGTGAATGATCTACATTTGTTTAACTAATTATTTAGATCTACATTCAAATAATTATTGTGAATGATCAAATAAATGTAGAAGAAGTGTAAAAGTCCAATAATTATTATGAATGATGAAATAAATACTGTAAATGGTCAAATAATTCATGTGAATGATCAAATAAGTTTTGTGAATGATCAATTAAGTAATGTGAATGATCAATTAAGTAATGTGAATGATCAATTAAATAATGTGAATGATCATTTAAGTAATGTGAATGATCATTTAAGTAATGTGAATGATCAATTAAGTGTTGAAGAATTGTGAATGGTCAATAAGTGTTGTGGATGATTAAATAACTGTTGTGAATGATCAAGTAAGTGTACAAGAAGTATAAATAGTTAAATAAGTTTTGTGAATGATCAATTAAGTAATGTGAATGATCAATTAACTAATGTGAATGATCAATTAATGTGAATGGTCAATTAAGGAATGTGAATGGTTGTTGTAATTACGAAAATACCCTTGTCTATGTGGGGTACGCTGGATACGCTGGATTTTTAAGGGGACATTGTGGAACCAAATTCTGTCTTGGATATTATTAAATATTAATTTTACTTTTAGTTTCATGAGTGCGCTTATAATTAAGTTTATTATATCTCTATGGTGTTATTTAATTAATTTTGTGTGTCGTGTAGCTCTCATATAGCTTCCTTTTGGATTATAACATCTATTTTTTGAAAATAGTTATTAAATAGATTATTTGGAAATACAATTAACTTGTCATTATAATTATAAGTGAGATATTGTATGGATGAATTATATATATGTTTGAGGAAAATATTGTGTTAAAGCATTAATAAATAGAAGAGGTGGCGTGTTGGTAAGTTTAGTCAAGTTAGAGCATGGAGCATTAGCAGGCGTAGACCGAGGTATCGGTAAAGTGCCGTTTCAAATAACTTTGTTTAGTAGTAAAAAGTTGTTAAAAATTTTATTTTTGTAATCAGTAAATTTTATATATGTGTAACTTATGGTATTCAATAAAAATTATGTGTGCAACTTGATTTATGCCTCAAAAAAAGTTAAATACCTAAATAACCAAATAAGTAATTAATACAATAAATCAATAAATAAACAAACCCTATCATATTTTTAAAAGTTAGAAGTTTATAACCCAATAAACCCAATACTATTTTTAGACTCAATATCATTTTTTTAACCCAACTTCAAACTTGATACTACTTTTAATTTTAAAACCTACTACACACCCTCTTAAGCCATTAACCGGCTTTTGTAAAAAGCCCAAACCAAGAGACGTCAAGACACAACTGTGTTGAAGGACAAATGGTTTGAGGGCGACGCACAACTTCACGGAGGTCGGAGCTTGAAGGCACAATAGAATCGTCAAATTGAAAGCAAAATCGATAATCTTCCCCCCAATGTGAGTATTCTTTCTTTATTTTGATCCTCATTACATGAATTTAAGGTTTTATTGTGATTTGTGTTTTTGTGTTGAAGAATGAATTTATAAACTTTAATTAAAACTTGAAAGTTTATGTGTTTAGTTTCTTTGATTGAAAGTTCAAATTTGGGTAATTAACTAATTATGTGGTGTCTGTTGTCTAATTGAAAGTTCAAAGTGATATGTGATTTGTTTTCTTAGTAATTTTGTAATCATGTGATTTTTAATTGTTAATTGAAAGTTTAAAGTTTAAGTAATCTAGGGATTAAACTTTAACTATGATTTGTGTTTTTAGTTTCTTTAATTTAAAGTTCATAGTCTGTGTTGAATATTTGAATCTTTATTTTTTTTTTTAAATTTGTTAATTGTAGGATTAATTGATAAGTTTTTCAAAAGAAAGTTATGGATAAGTGGTAGTAAAGACAACTAATCTTCAAAGGTTAGTAAAAGGATGCTAACGAATTTGATAACATCACACAACTACAATTTCAACCTCAAACATGATCTCAACCACAACCACAACTATGAGAAGTGATTTGTTATGTTATATTTCTAATTTATATTCATTATCTGTTAGTTACTTGTTATTTTAAGATTATATGTTTTATTTTAGATAATAAATATATATTTGTTGGCTTAACCAAGGTAATCATTAGAATTTTCAAACCGTGAACACAATAAAAATGTGTGCAACGGCTCTATTCGGTGGCTAGGTCCGCCACTGAGCATTAGGAATTTACGATGGTAGAATCGAAGAAATGGAATCATGTAGGTTTTTAAATTTTTTTTATTAATTATATGATAGCAGCCCTGATTCTTAATGGAATTGAATAAAACTATTGATGGATTTCACAAGCATGAATGCTACCAATTGGGTTAAAAAGAATGAAAAGATTCAAGTAAGTTATTGTTTAGGTTTTGATGATTTTCTTTGTTGTTAGTGTTAGTGATGATTTTTTTATAAGTATATCAAGAATTTTTTTGATGTTTTTCTTTGTTCTTAATGTTAGTGTTGATTGATGAAGTTGATGGTACAAGTTTTATGGTTGATAAATATGATGATATATACAAGTCTTTTAATGCATATTATGTACGATTTTAATGTAGGTTAGTGATGATTGATAAAGTTAATATCAATTTCACTTTCAGTTATAAACATGTGTTTAGTAAAGAAATATGATGTGATAGAATACTATTAATAACATTTAGAATTGTATTTAAAAGTAACAAAATATTTATTTTGTTATAACACTATAGAGATCATATATAAAAAAAACTTAATATCAGTAACGTATGTTTAATCATTTATTTTTTTCAAGCAAAATGTGATAAACTTGATAATTTCACAAAGAATTTAGTTGAATGAGAAAGATAAACAAAAAAAATAAATCATCTATGAAACTTGTATTGTTTCCAACCGGTCCAAATGTTCATCCCTAACTAAAAATGTTGCTAGTTAGCAATGATGTATTAATGCAAGTTTTGCTAAAAATTTCTTAAATGCTTGTTTCTTCATTAGTGTAAAATTTGAAGGAAAAAAAAAGTTCATAAACCAATTTGCTTAGCATATAATCTTAATTTCCATGATTTTTTTATTTGATCCTCAGTATATCCAAGTCATAAGGATTTGTTCAGGATTAGTATGCATCATTAACAAAACCTTATGATGAAACGAGTTTCCAGAAACATCCGAAGTTTTCTTTATCGTTTTGTTGAAATAGTTTTGATTGTAATCCTAAAGAGATTGGTTTCTTGGCATGCTTTAAGACCACATATTGGTTTCTAGGTATAATTGACTTGTTGTAGGCGACAACAAGATTGAAGAAAGTGAAAATAGTTTTCATTTTCTACTTTAGTCATTTCATTGAAATGGAGTGTGACAGGTTCCTACAAATTTTTGGAAGCATTTTATATTTGGTAATTCAAATATCAAAATCACACATCTTAATTAGCTACAAGTTTATCTTGTTGCCAAGGTACATAATTTGTTTAGAAAGTCTCAAATTGATTGTGATACAAAGAGAGATATCACTTCTAAGCAAAGTGACAAAACCCCACTCCCATCTCCCATTTTGACACAAAATACATTCATTTATATAAGTTTTTTTTTTCTTATATAATTATAATATATGATTCTATAATTATAATATTTGATTCTACATAGACTAGGTATCTTGAATTCCAATAAATCGTTACGTATATGTGAACAAGACAATACATTCTGTCATCAAACATTACCGTGCATGACCTGTTATAGAATTCATTTCTACATCCAACATAATGAAACCTAAATATTTTGTTTTCATCGGATGACAGTTTATAGTTTTATACAACATGTCAACTCAAGAAGGTTATGATACAATATCATATTGTCCTGAGTCAAAATTAGTATTTTTTAGATCTGGTATTTAAATAAATTAAAATAACATTGAGATGACCTAACAGTGTTGTTTGATTGTATAATAGGTAAATTGTTTCATACCTGATTTCACTTCTGATTGATGAGAGATTGTCCTGAATGTCTTATAGTAATTAACTGTATTATTTGTAACTTACAAAATGTATGATCATATGCTATTTATCAATTTTAAATTTAAAAATAAAATAAATAATGTTTAAAATATATATCTAATCAGTCATTCTTGTGTTATGTAAATTATCATTAGCAATTTATATCTTTTAACATAAAAATTCAACCATCATCCAAGAATTTTTATCGAACAATTTAAATAATTATCTATCAATTACTTTTTGCTTCTTATCTTTATCATAATAAAATCAAGCGTCCAAAACTGATACACACCTAAACTAAACGCGTTTTGTCAATCCATTCTCCGAAGAAGTTGCAAACGTGGTCCGATTTCATCCCTACCCTCACATATTTCATTGATTTCAAAGAAAGATCCGATTAGCATTTGACTTCAATGAAAGTGTTGAATAAATTTCGTTAAATCGTCTCAGATCTAGATCTATTATTTATTCAGTCTCACCAATTTATGTTTGTTAGAGGTATTCAGTTATTATTACTTAGTAGGCGTTAGCGTCGGAGCTCAGTCGATGTTGGCATTGAAGCTTTGCCGGCGTTGGAGCCGGAGCCGGAGTCAGAGCCAACGTGAGGGAAGATATGCATTGGGTTTTGGCCAGGAAATGAGTGTCCTTAAAAGTCTTGGAAGGGACCATTCTCTCTTTTATTAAATGATAAGTGATTATAAGAAACAAATCAAACCATTATCATATTAAGACATGATAAGAGATAAATGCCACTTATCTCGTATTCATATCAAATGCACCTATGTGTCTAACCTCTTACCGAATAAGAGATAATAGGCAATAAGATCATTGATAAGTGATATCAAACACCCCATTAGTTTGTTTTTTAACTCATTGATTTCAACAAATATATAGTTATCGATCATATTTCCTTTTAAAGATCGATAAATACAAATAAATTGTTTATGTAGAAATAAAACTATATTAAGGATGTATCATGTATGAGATTTATGATTGGTTTTTTTATTGGGAATGAATGATGGATAGAATAGAAAGCACCAAATAGGAATAGGAATGGGGAAAGAGGGCATAAAATAAAGCTAAGGGAGATGTTGAAACACCCCATGTTAAATTGTTCAGAAAAAGCACCATTCCTCATATGCTCATAAATACTATGTCTTTCTTGTCCATCTAGGAAAATTAATAATTATTTTTAAATAAAATGCATTATACATTTATGATATTGTTTTAAAATAACCATCTTGTACTTATATACTATTACTATTATTAGAGATCTTAATTGTGAAACTCTTATTTTAATAACCCTTGATGTGACATTAAATTGTTAATGATCAAATAAATGAAATGGCATTTATAAATTATAATAAGATCACATACAAGCAGTGTCTTTTTTAAGTAAGTGCAAGAGGCTTGATCACATAAAATCTTCTGATTTTGTAAGGCCTCACGTTTGAGAAAAAAATTAAAGTTAACTCTTAAAATATTCAGCATGCACACGACATCGAATATTCATATGTATAATTAGAGTTTATTTAGAGAGTGAACATTATATGTTCACTTGTAGTTCGTTCATTTTTTATGTGGGGTGCAAAGTCTCGTTTTATTTCCAATGGTCTATTAATAAAACATTTTAATTGACTTATTTTAAGTACTTATATTTAATTAATCATTAAGTCGTCTTTATACTTATAATATACTAATTAAAAATGACTAATGGAATATAATACAAGTTATTCACAATCTTTATATTACCTAAATTTAGTCTCAAATGAGAAAAATCACATTAAAAAGTCTACTTTGTTATTACATGAGCAGGAACTTCAAAATCAGTAAGACAACCCTACAATGATGTGAGAAAATTAAAATCAAACAACAAATCGTCAAACTAAATCATATAATTAGCAAAGCCAACAATTTGGGATTTTATATTTATAAAAATTGATATTTTTTATTCAATTCGGTTTCAGTCATGATAGTAAAAGAAAATATAACGAAGTTTTATTATAAGACGTGTGTATATACATGTAATATGAGGTGTTTGCTACAAGAAAATCAAGAAAAAGAAATCATACGTGTTTACAAACTTATTTTATCATGTCATGATAACCTTGATTTCAAATGGAATGGATGATTGACTGTAATGTAAATAACATTTTTCTGTTTTGTTTTTGTCAAATCGAAGATGATAAAAAATATGTAAAAGAATGAAGTTTTTATTCTTTCTTCATCAATTTCCAATTAATATCAACCTTTATTTATATATTATCATCATTTATTAAATAAGCATGTAAGCACACAATATTTATTACTCTTGTTGATTCCTTTGTATCAAACCTACCTTAAGGGTGTGCCAACTTAGCACATACATACAATTTAGTGCAAAAAGCCAAAACCAAAATAAAAACCAAACACCAATCCAATTGTATTTGTAGGCAATAAATTGAAAAAAAAAAAAAAAAAACGCAACCAAATATTTACGATTACTCCCTCCGTTCAAATTTTAAATTGTCTCAAAATAAATGACCAATTCCAAAAATGGATTATAATAATGTATTAAACTTCAATAATAACCTTATGTTTATAATGTAGTTGTCTTTTTCAAAAATTGATTAAGTAAATAAATAATGATAAAGTTGTCAATTAAGTATAAAGTAAAACAAATATTAACCATTTTCTTAAATTGTGTGTTTCTGTCCGGTGGATATTTAAAATAGGACGGAGTGAGTAGTTTTCTTGAAGTAAATCATGATTTATCAAGGTTTTTTTCAACATATTTTATAATGATTACAAAATATCTAATAAACCATTTTTAAGTAGTTTTTTTTTTTTTTTACAAAAGAAGACATTAACAATTATACTATTTGCAAACTTCATTTCACTGTTCATTGAACAGTAAAGCTAGCTGTCAGGCAGCTGAAACATGCAGGTAAGCAGCTGACTTATTTTATTACTTTATATATATTATACAACATTTCTGTTTTTCTGTGAAAACTTTTGATATATTGTATTCTATTAAAATTTGAGTATATCATTACGATTGCATTATTTTGTCTACATTCTGATATAAAATTTATCGTCGTCGGAACGATTTTCGTTAGGCAGGCATGTAACTGCCTAAATATTTTAATTTATATGTAATATATAATTGTTTTGTTGTTCTATTGAAACGTTTGATGTATTGTGTTTATAAAAATTCAAATATATCATTATGATCACTTTTATCTATATTTTAACATAAAATTGTATTTCGTCTCAGGCTATTTTAAAATGACAAAATTTTAATTACTTATCTACATTCTAACTGGCCGGCTTACAAATGACAAATGTTATTTTATTATTTTTAAGTAATATATTTATAAAAATATAATTTATGATCCCGCTTCAACGCGCGGGTAAAACTATATTTAAAATGAAAAATATATATTGTTTGGTTATGATCCCGCTGCAACGCGCGGGTAAAACTAACTCGTCATATCTTATAAGATATATAATCCGAAAAACATCATGTAAATTAGAAAAAAAGAATATTATAATTTTAAAGGCAAGAATGGATACCCAACTGAAAAATTACATTTATGCCCCCAATTCTTTTTTATCATAAACTTTCCCCCACATAACTTGTGGTCCAACCACCACCCCCATCTCTATCTCAATCACATTCAAGCCCCCTTTCCTTTTTCATCACTATAAACTTGGTCACATCAAGCTTTTGGACCCTCTCACCCACCTTTGTTTCCTTAGATTGTCAACCTAAATATTAATTTATTTATGATAACTAATCGAATAATATTGGTTCGTCTAGCTAGTACATCGATTCACCGAACAGCGGAACAGTTGCAGTTATATATATAATGTTTAGTCGTTTAAACGATATCCACCTATCAATTCTTTTCAAGTCTTACGTTCGTTTATATATTAAAAAGTTCAAGAAAAATGGAAGTTTTTTTGTTTTTAATAACTTTTATAGAGTAGTAAAACTCAGAAATATATTGATTTATATGATTGTGATAAATTAATAATTAAGGCATTTGGAATATATGTGTATTGTTAGGTGATATGGTACCATTGATTCCTAAAGATGGTGTCCATGCATGTAGTTAGGCTGCCTTTGCTCTAACTATGTAGGCCAATTTAGTTGTTTTTAGCACTTTTTTCTACTTTCCACTTAAATAAAATTATTCCAATGACAAATTAAAAAATATTTTATTATTATTATTATATTATATTCATCTTTATAGAATTTGATGCAATAAACCAATTAATAAACAGAGTTTACAATATCCATTTATCACATGATATATTGATTAATAAATATTAAGAATTATAATAAGATATGTTTGACATGGAGGTTGTAAGAGTTTATAATATATTTATTGATTAAATAATTGATATATGTGTTAAGGATTACAAATATGGCCTACATGTGAGAACTTATTAGAGTTTAAATTATGATTTTTAAAAACTTCGATTCTTTTTATCCATGATATGCGTATGGACAAAGAAAACTTCCAGGAGCTTATTAAAAAATAATATATTAATCATAAGCTACTTCAAGTGGCCTTTTAAAAAGTAGATTAAGTTTATTAAAAACTGAAGTTATTTAATTATGCATCTTGTTTGGTTTATGTACTTATATTTATATATGTTTTTATGTCATTTATATTTTTCAATTTCAGCTCCAATTAATTTATCATATATATATATATATAGGGGTGGGTTCAATGGAAAACCACTATGCACCGGAAAACCGTGGAAACCTACGCATACCGTCCGATTTGATGCATTTCATGAAAAACGCGGTGACATGATCGTAAATAAAGTGATGCATCACGCGAGATTTTGATGCATCACGCGGGAAATTAGATGCATCACGCGGGATTTTGATGTATCAAGCGGGAAATTTGATGCATTTGTGGTGGTGCAGTGCAGTTTTCACAAGTTTTCAGGTGCATTATGCAGAAAGACGGAGTATCACGCGGGAATTCGATGCATCACGCGGGAATTGTGATGCATTTGTGGTGGTGCATGGAGGTTTTCCAAAGTTTTCCGATGCATGTTGGTTTTCCATTGAACCCCCCTATATATATATATATATATATATATATATATATGGTGAGGATAAAATGAGGACCATGCTTATATTGAGGACGGTAAGAACCATTGAAATTGCTAGAATTTGTGAATCAACCAATAGGATGCAAGGTAGCAAATTTATAATTAATTATAGTTTTATACCCCTTTTAAAACATCTAGAGGGCAATTTTGTTATTAGTGCACCATTATATTTTTAGCAAATATATGTCATTAATTAGGAGGAATCGGATATATATATATATATATATATATATATATATATATATATATATATATATATATATATATATATATATATATATATATATATATATATAGGGAGGTTCAATGGAAAACCAACATGTATCGGAAAACCAACATGTATCGGAAAACCTTGGAAAACCTTCATGCACCACCACAAATGCATCAAATTCCCCGCGTGATGCATCGGCTTTCTGCGTGATGCATCACCTGATCCAATGGCTATAAAGTGGTTCCTGGGTTTTCCGATGCATATAGGTTTTCCATTGAACCCACCCTATATATATATATATATATATATATATATATATATATATATATATATATATATATATATATATATATATATATATATATATATATATATATATAGATAAAAGCTCAAACTACAAGATACCAAGTACCAACTATCAACTCTAACATGAGTTTCAGTTTCAACTATAAGCTCCAGTTAAATTTACCATACAAATCCTATAAGTATGTCACTGTGTTATGTGATGCACCAACTAGTCCTATTGACATCGTAAAATAAGTACATAAAATAAAATACTAGGGGTGAGTTTGGTCCAGAATCACTACTGAACCGATAGCACCAAAGTATTTGGAAGGATATGACTAATATCGAGTATTAAACCAATTAATGAATTTTGGGACCAGTTTGTACCGGTATTGGTTTTCTGGTATCAAACGATTAGAGATGACTAGCTTTTATGTTTTTTTTTTTTTTTTTTTCATTTATCACACAATTGTAACAAACAAAGTTAATTAATACCATTACTATGAAATAATTAATACCAAAACCAATTAACAAAGTTACTATCAAAGCGAACAAACAAAGTTAATCATCCGTAACCAATTATCCTTTCGATTTTCGTCTATAATTATGTATTGTCTCTTCAATTCCTTAAAAACCAATAAACAAAGTCCCCTTCAACTTCCAGTTGGTTCTGATATTTTTCAGGAATTTCCTTTAAGCCGAACTGATAGTATCGAATCCATAATTATACTAAATCAATAACTCAATACTAAACCAATGATTCGGTGCCAAAATTTGGTTCCGGGAACTTTCATCAAGAACCCTTCAACCTCCGGTTCGGTTCAGTTACCAATCCGACTTAGTCCCGATTCATTTTAACAAACTCGTTTATAAATCTTACCCCTATATAATACAAACAAATATGTCCCCATATATGCATGATCCAATATAAAAATGTACAAAGATAAATACATAACATTCATTTGTATATATATTAATTAAAAGATTCAGTTTTGTAGTATTAATTAAGGTATATTTCTTAAAGAAAAATCCGTAAGAATGGTAGATAACTGTTATTACACATAAGGCTGGTCAGCCCAATCCGATCAATTACCCATTGATTTGACCCGAACTCATTTCGACCCGATCTAACTTTTTTGCAGCTTAATTATATTCCATATTTATTTATTCCAAAACAACCTCCCTAACTTTGATATTAAAAAAAAATAGAAAAAATAAAAAAACCACCTATATATATATATTTTCTAAGCTTCCTTCATGACATATTTTGTATCTTCCATTTCCAGAATACCATAATTAAGTTGATTTAAGCATAATAATGCCTTCTGTTCACTCCAGCCCATTTCATCAAATGGAAAATCCAGCTCTTGCATCATTCCTACAACACACCAACAATCGCGAAAAACGATCGAAAAGTCGTGGTAGCAGTGGCGGCATCTTTAAAATGTTCAAGCTTCTTCCCATGTTAACTTCTGGCTGCAAGATGGTTGCGCTTTTAGGCCGGCCAAGAAAACCGCTCTTAACCGATCACGCCACTACAGGAACCCTATTCGGTTACCGAAGAGGTAGAGTAAGCTTAGCCATTCAAGAAGATCCACACCGTCTACCAATCTTTGTGATCGAGCTTCCGATGAGCTCCACGGCGTTCCAGAAAGAAATGGCGTCGGATATCGTTCGGTTGTCGTTGGAAAGCGAGACGAAAACGAATAAAAAGAGGGTTTTGGAGGAGTTTGTGTGGGGGGTTTATTGTAATGGGAGGAAGTATGGGTACTCGATACGAAGGAAACAAATGACGGATGATGAACTTCATGTGATGCAGTCGTTACGAGGGGTGTCGATGGGTGCCGGAGTTCTGCCGGGGTTGTCGGAAAAGGAGTCAACGGTGGACGGAGAGTTGACTTATATGAGAGCAAGGTTTGAAAGAGTGGTGGGAAGTAAAGATTCAGAAGCTTTTCATATGATTAATCCTGAAGGTGCTGCAGATGGTCAAGAATTGAGTATTTTCTTTTTAAGAGTACATTAGCTACCAATATAAATATTTTTTACCCATGATCTAATTAATATTTGTTTTTACACATTTATAACGAAATTGGTTCGTGAAATTAAATATGAAAAATGAAAAGTTTAATTTTAATTTTAATTATTAGTATATTTGGTGGGGAAAAATAATACATGATGTTTAGGGTCATTTAAAAAGAGAAGATTGTGAATTGTTATGGTTAAAACTAATTATTTTTCAATTTCAGTTTTTAAGAAAAAAATTCTATTAAAAATGAAAACTTGTTTAGATGATAAAGTTTTAGTTTTAATAAAAAATAAAATGAGTGATTATAAAATAAGAAAAATAAGACAAGTGATAAAAAAGTAAAAGACAGAACGAGAGTATTATAAATAAATATAGGGTATGTAATTTTCAAAGTAAGAGAGAGAATATGAAAATTGATATTTTAAAAAGTAAAATGAAAATTTATGAAATTGTTGTAAGGTATGCAAGTTTGCATTTATTTTTAATAGTGAGATGTAAATTTTCGGGTACTAAACGGACCCTAAAAATACAAAAATTTGGTTATCTTTAACTATAAAGTTTGATGGAATTTCAATTATAAAGAATTCATTCTAAGAACTATATTTGATTAGTTTAGTGGTGAAATGTTTGAGGATTAATTATGGTAATTACTTATAAGATGAAACTATAATTGATTTAATAAATTTGTTGCTAATCAGTATTTATTAGTTATTGTTAAGAGAAAATTACTAAAATAATATCAAGTTTTAGCCAAATAATATCAATATAACCAAAATAGCCACACTTTACGTTACCGCTTAACGTGATAGTCATCATTACGTGATCTGTACTTTTTATTAATATTTAAATGTATTACGTTACAAAAGATAATTGGTAACGTAAAGTAGTCACTACAAGAAAAGTGTCATTTAGTGACACAAAAAAAAGTGTCATCATATCTTACTTTTAATGATACTTATGAAAAAATGTAGGTATAGACAATCTTTTACCTACACTTTTTGTAAATTAGTGACACAAACACATACATTTTTAGTCACTATATATCTATACACACTCCACTTTTACCCACACTTTTTGTTGTGTAGGTAAAAGATTTTGATACCTATAGTGACACTTTTTTTACAACAAAAAGAGTGGGTAAAAGTGGAGTGGGTATAGATATATAGTGACTAAAAATGTATGTGTTTGTGTCACTAATTTAGAAAAAGTGTGGGTAAAAGATTGCTTAATACCTACACTTTTTCATAAGTGTCACTAAAAGTAAGATTAGTGACACTTTTTTTGTGTCACTAAAAGCATGTGTCACTAAATGACACTTTTCTTGTAGTGAGTGGTACTTTACGTTACCAAATTTAAATGTTGCTCATTCCCAATAAAAAGTAGGTGACTTGTCTTTTCATAGTAAACACCTTTTGGTAACGTAAAATATCATTACTTTACGTTACCAAACCTTTTGTAACGTAATGCATTAAAATTTTAATAAAAGGTACGGATCACGTATATGTGGTAACGTAAAGTGTGACTATTTTGGTTAGATTGATATTATTTGGCTAAAACTTGCTAATGAGGTGTGATTTTTGGCTATTTTAGTAATTATCTCTCTAATCATTTATATTATTATTATTATTATTATTATTATTATTATTATTATTATTATTATTATTATTATTATAGATTTAGGTTCAAATGAGTATCACTTATAATGCAGCGCACCAGAATGTACTACACTTAAAAGATAATGTTTTTGAATTTTTTACATAAACATAATTTAATTAATATTACACAGATGATATACAAAATTTATGCACATTCACACATCCTAAGTGCATGAAATCATGCATCACATAAATGCAAAATTGTGTAACTGTACGTTCACATCATTTTTTAGGAGTTACGAAATGTGAATGTATATGGAATTTACATATGATCTATATAATGTTAAGTAAACATGTTTATGAAAAAAAATTTAAATTTTATTTTAAAGTTGGTACCTTGTGGTGCGCTGCATAGTGAGTGGTACTCTCTCGTACCATATTTGATATATATATATATATATATATATATATATATATATATATATATATATATATATATATATATATATATATATATATATATATACAGAGAGAGAGAGAGAGAGAGAGAGAGAGAGAGATGAAATCTAGTGAGCACCATTTATAAAGTGAACACTGTAAGCACAAATTGTAATAAGCTTTTATCCATAAACTTTTTTATATATACATGCTATAAAGCAATAGAAAATAAGCTTTCAAAATGTTCATTACATTTATTGACTTTAATATACTAAGATTAATTACATTCTCAAGCTTTTAAATGTAAAAACATCATTGAGTTCATTACGTTCAATAAATCAAACATAAACAAGTTTCATTGGGTTCATTGGCATCAAATCATGAAAGTAAATCATTCGTAACATACATAAGCTTTAAGTGATGCTGATTTGTCAATTTTTAATTGGTGCTCACAGTGCTTAATATATAAATGGTACTTACTAGATCCTTATCCTATATATATATATATATATATATATATATATATATATATATATATATATATATATATATATATATATATATATATATATATATATATATATATAGATTTGGGTTCAAATGAGTACCACTAGTTTTGCGGAGTACCGGAGGTACCTCGCTGAAAATCATTTTTTTTTTGAAATTTTTTTTCATAATCATGTTTAAATTAATAATACAAGACTACTTGCAAAAAATCACACCTAAACACACACTAGAACTATGTGAAACGTGTGTGTTCACATGAAGTGTGCTGTTGTGAACGTGTGTTCACAACTAAGCATGTTCACATGAATTTTTTCACGTTCACATAACTTTTAAGATGATAGAAAGTGTAAGTGTATATAATTTTTTACTTATAGTCTTATATTATTTGTATCTAAATGAATATGAAAAAAAATTCAAAAAAAAAAAAAAATTTCGGAGCATGTTCACATCTGAAACCCGTGTGTTCACAGGTACTCACGGTACTCTGCATTTTTAGGTACTCACACGAACCATATTCTATATATATATATATGGATGAAATCTAGTGAGCACCATTTATAAAGTGAACACTGTAAGCACAAATTGTAATAAGCTTTTATCCATAAACTTTTTTATATATACATGCTTTATAGCAATAGAAAATAAGCTTTCAAAATGTTCATTACATTCATTGACTTTAATATACTAATTAATTACATTCTCAAGCTTTTAAATGTAAAAACATCATTGAGTTCATTACGTTCAATAAATCAAACATAAACAAGTTTCATTGGGTTCATTGGCTTCAAATCATGAAAGTAAATCATCGTAACATACATAAGCTTTAAGTGATGCTGATTTGTCAATTTTTAATTGGTGCTCACGGTGATTAATATATAAATGGTACTTACTAGATCCTTATCCTATATATATATATATATATATATATATATATACACACACACACACACACACACACACACACACACACACACACACACATATATATGCATACATACATATAGATTTGGGTTCAATTGAGTACCAACTATTACGCAACGCACCTGAATGTACCACTCTTAAAATTATTTTTTTTAAAATTTATTTTCATAAAACATGTTTTAATTAACATTACACAGATGATATACAAATTTCACGGAAATTCACACATTTTAAGTGCATGATATGGCGCATCGACTAAATACACATTCACCTATACGCAAATTTATTTAAGTATACGTTCACATCAGTTTTTAACAGCTAGGAGATGTTAATTTATGTAAAATTTACATATTATCTACATAATGTTAATTAAAACATATTTATGAAAAAATTTAAATTTTTTTTAAAGGTGCTACCTGTTGGTGCGCTGAATAATGACTGGTACTCTCTCGAGCTATATATATATATATATATATATATATATATATATATATATATATATATATATATATATATATATATATATATATATATATATATATATATATATATATATATATATATATAACAGGTTCATCAGCGTACCTATGAGATTACAGCGTATCCTATTGTGAATGATCATTCTCATATATTTTTTTTAATAGACATGTATAAGACAGCATTATAAGATTTTTTTCAAAAGGAGCAATACCGTAAATCTTGTGAATATTAAAAAAATATCATGTGAATGGCCATTCACACCATTCACATGGTGTTAAATGATCATTCACATAAATATGCATTGAGCATTCACATAATTCATAAGGAAACACAGAAAGTGTGAATCTATGTGAAATTCATATAATTTTAAATTTTTTTTCACAAAATTAAATTAAACCTGGTTATGTGAATAAAAATTTTAAAAAGTTTTTTAAGGTTGGTACCTTCGGGTGCACTTGATTTCGAGGGGTACTTATTTCAACCTGACTGTATATATATATATATATATATATATATATATATATATATATATATATATATATATATATATATATATATATATATATATATATATATGGTTGGGTTCCGGTAAGAACCCTTGTTACCGTGAGAATGTGAGAACCACTCCAAAATGCACAAATTTGTACATCAAATGCACAAATTTTAAAATTAAAAGTTTTACTTAAAATCATTTATTAGTCTTAAAAATTAATAAATATCATAATTTAACACTAAAATTACATTCATTAAATTATAAACTAAATGCACAAATTTGAACATCAAATGCACAAATTTTCTTAAATGCACAATTCGTACATAAAATGGATAAATTATAGCATGAGATGCGTAAATTTTTACATGAAATGCATAAATATATCGAAAACATTTAATTTTAGTATCAAATGCACAATTTTATACAGTGGATGCACAATTTTTAGAGTGGTTCTCACGTTCTCACAGTAATGAGGGGTTCTCATGTGAACCCAATCCTATAATCCGGTATATATATATATATATATATATATATATATATATATATATATATATATATATATATATATATATATAGGGAAGGGTTCTTTTGAAAACCATAAATATTGTAAGAACTTAAGAATCTTTTATGGCATTTGGATTAATAGAATCAATGGTTGATATATTGGATGACAATTTTGTAATTATTTTGAACTTTGATAGTGGAGAATCTTGAAAATTTATTTTTTCTCTTTCTCTCTTACTTTTTTTCATTTTCATTTTATTTTTCTTTCATTATAATTGATTTTTAAAGTAAAAAAACGTTTTTTATAAAAAAAAATATTTTTTCTATATAGAAAATTATTTAATTGCTAAAAAAATAACGTATTTTATATAGAAATATTATATGTCTATATAGATTTTTTTTCTATATAGAACTAGTTTATAACCCACGTATTACGTGGATATTTTTAATTAAATTTATTTTTATAATATGTATATGAGTAAAAAAACATACAAAAATAATAATTGTGTTTAATTTTTATTATTTACAGATTAAAAAATAGAGTATATTTATCTTTTTTAAAAATATTAAATTGTATTTATCTTTTATTTTTTATAAGTTGTAATTATCTTTTTTTGTGAACGTAGAGGTGACACAAACTTTTACATTTGGATCTAATTATGATTATTATGGATAATAATGATAGATATTTATTTTAGGCAAACATTAAATTTAAATGTTACAAAATCAAATTTATTACTAAATAATTAACGAAAAAAAATAAAGTCAAAATTTAATGCAATTAAGTTAAGGTGTTAAATTTGGAAAAAGAGTTAGAAAAATAAAATTTTCTTGTATTGTAAAAGTGAGATATGACATGAAGTGTTTTGTTTTATTATAATATATAGGTTAATACATGGGTTGATTTAGAAAATACATATTTTTTTAATATTTTAATAAATTATTATAAAATTTATATATACTTATAAAAAAATTGAAAGCAAGTTAAATTAAAGATAAAAAAATACTTAGTTGTTTGATATTAAATTAAAAAATATTATCATATTGTATTATTAAAAACAGATAATATGTGTTTGCAAAAATGTTTCTTTTAATTTTTATTAACTTCAAATATGAAATATAAATGTAAGATAAGTAAAGCTTCAATTATGTGAATGTGTATATATTTTGAAAATGATAAAATATAAAAATGAAATATCTGAAAATCAACAATCAAAATTTATCATATTCACAATTGAAGTTTTATCAATTAAATTTTAAATCTTGTTAGCAAAATAATTAACAAAAACTTTTAACTTTATTTACTACACTTCTACATTTAAATTCAAATTTTTACATTTGAATTTAATTATAATCATTAAGGATAATAATGACGCTTATTTATTTTAGGTAAATATTAATTTAATATTAATTCATTAATGAAAAAATTAAAATCAAAATTTAATAATTAAGTTAAGGTAGTAAATTTGGAAAATGAATTAAAAAAATGGCATAGGTATTATTATTGATTTTAATTAAGGGTATAAGAGACATTTCATAAATAATTATGAGTTTTTATTAATCTGGACCATTGATTTCTTTCCATCCAATGGTCCAGAACCTCCAAGTGGTTTTCTTATTATATATAGTATAAATGTGTTAACGAACATATTCTATGTACATTGACATTCTACGTAGAATGACATGCAATCTACGTAGAATGTCGTGTAGAATGTCAAATATCATATATTTTACGTAGATTACCTGATAAAATATATCAAAAACACATTGAAAGAAAAAAAAATTCATTTAGACATTTTATCAAACACTTGGTATGCAACTGATATAAAATATACCAAAAAGACATTGAATAGTAATATTAATCTACATAAAAAGATATAGAATTGTATAAAAAACATAAAAATATATGAAATATATAATAAACATAACATTCTACTTAGATTATGTGTGATTTTTTACAAGTAGTTTTGTATTATATTCCATTTAGATTATCATCTAATCTACGTAAATTATCATGTAATCTACAATCTACGTAGATTATCATGTAAAACATCCAATAACTATTACAATCATTATAAATCTAATATCTTACAAATAATCTTCATTATAAAGCATGACAAATGAATCTGTCATATTCTATGTGAAGTATCGATCAACATATTATATGTACAATCTACGTAGTATGTCATGCATTCTACGTAGAATGGCATGCAATCTACGTAGAATGTCATGCATTCTACGTAGAATGTCGTGTAGAATGTCAAATATCATATATTCTACATAGATTACATGATAAAATATATGAAAAACACATTGAAACAAAAAAAGAAGATTTCGTTTAGACATTTTATCAAACACTTGGTATGCAACTGATATAAAATATACAAAAAATACATAGAATAAAACTGTTAATCTACGTAGAATGACATTCAATTTACGTAGAATGACATGCAATCTACGAATGGCATGCAATCTACGTAGAGTATCGACAAACATATTCTATGTACAATCTACGAAGAATGTAATGCAATCTACGTAGAATGGCATTCAATCTACGTAGAATGGCATGCAATGTACGTAGAATGTCATGCAATCTACGTAGAATGTCGTGTAGAATGTCAAGTATCATATATTCTACATAGATTAAATGATAAAATATACCAAAAACACATTGAAACAAAAAAAGTAAGATTTCATTTGGACATTTTATCGAACACTTGGTATGCAACTGATATAAAATATATCAAAAACACAATGAATAGTAATGTTAATCTACAGAAAAGATATAGATTTGTATAATAAACATAAAAATATATGAAATATATATTAAACATAACATTCTACATAGATTATGAATAGTAATGTTAATCTACATAAAAAGATATAGAATTATATAACATTCTATATAGACACATAATATTTCTATATAGAATACATTAATTTTTTAGCAATTAATTAATTTTTTATATAGAAAAAAATTTATTTTTTTATAAATTTTCTTTTTTAATATTAAAATCAATTCTTATAAAAGAAATGAAAAATGAAAATGAAAAAAAAAAGTAAAAGAGAGAAAGTGAAAAAGAGATGAATACAATAAAAAAGGTGGAGAGAGAAAGATAAATTTTTTTATTCCAACAATACCCTTTTGATCCAAGGGCTCTAAAAGGTTCCTAAGTTCTCACCATCTTTGAATTTTTAAAATAACCTCTCCCTATATATATATATATAAACATCAAATTGATAAATAAAATCGTCTATTTACAACGAATAAACATCAAATTGATACATAGATAAATACTATTTAGTATTAATTTGTGTTGAATATGAACTTACACTCTGTTTGGTTTTTCATTTTCCCTCTTTTCTACTTCATTATTGTTTAATTATTTTATAAATTTTATCTTTATTCAAAAATATATTATATGTGTTTCTTATTATTAAGATAATTTAGTAAATAATATGTATATTGAATTATTGATATATATGTTCGATCCGATGCTTCTTTCATAGACACACATACGCTCGTTGTAATTTTCATGACATTGACATTACTAGTTTGCCTATAATGGTGATGCATCGATACCATTTCTTACATAGATTTATTAAGAAGAAATCTGATCCTATGAATGTCAATCGTATAATCTATAGAAAGAAAGCTAGAGGATACGTGAAAACTAGACTAGTAGACTCGAGACAGCGAGCGAGTCTTATATTTTTAAATTTGTTAATTAAAAAGCAGTAAATAACTTAATATATTCTTCTTATGTGTCTCCTTATAAACTACAACAGTACAACTAGTCTCACTTGTTTTAGCGTTTAAAAACAATGTCCAAAGAAAAAAACAAATGTTTTGAAAGAAAAGACAACAAAATTAGGCAGCTTATATTATCACGGCATAAAAAGTTAGATGACATACGATGAGAAACTTGGACCATCATAAATATGAAGGTCGAGACTAAGACAACATGAATAGGATGGCATGGAATGTTATAATTCGAAGTTATATACCTTGTACATGTCGTGTGAATGCCCAATACGTGTAAGTAAGAAAACCATATAATGGGAAAGATCAATTATCGCATACTCTGAACTCTAAAATCTTATATTATAATAAGAATTAATACATATAATTAAAGTATATTTGAAAAATTCATCCAAATATATGTAACAAGACGTCTAGGATATGATATTACATGAACCATTTATAGAGTAAAAGCATAATAAACTTACAATACAAAATATATACGTATTCAAGCATTATATGTGCATAGAACGATTCGATCTTTAAATATAGTATACATATTCAGTATATATAATCAAAAGCTTATTATAAACATAGGAACATTCACAATACAAGTTCTATCACACCAAAATAACAAAGTCTGCAAGTAAACTATCTAATACTCAGTATCCCAAATTACGCAGTTCATCTTTACTAGTGTAACCGCAATCTTGAATTTCTAAGTTGTCTTAGATTCAATTCTATTTTCAAGGCTTTGAAGAGCCTAAGGCTATACTTTTATCATTTTCCTAATGACTAAGGGACCTTAGATATGTGTCTTTTGGTCCTCTTATCCCCGGAATTACTTAGAACTGACGAACGGATTATTACACTCACAAGTCAGAACTTGTAGAATTACTTTAAAACACATGGAGAGTTGGTTTTGCTAAACACTTAGGTGTTGTTTGTTTTTTAAGAGATTAAACTGTAACATCCTCGGATTTAAATTATTGTATTTAAAGTTATTAAGTTTAAATTTGTAATTTAAGTTGAAATATGTATTTGAATTATGAAAGTTGGTACGATAATTGGACTGATTATAAAGTTGATTGCATATTATGGAAATTTAGAATTATTAAATTATTAAGGAAAATAAAATAAAGATAGAATTCTTTATTTTATAAAATCAGTATTTTAATGGAACCGGATAAGTTGAAGGGTTGAATGTGTCAAAAGTCGGAAATTTGGAATAAAAGGGGGGAAGATAGTTTATTTCAACTCATTTGAAATTATTCTCACTCTCTCACTAAAACTCTCTCTCCCTCTCGGCTCTCTCTCTCTCTAAAATATTGAAGATTATCAAAAGTTGATATTTGAAACACCCATACAACTAATACGAGTATTTCGATACCATTATACATTAATTTATACAGAGTACTTGCGGAAATACGGTCAATTTAAAACTTTTAATACTTTAACAATCATCAACGTGATTCCAAACACTTTGCATATAACACAACAGAGTGTCTAGAATCACAGAGTAATGTAATTGGGGTCACAATATTAAATCATCAGTGTGATTACAAACGAATTAATAATCATTAACTAATTCGCGTAAGTCCAAAATGGAAGTCTGCTACTCCCACCCCAATCATCAACAAAATATGGAGCTCCTATCCGTGCTCCAATCAAAGGCCAGCCGAGCCTTTGCCCTTAACAGATCCTGAAAAGAATAATCAACTAACGGGTAAACAACAAAGTTGTTTAGTGAGTTTCTAGATTAAAGTATCATGCGATATATGAATGATGCCATGCAATGCCATAAATTTAGCTAACAATCTCAGGAGGCCAACTAATGGCTAATAAGCTACCACATTGCGGTTACCACACACAAGCTTACCGTACAATGGGTTTACAATCTACTGCTCGATTACCACAGACACAGGCTTATCGATATGCAGTTTACAGTGATGCCATACGATTACCACACACAGGCTTATCGTTTTACAGGCAATAATGGTTACCACACTCAGGCTTACCATTATGATTCCGCTAGGTTACCACACTCAGGCTTACCGTCTCGGCGGAGAGGTCAAATGAATGTTCAACAACTTATCAATCGAGTGATAATATGATAACAATAATATATGTGATGGCAAGGCATGTAAATGACAAGAATGATACGAAAGCGATAACATACAATTCATGATATGCATATAAATACATTAATGCTAGAACTCACAGTGGTGCACAACAAGCTCTCGGCCTCGAAACCGAGTTATAATCGTCAAAATATGATTAATAGTCTCCAAGGGACCTTAACCCGTCAAACCCCTACAAATAGGTTCATAATGCAATATTTATAAGTCTCACAGCTTATAATTTCTTAACATTGATCCGGATACATTAGTCGTAAGACTTAACTAGTTTCGGCATTAAACCTCAATAAATATTTTGGTCTAATTATTCTCCGTATTAGATGTCATAGACTATTATGACAAAATATCTCATAGAATAAAAATAATTAAAATTACAATTTCGGTCCAAGGCCATCCGAAATTCGGACAAAGACCATCCGAATTTCGGGTCATCCGAAATTCGTACTTAGCGAATTTTTCAGAATATTTCAAGGCTGAACTGCAGTTTCTGCCTTACAGATTTAATGTCAAAAATACTAAAACTTCTCTATATTTATTATAAAGAGTTGTAAAATTATTCCCAATATATATATATATATATATATATATATATATATATATATATATATGTATATATATATATATATATGTATGTATATATATATATCTTAACCCATTTTTAAACATCAAAACATCATTTTCATCTTTTTAGATTACCTAGGGTTCATATGAACTCAAATTTGGGGTTTTGAGATAAACCCACCAAAATACATAAAACTTGCCAATATACTTTTAAAAATAATGGATCTAACGTATTTCATCATTTTCTTTTCAGATCTAGCCATTTCTAAGAGATCCTCATAAAAACCCATCAAAATACATAGAAACTTGTATAATATACTTTTTAGAATATGGATCTAACATATTTCATCATTTTCTTTTCAGATCTAGCCATTTCTAAGAGATCTTCATAAAAACCCATCAAAATACATAGAAACTTGTATAATATACTTTTTAGAATATGGATCTAACATATTTCATCATTTTCTTTTCAGATCTAGCCATTTCTAAGAGATCTTCATAAAAACCCATCAAAATACATAGAAACTTGTATAATATACTTTTTAGATAATGGATCTAACATATTTCATCATTTACTTTGAAGATCTAGCCATTTCTAAGGGCTCTCCATAAAAACCCATTTGAGTTCTATCTTCTTCATATGAAGATGGAGAGGAGAAAAAGAGTAAGAGATTTACAAATAATAAAAGTTGGTACCTCTTGAATCCCTAAGAAAATCAAGTGAAAATTCCAAAGAAATAAGATTTCTTCTTCTTCTTCTTTAAATCTTTCTCCTTCTCTTTTCTTTCTTTTTGAACTTGTTGTTTTGAAAGTGGAAGAACACACACACTGTATGTGTGTGTTCGGCGTATATATAAAGCAACCACATGTAATTTCTTTCTTTCTTTTTTTTTCTTTTTTTTTTCTTTTTTTTTTCCTTTTTCTCTTTAATCCTTAAACATTCCAATATTTACCATTTAGACCCTACAATTATTTCCTTTTCTTTTAAGGTCCTTTATTCATAAATCAATACTTTATTTATTATAATTTGCACCACCATTTATTTATATGTCTCAATATTAATTAATATTCTGAATTTGTATTTCTTCGTAATAAGTATTAATTATCAATTTTATTAAAAAAAATCGGGTCGTTACAATTCCTCCTCTCTTAAAAGGATTCCGCCCACGGAATCAGGTTCTTTCAAACAAAGCGGGGTATTTGGCCATCATTTCAGCCTTCGTCTCCCAAGTCATCAGAGATCCACGGTGGTGCTTCCAACAAACGAGTACCATCTCGATCTCCTTATTCCTTAGATTAATTACTTTGTCGCCGATAATCTTTTCTGGTTCTTCAATATATCGCAATTTCTCATCAATTTGCACATCATCCAAAGGAACGGTCACCGTAGGATTGATCGGACTTCTCTTCAAATAGCTAACATGGAAGGTGTCATGAATTCCTGCCAACTCAGCGGGCAACTCTAATTTATAAGCTTGGGCTCCGATACGCTCGGTAATAGGAAATGGTCCAACGTATCGAGGACTTAACTTCCCTCGCTTCCCGAATCTCATAATTCCCTTCCACGGAGATACTTTCAACATCACAGAATCTCCCACTGCAAACTCAATATTTTTATGACGTTTGTCCGAGTATGCTTTCTGTCGATCTTGGGCAGCTTTGATTCGCTCACGAATAATCTGAATTTTATCATGCGTCTCTTGAAGCAATTCGGGACCCGCTAACGGTTTCTCGCCTGCTTCACGCCAACACGTCGGAGTTCGACACTTCCGACCATACAACGACTCATACGGGGCCATCTTTATCGAAGAATGATAACTGTTGTTGTAGGCAAATTCCACAAGCGGTAGGTGCGTATCCCAATTTCCACCAAGCTCGATCACGCACGCACGTAACATATCTTCCATCGTCTGATTGGTACGTTCAGTCTGGCCATCAGTCTGGGGACGAAACGCCGTACTCAAGTTAACACGTGTTCCCAACTGATCTTGCATACTTTGCCAAAATCTCGAAGTAAACCTCGAATCACGATCCGACACAATGGACTTTGGAATTCCATGGCGTACAATAATCTCATCAATATACATTCGCGCCAGTCTTTCCAAATGAAAGTTTTCTCGTATCGGCAAGAAGTGTGCGGATTTCGTCAGTCGATCCACAATAACCCATATAGCATCATGTTGTCTTTGGGTCTTCGGAAGCTTTACCACAAAATCCATCGTGATGTGATCCCACTTCCATTCGGGTATCTCGAGTGGTTGCAAATTTCCAGATGGTTTTTGATGTTCGGCCTTGACTCGCAAGCAAGTCAAACACCGTTCAACATGATTACCAACGTCTCGCTTCATTCCGGGCCACCAATATTCGGATTTCAAATCCTGATACATTTTCGAACTCACGGGGTGAATCGAGAACTTCGAGTTGTGACCATCCTCTAAAATTATTTTGCGCACATCACCAATCTTCGGCACCCAAATACGATCCCTAAACATTTTCAACCCGTTGCTGCTTTCGGTTAGCAGCACGCTTTGACCAACCATTCTCTCAGACTTAATATTTTTCTCTTTAAGACCCTCGATTTGCCATTTCCGTATGTCGTCAAGGATAGAGGAAGTCACAACTACATGCGTTAGCGCATAGCAAGTCGCGTCCGGGTATCTCTTTCGGCTCAAAGCATCAGCCACTACATTGGCTTTTCCAGGGTGATAAAGGATTTCACAGTCATAATCCTTAATCAACTCCACAGCGCTCCTCTGTCGCATATTTAACTCTTTCTGATCAAAGATATGCCTCAAACTCTTATGATCAGTGAATAACTGGCATTTCGTACCGTACAGGTAATGTCGCCAGATTTTTAAAGCAAACGTTACAGCATCTAACTCCAAGTCATGAGTCGGACGACTCTTTTCATAATCCTTTAACTGTCTTGATGCATACGCTATCACTTTTCCTCGCTGCATTAGCACACAACCCAACCCATTTATCGAGGCATCGCTATAAACGGCAAAATCTTCGTTTCCTTCCGGCAACGCAAGCACAGGAGCGTCCGTCAAACAACTCTTCAAAGTTTGAAATGCCTCCATCTGTGGCTTTCCCCACACAAACTTCGCATTCTTACGAGTCAACGAAGTGAGTGGGACGGCCATTTTAGAGAAATCCTGAATAAATCGTCGGTAATAGCCGGCCAATCCAAGGAAGCTACGAATTTCAGCAACATTTCTCGGCGCTTCCCAACTTTTAATGGCCTCGATCTTGGAGGGATCCACAGAAACACCCTCACAAGATATAACATGCCCTAAAAATTGCACTTGTCGTAGCCAAAACTCGCACTTGGAGAATTTGGCATACAACTGTTCGCCTCGAAGAAGTTCGAGCAATTGTCTCAGATGAACTGCATGATCCTCCTCCGTCTTGGAATACACTAAGATATCGTCGATAAACACTATGACCGACTTGTCAAGCATTGGACGGCACACCCGATTCATCAAGTCCATAAAAGCTGCAGGAGCATTAGTGAGCCCAAAAGGCATCACTAAGAACTCATAGTGTCCATATCGGGTCCGAAAAGCCGTTTTTGGCACATCTTCCTCACGGACTTTAAGTTGATGATAACCTGAACGAAGGTCTATTTTCGAGAAATAAGCAGCTCCTTGTAGTTGATCGAACAAGTCATCAATACGAGGCAAAGGATACTTATTCTTTATAGTCACCTTGTTCAATTCTCTATAATCTATGCACATTCGTAAGGTTCCATCTTTCTTTCGTACGAATAGAACTGGAGCACCCCAAGGCGAGGTACTCGGCTGAATGAACCCTTTCTCTAATAATTCTTCCAATTGTGCCATCATTTCCTTCATTTCCGAAGGTGCTAAACGATACGGGGCACGCGCAATTGGTGCAGCTCCCGGCACCAATTCAATCCGAAATTCTACGGATCGATCCGGTGGTAATCCCGGTAAGTCATCAGGAAACACGTCGGGATATTCATTAACCACTGGTACATCCTTGAGGTTTTT
Source organism: Centrapalus pauciflorus (assembly GCA_020465985.1). NCBI lineage: Eukaryota > Viridiplantae > Streptophyta > Magnoliopsida > Asterales > Asteraceae > Centrapalus > Centrapalus pauciflorus. Next base: position 2,469 of record JAANYP010004552.1, on the reverse strand, counting down.
CCCTTCTTTCTTAGTATTCAACACACAAGCCAAGAAGCATTGACAACCTTTACTTAAATTTTTTCGAGCCTTAGCTACCGAAATCACTGCGGCTTCCCTTTTACGTCTATCCCCATACACAAATATTTCTTCGCCTTCCGGCGTGAACAAACGAACGATTCGTTTCGCACAAGCAATAGTGGCAAGATTATTGGCCAACCAATCCATGCCAACTATTACGTCAAATTCTTTCGTATCTATGGGGACAAGGTCGATATCAAAGTTATGTCCATCTAAGGTTAGCACACAGTCATGATATATTTGGGTGGCACAAACCGATTTCCCGCTTGCCACATCAACAGATAGAGGGAAAGGCATCAAAGAGGGTATAACATCTAACTTTCGTGCAAATGATTTAGAAACAAAAGACACACTTGCACCAGAATCAAATAATACTACAGCAGGTAAAGAGTTCAGGAGAAAAGTACCGGTTACGACATCCGGCACATCCTGCGCCTCGGCAGCTGTGATCTGATAAACCCTGGCTTGAGGCTTAGGTGGATTCCCATTTGATTGGGAGGAACCACCCACAAAATTAGGCTTTGCGACCGAGCCTTTACTTTCGGACGTCGCCAACCTCTTCTTTGGACAATTCCGAGCAAGGTGGCCCACCTGGCCACATTCGTAGCACGCATCAGTTCGCTTAGGGCACGCAGGACGTATGTGTCCCTCTTCTCCACAGCCATGGCACACAATAGGGGACAAACATTCCCCACGATGAAGTTTCCCGCAACGGTTACACGCAGGCACCGAATTGGAAAACTGAGATTTGGACTGAGAGTTATTGGAATTAGCAGGTTTCTTTGAATGTCGGGAGGATTGGTAACGTGAACGAGAGTCCACGTTCTTTGAGAACGATTGTTGGGGTTGTTTAAACGTCCCCGACGAAGATTCAACCTTCGCTTTCTTCGATCCCGCTGATTCCTGCTCCCTACGGAACAATTCATATTCTCGGAGTCGCGCATACTCCACAGCTTTCTCAAAAGATTCCACCGCGCGAACAGTCACCATCTCGCGAATTTCACTTCGCAGTCCTTCCACAAAATAGTCGGTCTTTTGCTTTTCGTCCGCAATTACCGTCCCCACAAACATTGCTTTCGAGTTAAACTCGATCAGATAATCATCAACCGACAAGTCTCCTTGCTGAAACGTGAGAAAGTCTCTTTTAATCTTCTGTACCGCAACAGCCGGACAGAAATGCTTGTCAAACCTGGTTTTGAACTCTTCCCAGGTCATCTTAGCCACGGCAACCAAGCCCAAAATTTCCGCTTCGGAATCCCACCAAGTTAAAGCAGGACCAACAAATTGTGCAGTCGCGTACTGCACCTTTTTGTCGTCGCTGACGTCGGTGACTCGGAACAATTTTTCGATTGCCTTGATCCAGTCCAAGGCCTCCACAGTAGTTGCCCGTCCATTGAACGCTGGAGGACGACAACCAATAAAATTCTTGTACGACATTCCCCTTTTTGACTTAGAGGAGCCGTGCTTCCGTTCTTTATCTTTCTTGGGCCTTTCCGCCCTACTTCCACTTCCAGCGATTTCAGTATTATCGTTACTTGCTTGCTCCCCCTCAGCATTATTTTTCTTTCCCTGCACGTTCTGGGAAGCAAGTAATTGGGTCATTAGCTCATTCTGCTGACGATTTTGCTCCAGCATCTGAGCCATCATCTGCATCATCTGGTTCTCTCGAGACCCTCCACCAGTACGGAAACTGGATTCATTTTCATAATCTGGAGACTGATCTCTGCCTCCCCCATCATTTGAATGTTCTACCTCCTGGTGTAGAACGCGATTCGACTGGCTATCCGACATTGTCTGCAACAAACAGTTACAGGTCGGTTCAACGCTTCTTTCACACCAAAGTGTGCATTTAACATTTATACGTATACACAATTATACTTTCATTAAGTTAAAACCTTAAAAGTCTACCCATTAATATCCCATCCTAGGCCAAAGGTCAATTGAATTTGTTATAATATTACCGCCTAGGTGGGTCAATACCAGCATCTGAAACCGTGCTCAGGGTAGAGTATCGTCGACTATACTCTGTCTATGAGCTCCAGCTCTGATACCAAATTGAAACACCCATACAACTAATACGAGTATTTCGATACCGTTATACATTAATTTATACAGAGTACTTGCGGAAATACGGTCAATTTAAAACTTTTAATACTTTAACAATCATCAACGTCATTCCAAACACTTTGCATATAACACAACAGAGTGTCTGAAATCACGGAGTAATGTAATTGGGGTCACAATGTTAAATCATCAGTGTGATTACAAACGAATTAATAATCATTAACTAATTCGCGTAAGTCAAAAATGGAAGTCTGCTACTCCCACCCCAATCATCAACAAAATATGGAGCTCCTATCCGTGCTCCAATCAATGTCTATCAGTTTGGGCCAGCCGGGCCTTTGCCCT
>JAANYP010004550.1:0-15637 GCA_020465985.1 Centrapalus pauciflorus | reverse complement strand
TATAGTAAGTTAGTAATCAAGTAAAGTTTATTTCATTTTATAGTGAATTTAGTAAATTATGTTATTAACTTACTCTTATTTATGTAAAACAAAATAAAAAAGAGAGAAAACCATAAAAAGCTCAAAATAAGAGAATATTAGGAAATAGAGTTAAGTCTTCGATACATAGGTTCAAAGTGAGAAAAATTAGCCCAGTTGATACAATCTCTGAGTGTTAACCTTTCACACATAATGCACCTTAAACTCTAAGTGATGTACATTTTCTTGTTTGATGTGTTGGTAGGCATAATACACAAAGGAAATCTCAAAAGCTAATAAAATATTCAAGAAAAAGTCATATGTGCAACTAACTTAGATGTATGACCAAATGGTCTTAATTTTTATGTTAGAGACATACAGACAATAATTCTAAATGAGGTATGCAAATTTTCTGGGGGATGTATAGCCAAATCATATACATCTTAAAGAAAAGAAAAGAATAATTTTGATAGTAAGGAGAGAGTCAAAACAAGTCACTTTGTTGTACGTAAGTACAAACCTGTTACCTCTGGTTTGACTCGAGTTAGCAAGATAAGTCGATTCGTTGTACGTCAGTACAGACCTGTCACCGGTGTCTTGATAGCTTTAAATAAACCTTAAGACAATCTAAGACACTCTGTTGTATGTAAATACAGAATGTGTCCGACGTTTGCCTTTTAAAGAAAATTTGCAATACCGAATAGTTATAATCATTGTATGTATGACTCGATCAAAGAAGTACGTCTAAGTATGGCACACATAAGGTAGTTTCTTGATAAATAAAAAGGCCAAGGGATACTCCAAAGTGTAACATGTTTAAAGGAAAAATAATACCAACAATCGCCTTGGAGAGTATATCACGACAAACAATCAAAGGAATAAAAAATTCCTAAGTGTGAAAGTGTAATACTGAAAGTGCGTATTGACACCGCTATCTGATTGAACCTTCTTTGACTTTCTCGCCAAAAATATTCTGTTAGTGTATGTCGTAAAGTCTGTAAAAGTATTTTTAAGTAGCTTAAGTTTAAATTTAATTCAAACTTTATTTTCCTTTATTTTATTTTAGTTTAACTTTAATTTTATTTTATTTTAATTTATTTTAATTTTTTCTTTAGGAAAAAGGTCAAAGTTACTAGGATGCATTTTTTGGTTGAATAAACAACCATTGCATGAAAATCTATTGCTTGGTGTAAATAATTTTGCAAGGTTTGTAAAATTCCGTTACACGAAAAAGTTGAATTTTATTCAAGGATTTTCAAAATTTTCAAATAAATTCGAATTTAAGTCATATTTGAATTATCCTTCGAATTTGTTAGTATCTTCGAATTTATGTCAAGTTCGAATGAGGTTGTTATAAATAGGTCAACACTGGACCATTCAATTCACCTACCTTCGATTTTATCTCTTCGAACTTGTGACCAGGCGATTTCGAATTTGTTCTTCGAATTTACCGTTTCGATTCTATTCCTATTCCTCGAACTTTTTGCTCATTTTTCTCGAATCTAATCACATCATTAGGTATAGTGATCTCCATTATACAAAGATTGAGTGGTTTAGAACTCTTCTACCACAAAAAATCGAGTTTATTTGAAGGTTTTTTTGGGTTTAAACTATGTGATTCAATATCACAAGTTTTAACCGGTGAAACTTCAAATAAAACAAATATAACTTCGATTATAACCCAATAGGACTAGACTATACTATTTTTAAAGTCAAATGGGGTTAAAATCTTGGATTTTGGTTTGAAAGTGACCGACTTTGAACATGTTCATCATGTTCGAACTTGTCAGAAAATTTGAACTTGTTGAAATATCTACAAGTTCGAAGTCAGTCAGATTCGAAAATAATCCTCGAATTTGTTTTAAATTCGAATGTTCTTATAAAATAAATTCAAACTTGTAGAAATTCGAATGTGTTGGATTTCGAACTTATGTAAGTTCGAAATAAAGCAATTTCGAAATTACACAAGTTTCATTTTTATTTTTCGTTACTAATATTGGTTGTTGTTTTTATGTGCAGATATGGGTGATCGTGCATTTTTCAATAAACATAACATGGTTATGTCAGTCGATCGAGAGCTGCCTGAAGCTCAACCTTATCGTCATATTGTTGATTTTTTGATTCAGTCAATGGTGGCTTACGCTTTAACTCATAATTTGCAGATCATTCTACCTTACATACGTCAATTTTGGGAGCATCTACAGGTAGATTGCTCATTGACACCAACAGTGTTGCATACCAGAGTTGGGGGCTAGACGATAGCATTTTCAGCTGATAAATTACGGCAAATTCTTCAGTTAGGCACAGAAGACCAGGAGGCAGGGCCTATTGACTTTCCAGTCCATATAAGGCAAGCGGCCTTTTTGCGAATGGGATACGCCCAAGATATCACCAAAGCCTCGTATGTGAAGAGTGGCTTAATCGGGCAATGGCGTTACTTGGTGCATGTGTTTATGGTCTGTTTGTGCCAAAAAAGGCCGGTTTTGACTACATCATGTCCAAGATGCAATTGGTGGTGATAGCCTTGGTATATAACAAGCGATTTAGTTTTTCAGAGATGTTCTTCACGGAGTTTGTGCATCAAATCACAGCTCCAGACGAGAAAGATTTTTGATGTACCCGCGCTTCGCGATGATGATTATACGCCACTTTTTGCCGAATCTACCTCAACTTCCAGATACTCACGGCGTGGTTATTATAGATAAAAGAATATTTGCTGACTGCCAGTCGCATAACGCGCGAAGGGCTGAGCAGGTCAGGCCTCGGGTGGCACCTTTGTTCGGAGCAATAATTGACCTAGATTTTGTTGCTCCTGAATGAGATAACTGGGCAGGTGAAGCTCCACAACCGCAGCAATCGCAACAATAACCACAACAACAACAACAACAACCATAACAGCAACCGCGCAGGAGGCAAAGAGCTCTAGCGAGACAAATTCCGGCATCAAGGCCATCCGCCAGCAGACTTTCAGAGTCTACGGCAGCAGGTCTATCAACGGACGCTGCAAGTCCTTCGACTTCAGCCCAAGATTTTAATCAGAGGGCACAGACCCTAGAAGAAATATGGGCTCAAGGAACAACTGTTGAACAAGATATTGCAGCTGACTTGATCCATGAGATTTTGGAGCCTCCACTTGAGTATCGTGATGTATTCAGGGATATTGATGAATACCAGCCGCCCGAGGCTGAGGATATGGACACTGAGGTCCAATTTGATGGAGTTGTAGAAGGAGCTACAATGCAGACTGAGGCAGAGGGTCAGACAGAGACCGCCTCCAAGTCTGATTCTGATTTTGAGGAAGTGGAAGTGGTCGAACCGGTTGATCCTACTGTCCGAATTGGCAGATATGGATCGTGGCTCGTCGTCAGCAAGCGAAAGATGACAAGAAGAGCTGGTGGGGATTTAGAGGATGATGACTCTGATTTTGAAGAGGAAGATGAAATTCCACTCGTGCCTAGGCATAGGGCGAGGCGGCATCAATTTATGCAGGGAGCTCCATCCACCTCAGCTCCTGCCCCTGTGATACCAGCTGCTCAACCAACCATCGCTCCATCACCATCTACATCCATTCCATCAACATCATCTACATTAACCGATAATCAGCGGTTCACCGAGCTGAAGGGAAAGGTGGATTTCCAGACAGTCCAAATTTTCCAGCTGTCTACAGCAGTTACAGAGCTTCAAGCACATAATGCCAGACTTGATCAGGAAAATGTTGCATTGAAAACAATAGTAGCAGATCAAGCGTCTGAGATAAAGACAATGAATATTCTCATGGAGTAGTTAATGAAAAATCTACAAGCTCAGGGGGAGAGTAGTTGCAGAGAAGCTGAAGTGTTGAGAAAAGATGATGACGACAATGATCCCGATGCTGGAAGAGAAGGTGAGCTAGCAGATCTTTCGACTGCTCAGCATGCACTAATTCAGGGGGAGCCCAGTCAATCTGGAATGGGTGAAGGAGTTGAAGGTGGAACTTCAAAAAATGTTGAGAGCAAAATGATTGAAGCTCTAATGGATATTGAAGAAGAAGAAGTAATACTTGATTTTGAGGATGAGATTGAAGATCTTGAAGAAGGGGAGTTTGTCCCATAAGATGTTGCAAAGTGGAAATCTGATGAAGAGGCTGTAGAAGATGAAGACGACGATGTTGATGAAGTAATCATTCCTTCACAGCCTATCACAGAACAATATGTACATAATGATCAAAACGTGATTGACATAGATGAAATTAAGTTGTCATCTGTGGATGATTCAGAATTTGATACAGCTGATAAAGAGCAAACCAGGGAAGATTTGATAAAGCGTTGGTTCCGAAAGGAAGAAAAGAAATCAGAGCTAAAGATGAAGAAGAGGATGAGGGTACCAAGCTCTGGAAACCTCTCAGGTGGAATCTTAAGTTGGTTCTTTGATTAAGAACTGTAGCTTTTTGTGCTGAAGAGGAGAGATGGACTCCAGTACTTGAGGCGAACGCTGAAGGTGTTTAACACACTGCCCAAGTGTGATGTAAAGGAGTTGGCTTGGAAGGAGTTAATAAACCTAGGAGACGACCCGTACGCTGAAGTAGTTGCTAAAATCATACAAAGGAAGGGTCGATCTGGAAGGTTCGAAAGGCTCAAGCCTAGATCTGGAAAAAGAATTGAAGATCCGTCAAGAGTAGATCCTCTCACTGGAAAGCCTTGGGCTAGGATGGTTTACAAGCCAGTCCGATGCCTCAAGAAAGTGCCGATGAAGTCAGTGCCACAGGATGTATTGAAACACATGAAGTGGTGGTATGTTCACAATGAAACAGCGGAAACAGTGATGGAGGACTACGAGGACAAGGTGATTTTGAAGGTATACGATCCTCTACATCTTATCAACCTCCAAGGATGACCTGCAAAAGCTTCATGATCAGCCAATTTTCTTTCATGAAGGCTGGAGATCTGAAGGTAGGAAGTTCCAAAAGATAGTTAGATTGTGTATAGATCAGGGATTGTATGCAGGTAGTAGTTTATATAGTTCTAGTACTTAGACAAAATATAAATAGTTAGAAGGGATCGTCAAGGGGGAGTCTGTTAGTGCATCCTGTGTGACGATAGCAGTCTATGTATAGACAATATTTTGTAAAAGTCAACTTGCTCGTTATGGCATATTAACAAGTGTTTGATATATGTTTGTTATATGTTTGATTATATATGTTTGATATTGATTGTATGTATGTTTGAACTTGGTGTAATGTGTTACAATAAGTTCATTCATAAATTCAAAGATAAGTTCAAACATAAGTTCAAAGATAAGTTCAAACATATGTTCAAAGCATATGATTCGAATTTATGGAGGACAAGTTCGAAAAGCCTTGGGCTTATTCGAACTTGTCCTAAGCGAATTCGAACCAGGTGTTATAATTAAGGGTTAATTCATTTCATTAACAAGTTTTTGCAGAAGTTAATCAGAGCTTTAGCAGAGGCGATCTCGAACTTGCAAGTGTTAAAGAGGTCGTTCTTGGAGAGAATCACGTGTCGGGACATTCCGTTGTTCGTCTATCACAGTGTGTGTTTTCTTGTTTCGTGTGCGTGGTCTATCCGTCAAGCCGCTAACGAGGATTCCGCACTCGTTGGACGGTGTCGGTCAAGATAGAATCCGTAGGAAGGCGACCTTACAACAGAAGTACATATTCTTCAACTGACAAAGGCGATTCATGAACTTCAATATCTTAATGCCGAGTTGGATCAGACTGAAAATGATCAGCAACAGCAGATTGCAAATCTGGAGGCTATACTGGAGGAATAGTTGAAAGATCGTCCATCTCAGGGGGAGAAATTGTAGAGAAGTCAAAGGAGATGGCCCGAATAGTGAGCTGGCATATCTTTCAAGACAACAATTTGCTCAGCTTGCTGATCCTCATGGGAAGTCAGTGTTATGAATGAAGATCTGAATGTGATAGATCTAGAGATGCTAAAATCTGCACTAAATGATTAATCAGATTCTGAAGTGTGAAGTGATTGATTTAACTTGGAAGGACCTTATAAATAGTTGGAATGTACTTTGTTGATGGAATACAAAGTATAGGGTGTATTTTGTAATTAGCTAATAGTTGTAAAAATGTATATAAATAGATGGTTGACTTTCATAATAGAATTAGATCTGACAGTTATCATTTGTACGCATTGAATTCAGAGCTAGGGCACGAAGATTCCATTTTCTCATTTTGTAATCATCTGTTCATCAATCGAATCATTTGGTCAGTATTAATTCTTTCTGTTCTTGTTAGATTTTTGATATTGTTGTTTGATTATTAAGAAACTGTAATTCACAATAGGTATCAGAGCATCTAGGGGTGAAATTTTGATTTGAAATTGAAAATTAAGAAGTGTTCTTGAATTTTTTTTTTTTGAAAAACCTAAGAATCATCAAGGGTTTTTATTCTGTTGATCATAGAATCTGAAACTTGGATCGAAGGAAAAGGATAATGTCACACCCCGTTACCCCGGTTGGCAACGAAGCGCAACGTCGCGGAAGCATAACCATAATCATAATGAACGACCACTATATGGACATTTTTAGATTACATCGTTAAAACTTTGTAATATAGAAATGTTTTACATAGTCTGATATGAAGAAAAGAAGTTCGCACAATACAGAGATTTAATTACATAATTAAAGTATCCAAAATAATGCAGCTAAATCTCCGTTAGTTTTGAATATGCATGCGACTCCATGGATGCGGAAGCTTGAAAGTAAATACGTCCGAAGGCACACTTGCCTTAATTTCCTGAAAATACACGCTAAACTACGTCAACAAAAATTGTTGGTGAGCTCATAGGTTTACACGTAAATCAGACATGTATGGACAACAACAGTAGAGTTTGAATTTATAAAATCATAAATTCCATGTTATGTATTACATATAAACCATCATGGAACCGAAGCTTAATTAAAATGAGTTTGCCCTGTGCAGTATTCCCATACGTAATACCGTGTGTTAAATATATATGCAGTCGCTGTTAGCCGACCCGAACTAACCCGAATGACTCCCGATAGATCTATCCACAATATATTCACGATTACAAATAAATGCAATTAACGGTTCATGATATAAGGGCGGATGGAACCACATGTGTAATACATAATAGAAATGAAGTTGTTTTCGTGTCCATATAAAAACGAAGCATGTATTTCAACCCCAAAACATAACATTTGTACGCATTGAATTCAGAGCTAGGGCACGAAGATTCCATTTTCTCATTTTGTAATCATCTGTTCATCAATCGAATCATTTGGTCAGTATTAATTCTTTCTGTTCTTGTTTGATTTTTGATATTGTTGTTTGATTATTAAGAAACTGTAATTCACAATAGGTATCAGAGCATCTAGGGGTGAAATTTTGATTTGAAATTGAAAATTAAGAAGTGTTCTTGAATTTTTTTTTTGAAAAACCTAAGAATCATCAAGGGTTTTTATTCTGTTGATCATAGAATCTGAAACTTGGATCGAAGGAAAAGGATAATGTCACACCCCGTTACCCCGGTTGGCAACGAAGCGCAACGTCGCGGAAGCATAACCATAATCATAATGAACGACCACTATATGGACATTTTTAAATTACATCGTTAAAACTTTGTAATATAGAAATGTTTTACATAGTCTGATATGAAGAAAAGAAGTTCGCACAATACAGAGATTTAATTACATAATTAAAGTATCCAAAATAATGCAGCTAAATCTCCGTTAGTTTTGAATATGCATGCGACTACATGGATGCGGAAGCTTGAAAGTAAATACGTCCGAAGGCACACTTGCCTTAATTTCCTGAAAATACACGCTAAACTACGTCAACAAAAATTGTTGGTGAGCTCATAGGTTTACACGTAAATCAGACATGTATGGACAACAACAGTAGAGTTTGAATTTATAAAATCATAAATTCCATGTTATGTATTACATATAAACCATCATGGAACCGAAGCTTAATTAAAATGAGTTTGCCCTGTGCAGTATTCCCATACGTAATACCGTGTGTTAAATATATATGCACTCGCTGTTAGCCGACCCGAACTAACCCGAATGACTCCCGATAGATCTATCCACAATATATTCACGATTACAAATAAATGCAATTAACGGTTCATGATATAAGGGCGGATGGAACCACATGTGTAATACATAATAGAAATGAAGTTGTTTTCGTGTCCATATAAAAACGAAGCATGTATTTCAACCCCAAAACATAACATTGTGAAAATAGGGGCTATGAGGACTCACCGAGCGTGTGATGGCAAAAACGAGCGTAAAATGCTATTTAGCGTAAGTTGATGGATGACGCACCAGGTGAGTTTAATCGAGCCCTAAATGATAATAGGGACTTAATATCTCTGATATATGATAGTATATATATTTTAGATTTTTAGGTCTTAAATCACCCAACATTACAAGTTTATAAATAAAACACGCTTAAAACGTCAAGGTTATATATATATAACTTTCCAGCTTTTTCGGAGGTTTTTCGGCCTACTTTGAGGCTGTTTTTAACCAAGCTCCAAAATGTTTTAGGCTTTGGTTTTCTAGGACATTAAACTACTATACAAAGGATTTTTATAATCAAGAACGACCATTTTTCGAGATGTTTAGGTTAGAGAAAAAAGCTTGTTGAAAACCCTATGTTGGCCATTTTTGAGCTGTCAAACTTTCAATTTCCCAAATAACTTATGGAGTTCTTAAACTCCAAAATAAATTATGAAAACCTCCAGATCTATAGGTAAGACATAGATCTAACTTTTGAGACAAGAATCAATTCATTTCGTTAAGTTATGAATTAGTTATGATTTTTCAGAGTCGATATAAATTTTTGCCGAAAATCCGCATTTTATAAACTTGAAATAACTAATGATTCTTGTTGTTTATTCAAAGACTACTTGTATACAACCTATAAAACACATATATATTACTTGTTTTCATAATATTAACACTTTTATGATGTGTTTATATATTCATAAACACATTTAAAGACACAACTGAAAAACAAAAACTAGAAATATATAAACTTGAGTTTTTATGAAACTTGTTGTTGTTGGTGATTATATATATTATGCAAGGCTTATATAAACATAAATATAAGATGAAATAAGCTAGAATTTACTTACTTTGATGTATTTGGAGTATGAAATTGAGAAGAAGTTGGAACTCTTGCAAGATTTGGACCAAGAACACTTGAATTTCACCAAGAACACTTGATTGAAAATGTTGGTAATGTGTGTGTGTGTGTGTGGATCCGGTTTTTAGAGAGAAGAAAGGAGTGTTTTGGTGTGAAAATAATGAAAGGGTTTGTCTCTATTTATAGAGTAAAAAGAAGTCTTGAAAAGATAAAGGAGTGGAGTTGGAGTGTAAACTTAGGTGATTTTGAAAGGGAATGGAGTTGGAGGATTTGATGGTGATTGAGCATTGTTGATGAAATTAAAATATGGAGGGTGTGTACTACCCTAGGGGCCGGCCTTGAGGCCATAATTATGGTGTATTTCTATTTTTTTTGTATAAATGTATTTCAAAGTGTATTCTTGTATTTCCCTTTTTATGTAATTTCATAAATACTTATGGATGCATTGTTTTAAATAAATTGTTTTAGTCTTGCATAATTAATGTTAAGTAATTGTATTAGTGTTTGATTAGTGTCACTAATCATAATTTAATTATGTACTTAGTTGAATTAATCCCTCATATCGAAAATTGATCGGATTAATTGATTTCCCGATTCATCGCACCGATGAATTTGATTCTAATTGAGTTGAATTTTCTAATAACATTGTTAATCACCTTGATTAATTTCTAATGACCACTGATTAGGTTATAATTGGCTATTAAATGCAGATTAGGTCATTGTTGCTAACCTGGTTTAGTGTCAGATGTTACAGTCTCCCCCTGTTAAGGGAATTTCGTCCCGAAATTAGCTCGTGTTCTCCACTGCTTCATCAGCCAGGCACTTCTTAAGATTGGATACGTGGAAGGTATTATGAACGTTACTAAGCTCTGGGGGTAGATCGAGTCGGTAGGCTATCAGGCCAATTCTTTTGGTGATCTTGAATGGTCCGATATAATGAGGATTGAGTTTTCCTCGTTTCCCAAAACGGATTACGCCTTTCCAAGGCGAGACTTTCAACATTACTTGATCTCCCTCTTGAAATTCCAAATCCTTCCGTCGAACATCTGCATAGCTTTTCTGTGGATCCCGCGCGATCTTTAATCGGTTACGAATCTGGGCTATCTTTTCTGTAGTCTCCTGGATGAGCTCAGGTCTAGTAATCTGACTATCTCCTACTTCAGCCCAACAAAGTGGTGATCGACACTTTCGCCCATAGAGTGCCTCGAATGGAGCGGTCTTAATACTCGAGTTATAGCTGTTGTTATAGGAAAACTCGACTAATGGCAGGTGCATGTCCCAACTTTTGCCAAAGTCGATAACACATGCCCTTAGCATGTCTTCCAAAGTATGAATCGTCCTTTCACTCTGACCATCCGTTTGCGGGTGATAGGCTGTGCTCATATCTAGGCGTGTAGCCAATGCCTCTTGCAACGATTGCCAAAATCTTGATGTGAACCGGCTGTCCCTGTCTGATAATTGATACTGGTACTCCATGCCTTGAGACGACTTCTTTAAGATAGATTCGTGTTAACTTATCCATCTTATCAGTCTCCTTAATTGGCAAGAAGTGTGCAGTCTTTGTAAGTCGATCCACAATCACCCAAATGGTGTCATAACCTCCAGAAGTCTTTGGCAGCTTGGTGATGAAGTCCATGGTGATATTCTCCCACTTCCACTGGGGTATTTCTGGTTGAACTAACAATCCTGATGGTTTCTGTTGCTCAACCTTAACTTTCAAACACGTTAAGCACTTGCTGACATATGTAGCAATGTCAGCCTTCATGTTTGGCCACCAGTACATTCCCTTCAAGTCGTGGTACATCTTATCTGACCCTGGATGAATAGCATATCTTGTTTTATGCCCTTCATCCATGACCAACTTCCTTACTCCTTCGAATTTTGGTAGCCAAATTTTGTCCATGAAGTACCGACATCCATTTGGCTTGATTTCAAACTGCTTAACCATTCCTCTCAAGGTTTCATCCAGTAGATTAGTCTCCTTGACTGCTTCTTCTTGTGCCTCGCGGACTTGAGAGTTTAGGTTTGACTGTATAGTCATGACCAAAGCTTGGACTCTCAATGGTATAACCCGTTCCTTTCGGCTCAGGGCATCAGTTACAACATTCGCCTTCCCCGGATGATAACGAATCTCGCAGTCGTAATCGCTAAGCAGCTCAACCCAATGACGTTGCCTCATATTTAACTCTTTCTGATTCAGAATATGCTGAAGGCTTTTATGGTCTGTGAACACCGTGCACTTAGTTCGGTACTAGTAGTGCCTCCATATTTTAAGAGCAAACACCACTGCACCGAGCTCCAATTCATGAGTCGTATAGTTCACCTCGTGGATTTTGAGTTGCCTTGAAGCGTAAGCAATGTCTTTATCATTTTGCATGAGCACACAACCTAATCCATTGTGTGAGGCATCACAGTAGATCATAAAATATTCTGTCCCTTCAGGTAAGGACATAATCGGTGCACTACACAATCTTTGCTTTAACTGTTGAAACACCTTTTCCTGCTCTTCACCCCAGATATACTTTACATCTTTCCGAGTCAGCTCTGTTAGGGAATTTGCTATCTTTGAGAAGTTTTCAATAAATCGCCTATAATAACCGGTAAGTCCTAGAAATTGGCAGATTTCTGTGGGAGTTCTAGGAGTTGCCAAGTTCTTTATGGCCTCGATTTTTGATGGGTCAAGTTGGATTCCCTGGTTGTTGATCACATGTCCAAGGAATATAACTTCTCGCAACCAAAATTCACATTTTGAAAATTTTGCGTATAACTGTTCCTTCTCTAACAACTCCAAGATCAGCTTGAGATGTTGTTCATGCTCCTCCTTATTTTTGGAATAGATGAGGATATCGTCTATGAACACTGTTACAAAATTGTCCAGATACGGTTTACACACTCGATTCATGAGGTCCATGAATACGGCTGGTGCGTTGGTCAAACCGAATGGCATCACCTGAAATTCGTAATGTCCATAACGAGTCCTGAACGCTGTCTTCGGAATGTCTTCTTCCCGAACCTTTACTTGATGATAACCGAATCGCAGATCAATCTTAGAGTAGAAGCTAGATCCCTGTAGTTGGTCGAATAGGTCGTCAATTCTGGGAAGGGGGTAGCGGTTCTTTACTCTTAACTTGTTTAACTCTCGGTAGTCTATGCACATTCTGAAGGATCCGTCTTTCTTTCTCACAAATAAGACCGGAGCTTCCCAAGGTGAGGAACTTGGTCGAATGAATCCTTTATCCATCAACTCTTGTAGATGATTGGATAGCTCTGGCATTTCAGAAGGAGCGAGTCTATATGGGGCTCTTGCAACCGGTGCAGCTCCCGGCACCAAGTCGATTTGGAACTCCACTTGCCTAGCTGGTGGAAGCCCAGGCAAATCTTCCGGGAAAACCTTCGGATAGTCACAAACCACTGGAATATCCTCAAGTTGTTTCTTCTCTGACTCTTTTTCTGCAATCTGTACTAATACTGCATGGCAACCTTTCCTAAGGCATTTTAATGTGCTTAGACCGGATATGACATTCAGCTGACGATTCTTTCTTTCCCCTTGGATTGTTAGGACCTTCTTCTTGTGGAGTGGTATCCGTATCACTTTCTTACCGCACAAAATCTCGGCATGATTGTGTGACAACCAATCCATACCAACTACCACATCAAAACTTCCGAGTTCTATAGGCATCAAGTCTATCTTAAAGGGATGGTTGCCAGCTTCAGTGTGCATTCGTTAATAATACTACTTGCCTCTATTATTTTGCCGTCAGCCCCAGCTCTATAGTATAAGACTTGTCTAAGGGAAAAGGTGTGGCATTCAATTGCTTACTAAACTTATCAGATATAAAGCTGCTATCAGCCCCAGTATCAAAGAGTACGTAAGCGTAAATGTCATTTAAAAGAAACGTACCTGATACCACATGGGGATCCTGACGAGCGTCACATGCTCCTAATACAAAATCTCTCCCCTGAGCTCCTCCACCATTTTTCAACTTCGAGCACTCACTCCTGAAGTGCCTGGCAGCTCCACATTCATAGCAGCCTCTCTGATTGCCACCATTGTTACCCGGGGTACCAAATTGACAGTCCTTGGCCAAATGACCAAGACGTTTGCATTTTCCACAAGCGGTTGGGCAGGGACCCTTGTTGTGATGGTAGGTGCATTGGGTGCAGAAAGGCTTTGTACCTGTGTAGCCTTTCCTTGTCTCGACTCCTGCTACATAAGCCTTAATGGTTTCGGGCTTCTTGGATTGTGAGCCCGTATTCTTTCCAGACTTGTCCTCCCATTTCCTCTTGTTTTCCCTGGCCTTGGCTTCGATTCTCCAGGACACTTGATCCATAAGGTTGTTGGCCATTCTGATGGCGTCCTGAATGGTAGTTGGGTAGGAGGCAGTGACATTACCTTGAATCTGAGGAGCGAGTCCCCAAATGTAACGCTCAATTTTCTTATATTCAGGGGTTACCATCTGTGGGCACAGAATGCTTAGTTCGTGGAATCGGTTGGTGTACCCAGCTACATCCGTTCCTTTCATAGCCAGATTCCAAAACTCTGACTCCATCTTCTGTAGTTCATTTCTCGGGCAATACTCGTAGGTCATCATTTGCTTTAACTCGGTCCAGGCGAGTTGGTAAGCTGCATCAATCCCCACAGAATGGGTATATGAGTTCCACCATGTCAAGGCGCTATCTTGCAGAGTGTGGGTTGCGAATTTCACCTTGTCTCCTTCAACACATCCGCTAACACGGAAGACAGACTCCAATTTTTCGAACCATCGTACCAATCCGACGGCTCCTTTAGACCCGTTAAAGTATCGGGGTGTAACAACCTAGCTTTTATCTAAATCTTTTATTTGGTTTTGATACAAATAATGTAAATTTATTTACATTATAAGTTATGTAATTTAATTTAGATAAAGATTATTAAATTAAATTATAATTGTCTTATGAAATTATTAAATATGATTAAATTAAAAGATAAGTAAAATACAAAAGTTTAGTGGGTTAAATACACAAATAGATGAAATGAAGTATATAAACCTAATTTAATGGTCATAAACACCATTTTAAGAATCTAGACTCTCTCTCACTAATCTCTCTCTACCCCATACGGTTCTTCAACAAAATCAAACAAAGAAATCATTAAGCTTGCAATTAATTGAAGAATTTAATCAAGAAGGAGTTACAAGAGAGATTCATCAACAACAATCCACAAGATTTTTAGGTAAATTCACTTGTATTTTCAATCTTTATATATATTTGGTTCGTTTTTAGTAGAAACCGAAACCAAGAACTTTAATTGTGAAAAATGTGGTTGCATGTATAAAATTATGAAAGATTATGATGAATTGAAGTTAATAAATGATAAAGAAACAAAGATTTTAGTTTAGATCATTCAAAATATTAAAGAAATCGGAAATTTGGATAAAAATATGTTTTTGACAAAATGATGAGATTTGGGATGATCTTGTTATATTTATGATGTTTTTGATCAAAATAATTATATAAAATTACTCAAATAATGTTAATACAACTAATTGGTTAGTTGCATGTTGATAAAAAAGAAATTTTGGGAATTATTATGAAAAATCCGAATGTATATTACTCAAGAACACCAAGAACAAAATTCTGGAAAAAATTCCAAGTCCTTGAGTCCGAATTCGGGTGGAACCGAATTCGGATGATGGGTCCAATTCGGATGCTTTCCCAAAATTCGGATATCACTATTTCGGGTTTAAAGATCCGAAATTCGGTACCTATGTAGATTTTAAACCTAATTCGGATATGTCAATTTCGGATCTATTGGACCGAATCCGGATGGTCCATCTCGGTTGGATCATAATCCGAAATCGGGTGTATACATTTCGGGTGAGGCCAATTCGGGTCCTCAATTCGGAGAGGCTCGGATCCGGATGATCCGAATCCGGATCCCAATCCGGGCTGATCCGAAATTTAATGGTCCGAAATACCATTATTATATTTTAATATTTTAGTTAAAATAAATGACTATATAAATATATATATTATTATTTATATTTAGAGAACTTTTGGAGAATTTAAAAGAATAAAGAATATGAACGAACAAAAGAGTAATGAACTAAAAATTATCAGAATCAGATAGAATTACAGATTTTAAATGATGATGATAAGGATGATGAAATTGACATGATATTATAATGAATGATTTTGAACAGGTTCAGTATATTCTGAACAAAGATTTAAAGACTTAAAGACTTGAAAGCGGGTCTCTGATTTGAAAAGAATTGACAGAACAGATTGACAAAGATAAAATCCTGAGATAACTCAGGTGGCAGATTTTTATATCTGTTTGATAAAGACCCAGACCTGTGAGTTATAGATATTCAGATTGAACATGCATAATTCCGGTTGAGATATATTGCTGCTGTTAGATTTATTGACATTCATTTATCAGCTAAATTGAGACATGTGCACACCAAGGTTGGGTGTTGCCCAGAGGATCATGATAGCTATTTGATTATC
>JAANYP010004549.1:0-15861 GCA_020465985.1 Centrapalus pauciflorus | reverse complement strand
TGTGAGACCTTCTGATTTCTCTAAGGTCTCAAGTCAAGGCCCAGTAGCAACGCATTATCAATCATGAAACTAAGATAAAATTTACAATTGCGGAAATAAAATTAACTACAAACAGAGACAGAATTTTAAGTAGCAAGGTACAAATATCTAGTCTATTACATCAAATCACATAATATAAACTAAACCCGAATCCCAAAGCTCTATTATCATCCAAATACCAAGATGTTGAAACAGGTTCTAATGCACTTCAAGCTCTTTCAAAGTCCTGACCTATGAACTAGGTCCAGCCAATCCTTTGCCTTTACCTGAAAAATAATGCAACAACGGGTAAGCTTAAATGCTTAGTGAGAATGTAGAATTTCACATTTAACATGCAATTATGAACGCGGAAGCACATGCACTGCACTCGGCTCATGCACGGCTCAGCTCTATATGCACTGCACTAGGCTCATGCACAGCTCAATCTCGAAGGGTCATTGGCCAATTAATGCTCTTTTGATGCGCGACTTTTGCTCAGCTCCCAGTTATATAAACTGTTGTTGCTCTTGAGACTTTTAGACAAAATCATAAGGAATGCTCGGATGATGATAAATCCATACACACGCATCATTAGTGGGGATCAGCCACGTACTGGGCTAGCTACCAGTAAAAGCTCTATATGGATATCATCGGAATGCTCAGCTCTAGCTACCCTCTGTGCTTTCATCACGTAAATCAGCACATCATAAGCCTAACATTAACCCAACACTGAGCAACAGTGATGGTGTTAAGCTTAACAATCAAGTGACTCGTCAAAGAATCGAATCTAGAAGAAGAAATACTCAGCTCAACAAATCATAGTAAATATACTATGACAATATTTCAATAAGCTCAAGATCAGAATATCAATAAATCAGAATCATGCAACAAAAGTCTCAATTCACATAATATGCAGTTAAAGTGAAATCTACAACTCACTGTTACTGGTTATCTGCACTTTCTGGCTCTGGCTCAGTTGCTCTCAATCTGTTAATCATATCATTATTGATATTTATTAGCCTCAGAATCATTTGAATAATAAATTCAATGTTCATTCGGTGGTCTTTAATCTCAAAGTCTCATAAGATTGCATTTTCGGAAATCTGATCATATGTGATCGTGCATATATATATTCATATGATTTCTATTTGATGGTATTTCTTAATTTTATAGATCTTGATTTCAATATTTGATCATTCATATTTATATAAGGAATCTGCTGTATATATATATTTTGAATTATAAATACTGCATTCAGATTAGGACCATCCGAATTCGGATTATCCAGATTCGGTTCTAAATCATCCGAAATGACACATCCGAAGTTGGTCCGAATTGAGTCATCCGAAATATGAACCGAGATGGGGCACCATCCGAAATTTTGACACTTCATTCGAATTGTACAAGAAGCGCAGAGAACTCGCCGAGTTGGCTTGGTGAACTCGCCGAGTTCACGTCCGAAGTACGGACCCAAAACCGGATTCCGGACACATCCGAGTTCGGTTCTATTTCAGGTCCAAAACTTATTTCGGTTCTCATCCGAATTCGGATCCCAACCGAATTCGGATCCAATACTTATGAATTTTTGAAGAAATATTCAAGTGTTCTTGGGAACTCGCCGAGTTCCCCTATGAACTCGCCGAGTTCACATGCAGATATGCAGGTCGCAACTTACGGATTTTTATTAAAATTGCCCAAAAACACTTTTTAGTAACATGCAATGAAATATAAAGTGGTGTTATCATTAATTAAGTGTTTTTATACAATTTTCCTTATCCATAACATCATAATTCATTCAAGATCATTCAAAATAGATTAATTTTTGTCAAAACACATTTTTACTTAAAATTTCAGATTTTGAACTTATTTGAATGAATTAATCCGTAGATTTTGTTTCTGATACTTCTGTTAACTTAAATTTACCATAATCTTCAGAAATTTTAAACATGCAACCTAAATTTCTTACTATTTAATCCTAGGTTTCGGTTTCTAATAAAAATCGAACCAAACTCTTGAAATTAGGGAGTTTAGTCAATAATTACCTCAAATTCGTGTGTAATCCTACATGCAACCGTATATTCTTGTAGTATTCTTCGAGATCTTCCCGATGACGTATAAATCTTGATGATCCGACGGTCGGTTTAGAAGAAATCTTAGAGAGATGTAGAGAGAGAGAGTAGAGAGAGAAACTCTTAGAGAGAGAGTCTAGAGAGAGAGAGAAATCTGATTTTTTAAACTTAAATTCCGTTTATATACTCTAACTAGTTATGTTTGCTACTTAACCCACTATTACTTTCGTATCTTATATATCTTTTATTTAATTATCTTAATAATTTATTAAATCATAAATCATAATTTAAATATTTATATAATTTAATTAAAATATTTCAAAGACTTAATTAAATTATAATTCAAAGTAATGTAATAAAATTACATTTTTGGTTCGATAATCAGATATTTATTTGGGCTAAAAGTTGGGTTGTTACAGAATGGGCTCCACCACGCACAAACTTTGTCCCCGAAGTTAGATATGTTCGAACAGACTTGGGCAGATAGCTTTTATGATATCTCTTAATTCCCAAGGCTGAACTTTTGTGGTGTTTCCACTGAACGAGCACCATCTGTATTTCATGGTTTATGCTTCATTGAAATTTTCAAGCACAAGAAACTCAAGTTTCTCTTCTGAGCTTCATATTTGATTCAATATTTCGCTGTTTGATCATTTTAAGAATTCTGACTTATTATTCATACTCTTAATATATGAGCTTTATGCTTTACGCCATAATCAATCCAGATAACAACTCAATACATGAGTTAGCTCATATATCACTTTCGTTTGATCTTGAGCCAGTTATGGCTTTTTAAATCTCTCATCTGTATTATTGTAAAATTTTCATTTGCTAACTTATGCAATCACATAAGAGATTTGTAGAAATTCTGATTATCAGTGATATAGTCACTTTGTGGG
Source organism: Centrapalus pauciflorus (assembly GCA_020465985.1). Taxonomy (NCBI): domain Eukaryota; kingdom Viridiplantae; phylum Streptophyta; class Magnoliopsida; order Asterales; family Asteraceae; genus Centrapalus; species Centrapalus pauciflorus. The sequence goes on along the minus strand of JAANYP010004549.1, from coordinate 12,875 downwards.
CTTTTGAGATTTAACTTTATATCTCTTTCAATTTAACTATCATCTCTATATTTTAGTTAGTTCATGTCTCTTCTGATTTGCTCTTGAAATAGATACAGAGCTTTTCGGGAGTCTGATATCTGTACTTTTATGTTTCTTTATTGATGATGTTTCAATCATCAATCGCTTAACCAATTTCTGATTTATGTTGTCTTGTTATGAAGATTTATAATTTTTCTTCGCTCTAACAAACCAATGGAATCAATCTTCCGGCACAACAATCGGAGTCAACTCTTCGTGTAACGACTCCATCTTACCTACCTTGGTCTCCAATTTTACTGCTATATCTGCCACATCCTTTACATAAGCAGTCTCTCAAGAAGCAAAATCTTCCAAGAAGATCGAGTGTTTAGAAGTTAAGAATGAAAGATTGAGGCAAAATGTTGAAATGCTGCATTTAAAACTCACCGAACAAAACAGGAGTTCGAACAAGGAATCAAAATTTGGAGTTACAATCGTCCACATCTTCTTCGCAACGGTTCAGCAGTTTATGGATATTAATGACATGAAAATTAATGCTATATAGAATCGAATTCCAGGGAAACAATTTAATAGAAATCGACAATTTGCTTAGGTTTTCTCGGTGTGATTCGTTAGACACGACGACAGATTCTGTTATTGAAGTCAGGTCTCGAGTTACCAGGGTTCCAAAACCGTCTCCACGACCATTTAGATCATCTTCTACTTTATCGTCATCGCCTTCCTCTATTAGTTCATTGTGTAATTCGGTCAAGAGGCTTCGACAAAACAATAATCTTTGATTCTGTTTAATTATATGTATAGACTTAGGCTTGAATCTTCATTGATGAATTTCTGAATTTGAAATTACTTTACTCTTTTGGCGGAAGCTTCTCATTTATATACAAATAGGTGGAATAAGAATTCCATATGGACTATCTCACTAGTCTCGCATCGACATAATGAGAATCCAACACTTACATCTATATTGACATATAACAGACTTTTCATTGGCCATTTATGACCAATTGCTTGACTTTACAAAGATCTCAATCTATTTCTTTATCACTCTCGCTTTGTTCCTCTGACTTCTTTGATTCTCGTTCAAGTTGTCATTAGGTGCTTAATTACTTGATTTAGATATTCTTCTCATTAATATTTATTGGATCAGCAACTTTTACCTCTGTCTCATTATAAGACACGCTGTAATCATTTAGATTACAAGGATTTACGAAGTAGCTGGTGTTTAGGATTATATTTTGATTTCTCTCGGGTTTTGAATCATACATGATTCAGATTACAACACCTATATTGCCTATAGGTATAATTTCTTATTGGACATGTATTTATATCGTAACTTCAACTGATACGACCCATATGTCATCCGCATTATTCACTATCGATGACAGGGTTGTACAGTTAACTCACTACTTATGTTGGAATTGAAATTCATATGGTAACAGAATTAAATCATTTTAGCATATAAGAAACTTAGTATTAGTTACCATTGTGGTCTTTTGGCGTCTCTGGTGTCTCCTCGGCATCCTCAGCAGTAATATGGAAAGCTCGCGCCTTTGCTGTAGGTATCATCGTAGTACTCTGTTGAATTGCTCTGCCAACTGGTTGTTCAGGATTAGTAAGCACGCGTGTATTCGGGCAATGTTTGGCATAATGTCCACGCTCACCACAGTTGTAGCATACATCGCTTCTTTCTGGGCACTCGTCACTTCCATGTCCAATCCGGTTACAAGTGTAACAGGTCACATCTATAGGGTTGCAGCGTCCGCTATGAAATTTGTTACAGCGTTTGCACGGTCGCGCTCCTGACTGTATGGAATAAACTCTAGTCTTCTGAGGTGTAGAGGACGCTTGTGATTGCTGCTGACTGGACTTTGATGAACCGAAGAATCTACTGGATTTCTGTTTCTTAGGTGGAGATGGACATGTAGGACTTATAGCCATCATAACGGGTTCATAACTCGAATCTGTGAATTCTCGCTCCACCATCCTTGCTGCTTCCACTATGCTGAGATACGTCGTAAACTTGATGCTGCTCATTTGTCTTCTATATGTTGGATTCAGACCCAGTCTGAATCGGTTTATCTTACGCTCTTCTGTTGCTACTTGATATGACGAGTAGCCGCAAAGTCTCGAGAACTCATGCTCGTATTCATCAACAGTCTTAGTTCCTTGTTTCAATTGCATCAACTGCATCTCGAGTTCGTCTTGTTTATCCGTTGGACAGTATTTGGCGTTGAACATCTCTAAGAACTGCTCCCAATCCAATGTCGTAATTGTTTCCTCACCATAGATGCTTCTTTGTGTTTTCCACCAGGCTCTAGCAGCTCCAACGAACAGTGCTGTAGCAAACTTAACTCTATTGTTGTCCAGACATTCTGAGATACTGAAGATCTCTTCAGTATGACTTATCCAATCTAACGCTTGTATTGGATCTACTGTGCCTTCAAACGTTAAGGCACCACTCGCTTTGAAGTCTTTGAATCTACAGCCTTTTGGCTGCACAACTCGCTTATTGACGTGCTCATTATCGGATTCCGATTCGCTTGACTGTTCAGTTTGCTTCTTTTTATGTTTATTTCTCTTTTCAGTTTTCTTTATTGATTCAATTTGCTCTAGCATAAACTTGTTTTGTTGCTCATTATTCTGGGTTATTAGTTGTTGCATCATTTCCAGGACTTGCTCTGGGGTCATGCCACCTGATGGTCCACCTTCTCCTGACATAGCTCTGAAATTCAAATCACTAAATGTTTAGATCATTAGCCTAGCACATTGTACCCTTTCATGCCCCGTCCTACTAGTCTCTGAAACCTATCTTAGTTCAAGCCATCCTGTCATGATTGATACTATAGCATTGCACAAGTTTGAGATCATGTATTACATGTAATACAATGATTCACTCAAACTATTGCTCTGATACCATCCTGTGAGACCCTCTGATTTCTCTAAGGTCTCAAGTCAAGGCCCAGTAGCAACGCATTATCAATCATGAAACTAAGATAAAATTTACAATTGCGGAAATAAAATTAATTACAAACAGAGACAGAATTTTAAGTAGCAAGGTACAAATATCTAGTCTATTACATCAAATCACATAATATAAACTAAACCCGAATCCCAAAGCTCTATTATCATCCAAATACCAAGATGTTGAAACAGGTTCTAATGCACTTCAAGCTCTTTCAAAGTCCTGACCTATGAACTAGGTCCAGCCAATCCTTTGCCTTTACCTGAAAAATAATGCAACAACGGGTAAGCTTAATTGCTTAGTGAGAATGTAGAATTTCACATTTAACATGCAATTATGAACGCGGAAGCACATGCACTGCACTCGGCTCATGCACGGCTCAGCTCTATATGCACTGCACTAGGCTCATGCACAGCTCAATCTCGAAGGGTCATTGGCCAATTAATGCTCTTTTGATGCGCGACTTTTGCTCAGCTCCCAGTTATAAAACTGTTGTTGCTCTTGAGACTTTTAGACAAATTCATAAGGAATGCTCGGATGATGATAAATCCATACACACGCATCATTAGTGGGGATCAGCCACGTACTGGGCTAGCTACCAGTAAAAGCTCTATATGGATATCATCGGAATGCTCAGCTCTAGCTACCCTCTGTGCTTTCATCACGTAAATCAGCACATCATAAGCCTAACATTAACCCAACACTGAGCAATAGTGATGGTGTTAAGCTTAACAATCAAGTGACTCGTCAAAGAATCGAATCTAGAAGAAGAAATACTCAGCTCAACAAATCATAGTAAATATACTATGACAATATTTCAATAAGCTCAAGATCAGAATATCAATAAATCAGAATCATGCAACAAAAGTCTCAATTCACATAATATGCAGTTAAAATGAAATCTACAACTCACTGTTACTGGTTATCTGCACTTTCTGGCTCTGGCTCAGTTGCTCTCAATCTGTTAATCATATCATTATTGATATTTATTAGCCTCAGAATCATTTGAATAATAAATTCAATGTTCATTCGTTGGTCTTTAATCTCAAAGTCTCATAAGATTGCATTTTCGGAAATCTGATCATATGTGATCGTGCATATATATATTCATATGATTTCTATTTGATGGTATTTCTTAATTTTATAGATCTTGATTTCAATATTTGATCATTCATATTTATATAAGGAATCTGTTGTATATATATATTTTGAATTATAAATACTGCATTCAGATTAGGACCATCCGAATTCGGATTATCCAGATTCGGTTCTAAATCATCCGAAATGACACATCCGAAGTTGGTCCGAATTGAGTCATCCGAAATATGAACCGAGATGGGGCACCATCCGAAATTTTGACACTTCATTCGAATTGTACAAGAAGCGCAGAGAACTCGCCGAGTTGGCTTGGTGAACTCGCCGAGTTCACGTCCGAAGTACGGACCCAAAACCGGATTCCGGACACATCCGAGTTCGGTTCTATTTCAGGTCCAAAACTTATTTCGGTTCTCATCCGAATTCGGGTCCCAACCGAATTCGGATCCAATACTTATGAATTTTTGAAGAAATATTCAAGTGTTCTTGGGAACTCGCCGAGTTCCCCTATGAACTCGCCGAGTTCACATGCAGATATGCAGGTCGCAACTTACGGATTTTTATTAAAATTGCCCAAAAACACTTTTTAGTAACATGCAATGAAATATAAAGTGGTGTTATCATTAATTAAGTGTTTTTATACAATTTTCCTTATCCATAACATCATAATTCATTCAAGATCATTCAAAATAGATTAATTTTTGTCAAAACACATTTTTACTTAAAATTTCAGATTTTGAACTTATTTGAATGAATTAATCCGTAGATTTTGTTTCTGATACTTCTGTTAACTTAAATTTACCATAATCTTAAGAAATTTTAAACATGCAACCTAAATTTCTTACTATTTAATCCTAGGTTTTGGTTTCTAATAAAAATCGAACCAAACTCTTGAAATTAGGGAGTTTAGTCAATAATTACCTCAAATTCGTGTGTAATCCTACATGCAACCGTATATTCTTGTAGTATTCTTCGAGATCTTCCCGATGACGTATAAATCTTGATGATCCGACGGTCGGTTTAGAAGAAATCTTAGAGAGATGTAGAGAGAGAGTAGAGAGAGAAAATCTTAGAGAGAGAGTCTAGAGAGAGAGAGAAATCTGATTTTCTAAACTTAAATTCCGTTTATATACTCTAACTTGTTATGTTTGCTACTTAACCCACTATTACTTTCGTATCTTATATATCTTTTATTTAATTATCTTAATAATTTATTAAATCATAAATCATAATTTAAATATTTATATAATTTAATTAAAATATTTCAAAGACTTAATTAAATTATAATTCAAAGTAATGTAATAAAATTACATTTTTGGTTCGATAATCAGATATTTATTTGTGCTAAAAGTTGGGTTGTTACAGTCAGTCTTATCTGTTGGACTTGCCGAGCGAACTGTCCAACATACATCCTGTATTTCACGTGTCGCAACTAAGGAAGTGCAATGAAAGCGAAAGAGAAAAGTGGTCCGATCATATGAGTTACAAGATCAACGAGAAGCTGCAATACGATGAGCCTGAGGTCATTCTAGAGACAAAGATGAAAAAGCTAAGGAATCGAGAAGTGGCAATGGTGTTGGTGCAATGGAGAACTTCTCATGGTATTTCCCAGACCTGGAAATCTGAGCAAGACATGAGAGTTCGATATCCGCATCTCTTTGAGCCTTAGGTACTTCGAGGCCGAAGTGCAAGCGTGGTGGGCTCATACTATAACACCTCACTTTTTATTTTTATGTATTTTTGGGCAATTTGCGTTAAATTATGTAATTTCGAATTTTGGTATAAATAGGAGCTGAGAGTTCATTTTCTCATTTCTTGCAAAACCAATTCCCTATTTCAGAGTCTCTCTCTCTAAAACTCGACCTTCTCTCTAGCTTTTCTCCCAAACTGACCGGCCAAATATCGAGTTCTATACGTCATCGGAAAGATCTTGAAAAGTACTACACGGATCTGTAATTGCATGTTGGAGTTAATACGAATTTGAGGTAAGAATCGCCATTTTATGCTTCTTTATTTTCGGTTTTGAGAAAAAGTACAAAGTTCCCAATTTTCGATTCTTTTGAAGCTGTTTTGCTTGAGTTATAACTCGATTCTGCTAGAATAAGTGAAATAGAATCGAACCTAGACTTGTTCCTTAGCATATTCATGATTATTGGCTTGGAAATGCATGTTTGAAAGCTGAAAAATACGAACAAGTTCGAGATGCCAAGAACAAATTCGAAATGGGCTAAATTCGACTTTGTATTTTCAAACCTGCCTAAGTTCGAACCTATGCTTAAATTCGAAGGGTAGTAAGTTCGAACCCCCACCCCCTAAATTCGAAATATTTGATAAAAATTCGTGGGCAACACATAAATTAACAAGATATTTAGCTAGAAGTTAAGGTTTGTAGATGTTGGAATTTTAAGCTAGAGTTATTAATTTAGCGTATATTCTGTAATGTTAAATTACAGATATTTCACAGCACCACAGATATTAAGTTGAACAGTTTAGCTCGGTTACGAATCAAAGCCAGTGCCAGAATATATTAAAGCCTAGATAAGCAAGTGCAAGCGTTTTAGAGCAATATAAACATAGAAAAGCCCAAGCAAGCAAGCATTTCAGAGTATTACAAAGCATAACACAATATTGTGAGTAACAGTTATTCTTGTTTACATGTATTTTATGTAATTGAGACATAATTTGCTTCTATATGCCTTCTTTGGACTTCAATAGACTTTTGTGAGTGAAGGCGAACACTGTGGTACAGGCGGTGCCCAGCTTAGCCGGATCTTACATCTGATCTATTAATGTGCAACATATATTGCTATCTGTTTATTGTTCTGCATATTATACAGCAAGCCTTGTTTGAGCGTTTCTTTGTGCATTTCATAAGCATTTTAATTTACAAGCAAGCAATTCTGATGCTCACCACTATCCCAAGCATTATGCGGGTAGCTAGTCCCGCATCACAGATTGATCATCTGTCTCTACTTTCAGCGTGCAATGTCTCAATTGTGCAAGCATTCATTCTGGGTATTAAGCAAGCAAGCAAGCATTACAGCCTTTATAGGCACTTTCACCACATATCTTACATGCATCATGAATATCTGTTAACTCACTAAGCCATTAGCTTACAGTTGCTACTCACAATTTTTACAGGCTTAGGTAAAGAGCAAGTTGGACCATCTGCTTAGGTCTATTTTCTGATCAACCCAGAGGACTTAGCTCACTATTCAGCTTGTGGTATAGTATTGAGCTGCTTTGGGATCTGGGTAGCTGCTTTATATATATTATGATGTTTTAGCAACTTAGCAACGTACCTTGTAGCACGTGTAGTGCATGACTATATTGTAGTACTTTATTTAGTTTTTGTGCAAGCTTTAGTCTTAATGTGATATTTTATGCCTGTTGTTATTAATTCCTGGGATTAAGCAAGCATGTTTAAAGCAAGGATGTGACTGTCACATCCTTGCTTTAAACACGATTGCTTAATCCCAGGAATAATTAACAATTGTCATAAACATAATAATAAGTCTAAAGCTTGCACAAATCTAAATAAATATTACAATAAGTCATGCATTACACGTGCTACAAGGTTACAATACTAAATTACTATTAAATCACAATATAAATAAAGGAAACTACCCAGATCCTAAAGCAGCTCAATACTATACCACAAGCTGAATAGTGAGCTAACTCCTCTGGGTTGATCAGATCACAGACCTAAGCAGATGGTCCAGCTTGCTGTTTACCTTTGACTGTAAAATTGTGAGTAGCAACTGTAAGCTAATTGCTTAGTGAGTTAACAGAAATTCATGATGCATGTAAGATATCTGGCAAAATGAAAGTGCCTATAAAGGCTGCAATGCTTGCTAGCTAATGCTTTTACCCAGAATGAGTGCTTGCACAATTGAGACATGCACGCTGAAAAGGAGATGCCACCACAAGGGGTTACCGCTGACAAAAGATCAATCTGTGACGCGGGGCTAGCTACCCGCATAATGCTTGGGATAGTGGTGAGCATTAGAGCTGCTGGCTTGTAAAGTAAAATGCTTATGAAATGCAAAAAGGAATGCTCAAACAAAGCTTGCTGTGTAATATGCAGAATAATAAACAGATAGCAATAATTTATGCACATTAATATATCAAATGTTAGATCCGGCTAAGCTGGGCACCGCCTGTACCACAGTGTTCGCCTTCGCTCACAAAAGACTTCCTAAGGTTTCCATCATGAAACACCGGGTGTATTCCCGACATCTCCTTTGGTAACTCTAAACGATAAGACTGATTTCCTACATTCTCGGTAATCTTGAATGGTCCAAAAACTCTTGGAGCCAATTTTCCTCTCTTCACAAAACGAGTAACACCTCTCATAGGTGATACTTTCAAGTATACCCAATCACCCACATTAAAATTAATCGGTTTGTGCCTTCTATCATGATAACTTTTCTAACGATCCTGAGCTGCTTTAATATTCTATCTAACAAACTGTATCTTCTCATCATTTCCTGTCGCAGTGCCGGCCCAGCAATCAGAGTTTCTCCGGTTTCTCTCCAACACGTAGGAGTCCTACACCTTCTCCCATACAATGCTTCAAACGACGCTTTCTTGATCATCGCGTGGTAACTGTTGTTGTACGAGAACTCTATCAGTGACAAATGATCATCCCAATTACCACCAAGATCCAAGATGCAAAACCACATTATATTCTCTAACGTCAGAATAGTACTTTCGCTTTGGCCATCAGTTTGTGTACGGTAGGCCGTACTCATTGAAATTCTTGTTCCCAATCCTTCTTGCAAAGTCGACCAAAAGTTGGAAGTAAATCAACTATCCCGATCTAACACAATTTCGAGAGTCCATGTCTAGCAACAATCTCGTCCATATAAATCTGAGCCAATTTCTCAAATAAATAGCTTTCCCTAATTGGTATAAAGTGTGCCGACTTGGTCAATCTATCAACTATTATCCAAATTGCATCATGTTGACACCTAGTCTTTGGTAATTTGGTAACGAAGTCCATAGTTATGTGTTCCCATTTTCATTACGAAATAGGAAGTGGTTGCAGACTGCCATAAGGTTGTTGATGTTCGGCTTTCACAAGCTGGCAAGTCCTACATCGCTCTACATATTGACCAATTGTTAGTGCACCCTGTGTGACGATAGTAGTCTAAGTATAGATAGTCTTTTGTAATAGATCAGGCCTTGCAAATACAAGTTATATATGTTCGATCTTATTTGTGTTTGATGTTTAGTAAAGTTCAAAGATAAGCTCAAAGATAAGTTCAAACATAAGTTCAAGAACAAGTTCAAAGATAAGTTCAAGAATAAGTTCACGGCTAGGGTTTGAACTTAGTGAAGCTAAGTGCGAATTAGTAGCGGACAAGTTTGTGGGCTTGGGCCTAAACGAACTTGTGTAAACTAAGTTAGAACTTAACCTCTATAATTAAGAGTTAATCCATTTGATTAAAATACTTTTGCAGAGATTAGCATTTAGAGCTTGTATAGTGCACGTACGAACTTGTGAGATTTCAGAGAGTCATTTTGGAGAAATACACGTGTCGGGTCGTTCGTCGTATCGACTATGATTGTGTTCGTCTCCGGGTTTCCGTGTGTGTGGTGGATCCGTTAAACCCCTAATGAGGATTCCGCACTCGTTGGAAGATGTCGCGTCAAGATCAGAACCGTGAGTTTGGTGACCTTACAAGTGGTATCAGAGCCATTCGAGTATTCGTTGCGTTCTTCGTGTTCATACGAATATTCTTGGTTTCCTGACGTTTTTACCGGAAAAGTCACGTTTTCTTAGTTTTTCTGAGTTCTACAAGCAAGGTAACGGGGAAAAATTCACATATGTTCAATATTTTTCAGTCGAAAGCAGTGTTTTTAATCTTAAAAACATTGGTTTAATCTGAAATATTGAAAAAATGAAATTTTTAGCCGTTTCTCGAACTTGCAGCGATCGAACTTAAGGGGGTATTAAGGTTCTTCGAACTTGTCAGAATACGCTCCTCTCGAAGTTAATTTAGGGCTTCATTCGAATTTAACTGGGTTTCGAACTTGTCAGAATGGAACTTGTCAGATTCGAAGTTGTCAGAAACGAACTTCTCAGATTCGAAGTGGTTAAAAATTAGGGTTTCTTCGAACTTACCCTAAGTTCGAACTTGTCAGAATTTCTAGGGTTTTCTCAAACTTACACTCATTCGAACTTGTTGAGTTCGAACTTAAACAAATTCGAACTTAATTTACAAATGAATTTAAATTTAAATTATTCGAACTTGCATAAGTTCGAAGGGTTTATTTTAAATTAAATTGGTTAAGTCCGAAAACAAAAGGCTTAGATAGAATGTCGAGTTTGCAAAAATTTCTAGAAATGGACCACGAGGTCGGCAAAGCGAATTCTCCGCCAAAGCTGATCAAACTGGAGGATTATTATTGGTGGAAGGATAGGTTTGCTGATTGTGCTCGATTCAACGACATGCGTATGTGGATATACATCGATGAGGGATATATTCCTCCTACGCAAGAGCTTGAAGGCCGACAAAGAGTCTTAACGTATCAAAACATGAAAGATGATGACAAGAAACTTTATGAGGCTGAGAACCGAGCTTTCTCAATTATAAGAATGGCATTACCTCAGGAAATACTTCACACATTGAGGAATCATAGGACTTCTAAAGAGCTATGGGATGCTCTAGAGAAGAGGTGTGAGGGAAAACCAAGAGTTCGCAAGGGAAGAACAGAAATGCTGAAGCAGCAGTTTGCTATCTTCAAGGCCCTGAAAAATGAGACGCTCGATGAAACAATTACTAGATTTTATCATCTTCTAACTGAACTCGACAATCAAAATGTTGAGTATCAAGAGACTGAGATGATTGAAAAACTTCTGGATGCTTTACCGGCAAAGTGGGAGATGTATACTGCATTAATAAAGCATGATGAAGAGAAGTTTGAGACTCTCACTCTTGAAGGAGTTATTGGAACACTGGGGGCATACAACTTCAAGTTACAGGAGAAAGAACGGGAGTTTAAACAGGTTCAAGATCCAGAGATGTACTTTGGAAATAGAGAACTGAAGTCAGGGGCCACAACATTCTTCTCGGGAGAAGAAACTACTACATTTAAGACAAAGGACTCAAGTAGCAGGGCGTTCTTAGGGTTTTCCAAACCAGAAGGCAAACCAAATCATTCAGCATCTACGTCTCAAGGATATACTAAGATGCCGATGAGCGCAAAATCAGTTGAAGATCATCTAAATATTTTAGCTTCGTTTGTCGCAGCGTATGACAATTGCGTTCAAGGAAAAATAAATGATCCAACATTGTGGGAAGAAAAACGATCAGGTCGATCCTGATGACTTGGAAGAAATGGAACTACAATGGCAACTGATTTTGGGACTCAAAGGGTCAAGCGGTTGATGAAGAGAACAGGAAGAAATCTGAACGTTAGCAGCAACAAGGTTGGGTTTGACAAATCTAAGGTAAAGTGCTACAATTGCCAAGGATTGAGACACTTTGCAAGAGAGTGTCAAAGACCAAAAGTTGAAAGCTATCAGAATCCCAACCAAGGGAGATATCAATCTAGTGGTTCTGGGAATCAAGCAACCATCGTTGGACCGCTTGATGGAATGTATGATTGGTGTACTCATCCGGAGTCGAATGCCAGAGCTTTTATGGCAGAAGTAACTGATACTCGGGAAGATAGAGCTGAAGAAAAAGCAAAGGACACCCAGCAGCCAGAATCAAGTCCTTTGTTAGTGGAAAAGTCAGAGGAGCAAACCATTCTACAGTTTGCAGCTCAAATGGCGAATGTGGAGTCGGACCGGAAAAAGGTAACTCTAAACTTTTCTACATTCCACGATTTATGTGTTTCATGTGCTACTTTAAATGATAGATTAAATCTAGTTCTAGACACACATAACACATTAACAGCTCAAGTTCAATCACTAAAATCAGATAACACTAGTCTTCTGGATATTAAGGAAGATTTAAGGAATAAGCTGAAAGCAGATGCTCAGGACGTCATAGTTCTACAAGACAAGTTAAGTGAACAACGTGTCATAGAACTTATGTATGAGCATGTTGAAGCTTTGACCAAAGAACTCACTATTAAGGATGTAGAGCTAGCCGAATCTAGGGTTAATGTTGCTGAGGCAAACAACAAGCTTGAAAAGTTTAGGAACTCGTCTCTAAACCTAGGAAAAATCTTAGAAGCTCAACGACAGTCTAAAAAGCCAGTAGGCCTAGGTTATCAAGAGAGTCCTCCACTATTCAACAATAATTACGTGTCTCAACCTCAGGATAAAACCACTGAACCGATTGAATCAGAGGTAGCAACAGTAGCTGAATCAGGAAAGGATAATTCAACTAAGGTTTCTACCGCTACCTTTAAGATTAAGAAAGTCAAGTTTGTGCAGTCTACTAGTGACACTATACTAGGAGAAGCTAAACCTGTAACTGATAATCAGCAAGAGAATGTGATCACTATGGTTGACTCAAAAGAGAATGATACTAGTGAGACATCTAATCAAAATGTACTTATAAAAAGCCGATTGAAAAGATGTCATGCTTTAGATGTCATGAGACAGGACATGTTGCATCTAGCTATCCTTATAAGAAAGTGGAGTCTACACCCTCTAAACCATAGTCTAGAACTACTGTAGGAAAGCAAGATCAACCAAGACCAGTACCCAGTATTGCTAGCACAAGTTGTTATCAACATACTGAGAGGAATGTGAATGCAACACCTAGGATAACAGTTAAACAAATACCGGTGTCGGTCAGACAGCAAGAAGTGATTAGGACTAATTCTCTGAATA
>JAANYP010004547.1:0-26760 GCA_020465985.1 Centrapalus pauciflorus | reverse complement strand
TAGGTGTTAAAAAGTGTGACAAAATGCTGTTTGAAGTGAGGTAAACTAGTATTTTGTGTGACTATTGTCCATGCAATGACCACTTTATTTTTATGTGTGTGTGTAGCTAATTGAAACCATTTGGTCACACAACGAGTGTCTTGTTGTGGACTTTGGTCAGATAAAATAATGCCAAATGTGGCTGTAGGTGCTAAAAAGTGTGACCATATGCTCTATTAAGTGAGGTAAACTTGTATTTTGTGTGACTATTTTCCTTGCAATGACCACTTTATTTTAATTTGTGTGTGGCTGATTGCAACCATTTGGACACAACGAGTGTCTTGTCGTGGGCTTTGGTCACATAAAATTACGTCAAATGTGGTCGTAGGTGTTAAAAAGTGTGACAATATGCTCTTTTAAGTGAGGTAAACTAGAATTTTGTTTGACTATTGTCCATGCAATGACCACTTTATTTATATGTGTGTGTAGCTAATTGAAAACATTTGGTCACACAACGAGTGTCTTGTTGTGGGCTTTGGTCAGATAAAATACTGCCAAACGTGGCCGTAGGTGTTAAAAAGTGTGACCATATGCTCTTTTAAGTGAGGTAAACTTGTATTTTGTGTGACTATTTTCCTTGCAATGACCACTTTATTTTAATTTGTGTGTGGCTGATTGCAACGATTTAGACACAACGTGTGTCTTGTCGTGGGCTTTGGTCACATAAAATTACGTCAAATGTGGTCGTAGGTGTTAAAAAGTGTGACAATATGCTCTTTTAAATGAGGTAAACTAGTATTTTGTGTGACTGTTGTCCATGCAATGACCACTTTATTTATATGTGTGTGTGTAGCTAATTGAAACCATTTGGTCACACAACGAGTGTCTTGTTGTGGGCTTTGGTCAGATAAAATAATGCCAAATGTGGCTGTAGGTGTTAAAAAGTGTGACCATATGCTCTTTTAAGTGAGCTAAACTTGTATTTTGTGTGACTATTTTCCTTGCAATGACCACTTTATTTTAATTTGTGTGTGGCTGATTGCAACCATTTGGACACATAACGAGTGTCTTGTCGTGGGCTTTGGTCACATAAAATTACGTCAAATGTGGTCGTAGGTGTTAAAAAGTGTGACAATATGCTCTTTTAAGTGAGGTAAACTAGTATTTTGTGTGACTATTGTCCATGCAATGACCACTTTATTTTTATGTGTGTGTAGCTAGTTGAAACCATTTGTTCACACAACGAGTGTCTTGTTGTGGGCTTTGGTCAGATAAAATAATGCCAAATGTGGACGTAGATGATAAAAACTGTGACCATATGCTTTTTTAAGTGAGGTAAACTTGTATTTTGTGTGACTATATTCCTTGCAATGACCACTTTATTTTAATTTGTGTGTGGCTGATTGCAACCATTTGGACACACAAGGAGTGTTTTGTTGTGGGCTTTGGTCACATAAAATTATGCCAAATGTGGCCGTAGGTGTTAAAAAGTGTGACCATATGCTCTTTGAAGTGAGGTAAACTTGTATTTTGTGTGACTAGTTTCCATGCAATGGCCACTTTATTTTTATTTGTGTGTGGCTGATTGCAACCATTTGTAAACACGAGTGTCTTGTTGTGCGCTTTGGTCACATAAATTATGTCAAATGTGGACGTAGGTGATAAAAATTGTGACCATACGCCCTTTTAAGTGAGGTAAACTTGTATTTTGTGTGACTATTTTCCTTGCAAAGACCACTTTAGTTGGACACACAACGGGTGTCTTGTTGTGGGCTTTGGTCTCATAAAATTATGTCAAATGTGGCCGTAGATTTTAAAAAGTGTGACCATATGCTATTTGAAGTGAGGTAAACTTGTATTTTGTGTGGCTATTTTCCATGCAATTGCCACTTTATTTTTACTTGTGTGTGGCTGATTGCAACCAATTGGTCACACAACGAGTGTCTTGTTGTGGGCTTTGGTCACATAAATTATGTCAAATGTGCACATAGGTGCTAAAAGGTGTGACCATATGCTCTTTTAAGTGAGGTAAACTTGTATTTTGTGTGATTATTTTCATCGCAATGACAACTTTATTTTAATTTGTGTGTGGCTGATTGCAACCATTTGGACACACAACGAGTGTCTTGTTGTGGGCTTTGGTCACATAAATTATGTCGAATGTGGACGTAGGTGATAAAAAGTGTGACCATATGCTCTTTTAAGTGAGGTAAACTTGTATTTTGTGTGACTATTTTTCTTGCAATGACCACTTTATTTTAATTTGTGTGTGGCTGGTTGCAACCATTTGGACACACAACGAGTGTCTTGTTGTGGGCTTTGGTCACATAAAATTACATCAAATGTGGTCCTAGGTGTTAAAAAGTGTGACAATATGCTCTTTTAAATGAGGTAAACTAGTATTTTGTTTGACTGTTGTCCATGCAATGACCACATTATTGTTATGTGTGTGTGTAGCTATATGAAACCATTTGGTCACACAACGAGTGTCTTGTTGTGGGCTTTGGTCAGATAAAATAATGCCAAATGTGGCCGTAGGTGTTAAAAAGTGTGACCATATGCTATTTGAAGTGAGGTAAACTTGTATTTTATGTGGCTATTTTCCATGCAATTGCCACTTTATTT
Source organism: Centrapalus pauciflorus (assembly GCA_020465985.1). Taxonomy (NCBI): domain Eukaryota; kingdom Viridiplantae; phylum Streptophyta; class Magnoliopsida; order Asterales; family Asteraceae; genus Centrapalus; species Centrapalus pauciflorus. Next base: position 24,156 of record JAANYP010004547.1, on the reverse strand, counting down.
TTACTTGTGTGTGGCTGATTGCAACCAATTGGTCACACAATGAGTGTCTTGTTGTGGGCTTTGGTCACATAAATTATGTCAAATGTGCACGTAGGTGCTAAAAGGTGTGACCATATGCTCTTTTAAGTGAGGTAAACTTGTATTTTGTGTGATTATTTTCGTCGCAATGACAACTTTATTTTAATTTGTGTGTGGCTGATTGCAACCATTTGGACACACAACGAGTGTCTTGTTGTGGGCTTTGGTCACATAAATTATGTCAAATGTGGACGTAGGTGATAAAAAGTGTGACCATATGCTCTTTTAAGTGAGGTAAACTTGTATTTTGTGTGACTATTTTTCTTGCAATGACCACTTTATTTTAATTTGTGTGTGGCTGGTTGCAACCATTTGGACACACAACGAGTGTCTTGTTGTGGGCTTTGGTCACATAAAATTAAATCAAATTTGGTCCTAGGTGTTAAAAAGTGTGACAATATGCTCTTTTAAGTGAGGTAAACTAGTATTTTGTGTGACTATTGTCCATGCAATGACCACTTTATTTTTATGTGTGTGTAGCTAGTTGAAACCATTTGTTCACACAACGAGTGTCTTGTTGTGGGCTTTGGTCAGATAAAATAATGCCAAATGTGGACGTAGGTGATAAAAAGTGTGACCATATGCTTTTTTAAGTGAGGTAAACTTGTATTTTGTGTGACTATATTCCTTGCAATGACCACTTTATTTTAATTTGTGTGTGGCTGATTGCAACCATTTGGACACACAAGGAGTGTTTTGTTGTGGGCTTTGGTCACATAAAATTATGCCAAATGTGGCCGTAGGTGTTAAAAAGTGTGACCATATGCTCTTTGAAGTGAGGTAAACTTGTATTTTGTGTGACTAGTTTCCATGTAATGGCCACTTTATTTTTATTTGTGTGTGGCTGATTGCAACCATTTGTAAACACGAGTGTCTTGTTGTGCGCTTTGGTCACATAAATTATGTCAAATGTGGACGTAGGTGATAAAAATTGTGACCATACGCCCTTTTAAGTGAGGTAAACTTGTATTTTGTGTGACTATTTTCCTTGCAAAGACCACTTTATTTCAATTTGTGTGTGGCTGATTGCAACCAGTTGGACACACAACGGGTGTCTTGTTGTGGGCTTTGGTCTGATAAAATTATGTCAAATGTGGCCGTAGATTTTAAAAAGTGTGACCATATGCTATTTGAAGTGAGGTAAACTTGTATTTTGTGTGGCTATTTTCCATGCAATTGCCACTTTATTTTTACTTGTGTGTGGCTGATTGCAACCAATTGGTCACACAACGAGTGTCTTGTTGTGGGCTTTGGTCACATAAATTATGTCAAATGTGCACATAGGTGCTAAAAGGTGTGACCATATGCTCTTTTAAGTGAGGTAAACTTGTATTTTGTGTGATTATTTTCCTCGCAATGACAACTTTATTTTAATTTGTGTGTGGCTGATTGCAACCATTTGGACACACAACGAGTGTCTTGTTGTGGGCTTTGGTCACATAAATTATGTCGAATGTGGACGTAGGTGATAAAAAGTGTGACCATATGCTCTTTTAAGTGAGGTAAACTTGTATTTTGTGTGACTATTTTTCTTGCAATGACCACTTTATTTTAATTTGTGTGTGGCTGGTTGCAACCATTTGGACACACAACGAGTGTCTTGTTGTGGGCTTTGGTCACATAAAATTACATCAAATGTGGTCCTAGGTGTTAAAAAGTGTGACAATATGCTCTTTTAAATGAGGTAAACTAGTATTTTGTTTGACTGTTGTCCATGCAATGACCACATTATTTTTATGTGTGTGTGTAGCTATATGAAACCATTTGTTCACACAACGAGTGTCTTGTTGTGGGCTTTGGTCAGATAAAATAATGCCAAATGTGGCCGTAGGTGTTAAAAAGTGTGACCATATGCTATTTGAAGTGAGGTAAACTTGTATTTTATGTGGCTATTTTCCATGCAATTGCCACTTTATTTTTACTTGTGTGTGGCTGATTGCAACCAATTGGTCACACAATGAGTGTCTTGTTGTGGGCTTTGGTCACATAAATTATGTCAAATGTGCACGTAGGTGCTAAAAGGTGTGACCATATGCTCTTTTAAGTGAGGTAAACTTGTATTTTGTGTGATTATTTTCCTCGCAATGGAAACTTTATTTTAATTTGTGTGTGGCTGATTGCAACCAATTGGACACACAACGAGTGTCTTGTTGTGGGCTTTTGTCACATAAATTATGTCAAATGTGGACGTAGGTGATAAAAAGTGTGACCATATGCTCTTTTAAGTGAGGTAAACTTGTATTTTGTGTGACTATTTTCCTTGCAATGACCACTTTATTTTAATTTGTGTGTGGTCGATTGCAACAATTTGGTCACACAACGAGTGTCTTGTTGTGGGCTTTGGTCACATAAATTATGTCAAATGTGCACGTAGGTGCTAAAAGGTGTGACCATATGCTCTTTTAAGTGAGGTAAACTTGTATTTTGTGTGATTATTTTCCTCGCAATGACAACTTTATTTTAATTTGTGTGTGGTGATTGCAACCATTTGGACACACAACGAGTGTCTTGTTGTGGGCTTTGGTCACATAAATTATGTCAAATGTGGACGTAGGTGATAAAAAGTGTGACCATATGCTCTTTTAAGTGAGGTAAACTTGTATTTTGTGTGGCTATTTTCCATGCAATTGCCACTTTATTTTTACTTGTGTGTGGCTGATTGCAACCAATTGGTCACACAACGAGTGTCTTGTTGTGGGCTTTGGTCACATAAATTATGTCAAATGTGCACATAGGTGCTAAAAGGTGTGACCATATGCTCTTTTAAGTGAGGTAAACTTGTATTTTGTGTGATTATTTTCCTCGCAATGACAACTTTATTTTAATTTGTGTGTGGCTGATTGCAACCATTTGGACACACAACGAGTGTCTTGTTGTGGGCTTTGGTCACATAAATTATGTCAAATGTGGACGTAGGTGATAAAAAGTGTGACCATATGCTCTTTTAAGTGAGGTAAACTTGTATTTTGTGTGACTATTTTTCTTGCAATGACCACTTTATTTTAATTTGTGTGTGGCTGGTTGCAACCATTTGGACACACAACGAGTGTCTTGTTGTGGGCTTTGGTCACATAAAATTACATCAAATGTGGACCTAGGTGTTAAAAAGTGTGACAATATGCTCTTTTAAATGAGGTAAACTAGTATTTTGTTTGACTGTTGTCCATGCAATGACCACATTATTGTTATGTGTGTGTGTAGCTATATGAAACCATTTGGTCACACAACGAGTGTCTTGTTGTGGGCTTTAGCCAGATAAAATAATGCCAAATGTGGCCGTAGGTGTTAAAAAGTGTGACCATATGCTATTTGAAGTGAGGTAAACTTGTATTTTATGTGGCTATTTTCCATGCAATTGCCACTTTATTTTTACTTGTGTGTGGCTGATTGCAACCAATTGGTCACACAATGAGTGTCTTGTTGTGGGCTTTGGTCACATAAATTATGTCAAATGTGCACGTAGGTGCTAAAAGGTGTGACCATATGCTCTTTTAAGTGAGGTAAACTTGTATTTTGTGTGATTATTTTCCTCGCAATGGCAACTTTATTTTAATTTGTGTGTGGCTGATTGCAACCAATTGGACACACAACGAGTGTCTTGTTGTGGGCTTTTGTCACATAAATTATGTCAAATGTGGACGTAGGTGATAAAAAGTGTGACCATATGCTCTTTTAAGTTAGGTAAACTTGTATTTTGTGTGACTATTTTCCTTGCAATGACCACTTTATTTTAATCTGTGTGTGGCCGATTGCAACAATTTGGTCACACAACGAGTGTCTTGTTGTGGGCTTTGGTCACATAAATTATGTCAAATGTGCACGTAGGTGCTAAAAGGTGTGACCATATGCTCTTTTAAGTGAGGTAAACTTGTATTTTGTGTGATTATTTTCCTCGCAATGACAACTTTATTTTAATTTGTGTGTGGCTGATTGCAACCATTTGGACACACAACGAGTGTCTTGTTGTGGGCTTTGGTCACATAAATTATGTCAAATGTGGACGTAGGTGATAAAAAGTGTGACCATATGCTCTTTTAAGTGAGGTAAACTTGTATTTTGTGTGATTATTTTCCTCGCAATGGCAACTTTATATTAATTTGTGTGTGGCTGATTGCAACCATTTGGACACACAACGAGTGTCTTGTTGTGGGCTTTTGTCACATAAATTATGTCAAATGTGGACGTAGGGGATAAATAGTGTGACCATATGCTCTTTTAAGTGAGGTAAACTTGTATTTTGTGTGACTATTTTCCTTGCAATGACCACTTTATTTTAATTTGTGTGTGGCTGGTTGCAACCATTTGGACACACAACGAGTGTCTTGTTGTGGGCTTTGGTCACATAAAATTACATCAAATGTGGTCCTAGGTGTTAAAAAGTGTGACAATATGCTCTTTTAAATGAGGTAAACTAGTATTTTGTTTGACTGTTGTCCATGCAATGACCACATTATTGTTATGTGTGTGTGTAGCTATTTGAAAGCATTTGGTCACACAACGAGTGTCTTGTTGTGGGCTTTGGTCAGATAAAATAATGCCAAATGTGGCCGTAGGTGTTAAAAAGTGTGACCATATGCTATTTGAAGTGAGGTAAACTTGTATTTTATGTGCCTATTTTCCATGCACTTGCCACTTTATTTTTACTTGTGTGTGGCTGATTGCAACCAATTGGTCACACAATGAGTGTCTTGTTGTGGGCTTTGGTCACATAAATTATGTCAAATGTGCACGTAGTTGCTAAAAGGTGTGACCATATGCTCTTTTAAGTGAGGTAAACTTGTATTTTGTGTGATTATTTTCCTCGCAATGGCAACTTTATTTTAATTTGTGTGTGGCTGATTGCAACCAATTGGACACACAACGAGTGTCTTGTTGTGGGCTTTTGTCACATAAATTATGTCAAATGTGGACGTAGGTGATAAAAAGTGTGACCATATGCTCTTTTAAGTTAGGTAAACTTGTATTTTGTGTGACTATTTTCCTTGCAATGACCACTTTATTTTAATGTGTGTGTGTAGCCGATTGCAACAATTTGGTCACACAACGAGTGTCTTGTTGTGGGCTTTGGTCACATAAATTATGTCAAATGTGCACGTAGGTGCTAAAAGGTGTGACCATATGCTCTTTTAAGTGAGGTAAACTTGTATTTTGTGTGATTATTTTCCTCGCAATGACAACTTTATTTTAATTTGTGTGTGGCTGATTGCAACCATTTGGACACACAACGAGTGTCTTGTTGTGGGCTTTGGTCACATAAATTATGTCAAATGTGGACGTAGGTGATAAAAAGTGTGACCATATGCTCTTTTAAGTGAGGTAAACTTGTATTTTGTGTGATTATTTTCCTCGCAATGGCAACTTTATTTTAATTTGTGTGTGGCTGATTGCAACCATTTGGACACACAACGAGTGTCTTGTTGTGGGCTTTTGTCACATAAATTATGTCAAATGTGGACGTAGGGGATAAATAGTGTGACCATATGCTCTTTTAAGTGAGGTAAACTTGTATTTTGTGTGACTATTTTCCTTGCAATGACCACTTTATTTTAATTTATGTGTGGCTGATTGCAACCATTTGGACACACAAAGAGTGTCTTCTTGTGGGCTTTGGTCACATAAAATTAGGTCAAATGTGGTCGTAGGTGTTAAAAAGTGTGACAATATGCTCTTTTAAGTGAGGTAATCTAGTATTTTGTGTGACTATTGTCCATGCAATGACCACTTTATTTTTATGTGTGTGTGTAGCTAATTGAAACCATTTGGTCACACAACGAGTGTCTTGTTGTGGGCTTTGGTAAGATAAAATAATGCCAATTGTGGCCGTAGGTGTTAAAAAGTGTGACCATATGCTATTTGAAGTGAGGTAAACTTGTATTTTATGTGGCTATTTTACATGCTATTGCCACTTTATTTTTACTTGTGTGTGGCTGATTGCAACCAATTGGTCACACAACGAGTGTCTTGTTGTGGGCTTTGGTCACATAAATTATGTCAAATGTGCACGTAGGTGCTAAAAGGTGTCACCATATGCTCTTTTAAGTGAGGTAAACTTTTATTTTGTGTGATTATTTTCCTCGCAATGTCAACTTTATTTTAATTTATCTGTGGCTGATTGCAACCATTTGGACAAACAACGAGTGTCTTGTTGTGTTGGTCAGATAAATTATGTCAAATGTGGACGTAGGTGATAAAAAGTGTGACCATATGCTCTTTTAAGTGAGGTAAACTTGTATTTTGTGTGATTATTGTCCTCGCAATGGCCACTTTATTTTAATTTGTGTGTGGCTGATTGCAACCATTAGAACACACAACGAGTGTCTTGTTGTGGGCTTTGGTCACAAAAAATTATGCCAAATGTGGCCGTAGATGTTAAAAAGTGTGACCATATGCTCTTTTAAGTGAGGTAAACTTGTATTTTGTATGATTATTTTCCTCGCAATGGCAACTTTATTTTAATTTGTGTGTGGCTGATTTCAACCATTTGGACACACAACGAGTGTCTTGTTGTGGGCTTTTGTCACATAAATTATGTCAGATGTGGACGTAGGTGATAAAAAGTGTGACCATATGCTCTTTTAAGTGAGGTAAACTTGTATTTTGCGTGACTATTTTACTTGCAATGACCACTTTATTTTAATTTGTGTGTGGCTGATTGCAACCATTTGGACACACAACGAGTGTCTTGTTGTGGGCTTTGGTCACATAAAATTACGTCAAATGTGGTCGTAGGTGTTAAAAAGTGTGACAATATGCTCGTTTAAGTGAGGTAAACTAGTATTTTGTGTGACTATTGTCCATGCAATGACCACTTTATTTTTATGTGTGTGTGTAGCTAATTGAAACCATTTGGTCACACAACGAGTGTCTTGTTGTGGGCTTTGGTAAGATAAAATAATGCCAATTGTGGCCGTAGGTGTTAAAAAGTGTGACCATATGCTATTTGAAGTGAGGTAAACTTGTATTTTATGTGGCTATTTTACATGCTATTGCCACTTTATTTTTACTTGTGTGTGGCAGATTGCAACCAATTGGTCACCCAATGAGTGTCTTGTTGTGGGCTTTGGTCACGTAAATTATGTCAAATGTGCACGTAGGTGCTAAAAGGTGTGACCATATGCTCTTTTAAGTGAGGTAAACTTGTATTTTGTGTGATTATTTTCCTCGCAATGGCAACTTTATTTTAATTTGTGTGTGGTTGATTGCAACCTTTTGGACACACAACGAGTGTCTTGTTGTGGGCTTTTGTCACATAAATTATGTCAAATGTGGACGTAGGGGATAAATAGTGTGACCATATGCTCTTTTAACTGAGGTAAACTGGTATTTTGTGTGACTATTTTCCTTGCAATGACCACTTTATTTTAATTTGTGTGTGGCTGATTGCAACCATTTGGACACACAAAGAATGTCTTGTTGTGGGCTTTGGTCACATAAAATTACGTCAAATGTGGTCATAGTTGTTAAAAATTGTGACAATATGCTCTTTTAAGTGAGGTAAACTAGTATTTTGTGTGACTATTGTCCATGCAATGACCACTTTATTTTTATGTGTGTGTGTAGCTAATTGAAACCATTTGGTCACACAACGAGTGTCTTGTTATGGGCTTTGGTAAGATAAAATAATGCCAATTGTGGCCGTAGGTGTTAAAAAGGGTGACCATATGCTATTTGAAGTGAGGTAAACTTGTATTTTATGTGGCTATTTTACATGCTATTGCCACTTTATTTTTACTTGTGTGTGGCTGATTGCAACCAATTGGTCACACAACGAGTGTCTTGTTGTGGGCTTTGGTCACATAAATTATGTCAAATGTGCCCGTAGGTGCTAAAAGGTGTCACCATATGCTCTTTTAAGTGAGGTAAACTTGTATTTTGTGTGATTATTTTCCTCGCAATGCCAACTTTATTTTAATTTATCTGTGGCTGATTGCAACCATTTGGACAAACAACGAGTGTCTTGTTGTGGGCTTTGGTCAGATAAATTATGTCAAATGTGGACGTAGGTGATAAAAAGTGTGACCATATGCTCTTTTAAGTGATGTAAACTTGTATTTTGTGTGACTATTGTCCTCGCAATGGCCACTTTATTTTAATTTGTGTGTGGCTGATTGCAACCATTTGGACACACAACGAGTGTCTTGTTGTGGGCTTTGGTCACAAAAAATTACGCCAAATGTGGCCGTAGATGTTAAAAAGTGTGACCATATGCTCTTTTAAGTGAGGTAAACTTGTATTTTGTATGATTATTTTCCTCGCAATGGCAAGTTTATTTTAATTTGTGTGTGGCTGATTGCAACCATTTGGACACACAACGAGTGTCTTGTTGTGGGCTTTTGTCACATAAATTATGTCAGATGTGGACGTAGGTGATAAAAAGTGTGACCATATGCTCTTTTAAGTGAGGTAAACTTCTATTTTGTGTGATTATTTTCCTCGCAATGGCAACTTTATTTTAATTTGTGTGTGGTTGATTGCAACCTTTTGGACACACAACGAGTGTCTTGTTGTGGGCTTTTGTCACATAAATTATGTCAAATGTGGACGTAGGGGATAAATAGTGTGACCATATGCTCTTTTAAGTGAGGTAAACTGGTATTTTGTGTGACTATTTTCCTTGCAATGACCACTTTATTTTAATTTGTGTGTGGCTGATTGCAACCATTTGGACACACAAAGAATGTCTTGTTGTGGGCTTTGGTCACATAAAATTACGTCAAATGTGGTCATAGGTGTTAAAAAGTGTGACAATATGCTCTTTTAAGTGAGGTAAACTAGTATTTTGTGTGACTATTGTCCATGCAATGACCACTTTATTTTTATGTGTGTGTGTAGCTAATTGAAACCATTTGGTCACACAACGAGTGTCTTGTTGTGGGCTTTGGTAAGATAAAATAATGCCAACTGTGGCCGTAGGTGTTAAAAAGTGTGACCATATGCTATTTGAAGTGAGGTAAACTTGTATTTTATGTGGCTATTTTACATGCTATTGCCACTTTATTTTTACTTGTGTGTGGCTGATTGCAACCAATTGGTCACACAACGAGTGTCTTGTTGTGCCTTTGGTCACATAAATTATGTCAAATGTGCCCGTAGGTGCTAAAAGGTGTCACCATATGCTCTTTTAAGTGAGGTAAACTTGTATTTTGTGTGATTATTTTCCTCGCAATGGCAACTTTATTTTAATTTATCTGTGGCTGATTGCAACCATTTGGACAAACAACGAGTGTCTTGTTGTGGGCTTTGGTCAGATAAATTATGTCAAATGTGGACGTAGGTGATAAAAAGTGTGACCATATGCTCTTTTAAGTGAGGTAAACTTGTATTTTGTGTGACTATTGTCCTCGCAATGGCCACTTTATTTTAATTTGTGTGTGGCTGATTGCAACCATTTGGACACACAACGAGTGTCTTTTTGTGGGCTTTGGTCACAAAAAATTACGCCAAATGTGGCCGTAGATGTTAAAAAGTGTGACCATATGCTCTTTTAAGTGAGGTAAACTTGTATTTTGTATGATTATTTTCCTCGCAATGGCAAGTTTATTTTAATTTGTGTGTGGCTGATTGCAACCATTTGGACACACAACGAGTGTCTTGTTGTGGGCTTTTGTCACATAAATTATGTCAGATGTGGACGTAGGTGATAAAAAGTGTGACCATATGCTCTTTTAAGTGAGGTAAACTTGTATTTTGTGTGATTATTTTCCTCGCAATGGCAACTTTATTTTAATTTGTGTGTGGCTGATTGCAACCATTTGGACACACAACGAGTGTCTTGTTGTGGGCTTTTGTCACATAAATTATGTCAAATGTGGACGTAGGTGATAAAAAGTGTGACCATATGCTCTTTTAAGTGAGGTAAACTTGTATTTTGTGTGACTATTTTCCTTGCAATGACCACTTTATTTTAATTTGTGTGTGGCTGATTGCAACCATTTGGACACACAACGAGTGTCTTGTTGTGGGCTTTGGTCACATAAAATTACGTCAAATGTGGTCGTAGGTGTTAAAAAGTGTGACAATATGCTCTTTTAAGTGAGGTAAACTAGTATTTTGTGTGACTATTGTCCATGCAATGACCACTTTATTTTTATGTGTGTGTGTAGCTAATTGAAACCATTTGGTCACACAACGAGTGTCTTGTTGTGGGCTTTGGTAAGATAAAATAATGCCAAATGTGGCCGTAGGTGTTAAAAAGTGTGACCATATGCTATTTGAAGTGAGGTAAACTTGTATTTTATGTGGCTATTTTACATGCTATTGCCACTTTATTTTTACTTGTGTGTGGCTGATTGCAACCAATTGGTCACACAACGAGTGTCTTGTTGTGGGCTTTGGTCACATAAATTATGTCAAATGTGCACGTAGGTGCTAAAAGGTGTCACCATATGCTCTTTTAAGTGAGGTAAACTTGTATTTTATGTGGCTATTTTCCATGCAATTGCCACTTTATTTTTACTTGTGTGTGGCTGATTGCAACCAATTGGTCACACAACGAGTGTCTTGTTGTGGGCTTTGGTCACATAAATTATGTCAAATGTGCACGTAGGTGCTAAAAGGTGTGACCATATGCTCTTTTAAGTGAGGTAAACTTGTATTTTGTGTGATTATTTTCCTCGCAATGGCAACTTTATTTTAATTTGTGTGTGGCTGATTGCAACCATTTGGACACACAACGAGTGTCTTGTTGTGGGCTTTGGTCACATAAATTATGTCAAATGTGGACGTAGGTGATAAAAAGTGTGACAATATGCTCTTTTAAGTGAGGTAAACTTGTATTTTGTGTGACTATTTTCCTTGCAATGACCACTTTATATTAATTTGTGTGTGCCTGATTGCAACCCTTTGGACACACAACGAGTGTCTTGTTGTGGGCTTTGGTCACATAAAATTACGTCAAATGTGGTCGTAGGTGTTAAAAAGTGTGACAATATGCTCTTTTAAGTGAGGTAAACTAGTATTTTGTGTGACTATTGTCCATGCAATGACCACTTTATTTTTATGTGTGTGTGTAGCTAATTGAAACCATTTGGACACACAACGAGTGTCTTGTTGTGGGCTTTGGTCACATAAAATTACGTCAAATGTGGTCGTAGGTGTTAAAAAGTGTGACAATATGCTCTTTTACGTGAGTTAAAATCGTATTTTGTGTGACTGTTGTCCATGCAATGACCACTTTATTTTTATGTGTGTGTAGCTAATTGAAACCATTTGGTCACAGAACGAGTGTCTTGTTGTGGGCTTTGGTCAGATAAAATAATGCCAAATGTGGCCGTAGGTGTTAAAAAGTGTGACCATATGCTCTTTTAAGTGAGGTAAACTTGTATTTTGTGTGACTACTTTCCTTGCAATGACCACTTTATTTTAATTTGTGTGTGGCTGATTGCAACCATTTGGACACACAACGAGTGTCTTGTCGTGGGCTTTGGTCACATAAAATTACGTCAAATGTGGTCGTAGGTGTTAAAAAGTGTGACAATATGCTCTTTTAAGTGAGGTAAACTAGTATTTTGTGTGACTATTGTCCATGCAATGACCACTTTATTTTTATGTGTGTGTGTAGCTAATTGAAACCATTTGGACACACAACGAGTGTCTTATTGTGGGCTTTGGTCACATAAAATTACGTCAAATGTGGTCGTAGGTGTTAAAAAGTGTGACAATATGCTCTATTAAGTGAGGTAAACTAGTATTTTGTGTGACTGTTATCCATGCAATGACCACTTTATTTATATGTGTGTGTGTAGCTAATTGAAACCATTTGTTCACACAACGAGTGTCTTGTTGTGGGCTTTGGTCAGATTAAATAATGCCAAATGTGGACGTAGGTGTTAAAAAGTGTGACCATATGCTCTTTTAAGTGAGGTAAACTTGTATTTTGTGTGTCTATTTTCCTTGCAATGACCACTTTATTTTAATTTGTGTGTGGCTGATTGCAACCATTTGGACACACAACGAGTGTCTTGTCGTGGGCTTTGGTCACATAAAATTACGTCAAATGTGGTCGTAGGTGTTAAAAAGTGTGACAAAATGCTCTTTGAAGTGAGGTAAAGTAGTATTTTGTATGACTATTGTCTATGCAATGACCACTTTATTTTTATGTGTGTGTGTAGCTAATTGAAACCATTTGTTCACACAACGAGTGTCTTGTTGTGGGCTTTGGTCAGATAAAATAATGCCAAATGTGGACGTAGGTGATAAAAAGTGTGACCATATGCTTTTTTAAGTTAGGTAAACTTGTATTTTGTGTGACTATATTCCTTGCAATGACCACTTTATTTTAATTTGGGTGTGGCTAATTGCAACCATTTGGACACACAACGAGTGTCTTGTTGTGGGCTTTGGTCACATAAAATTACGTCAAATGTGGTCGTAGGTGTTAAAAAGTGTGACAATATGCTCTTTTAAGTGAGGTAAACTAGTATTTTGTGTGACTACTGTCCATGCAACGACCACTTTATTTTTATGTGTGTGTAGCTAATTGAAACCATTTGTTCACACAACGAGTGTCTTGTTGTGGGCTTTGGTCAGATAAAATAATGCCAAATGTGGACGTAGGTGTTAAAAAGTGTGACCATATGCTCTTTTAAGTGAGGTAAACTTATATTTTGTGTGACTATTTTCCTTGCAATGACCACTTTATTTTAATTTGTGTGTGGCTGATTGAAACCATTTGGACACACAACGAGTGTCTTGTCGTGGGCTTTGGTCACATAAAATTACGTCAAATGTGGTCGTAGGTGTTAAAAAGTGTGACAAAATGCTCTTTGAAGTGAGGTAAACTAGTATTTTGTGTGACTATTGTCCATGCAATGACCACTTTATTTTTATGTGTGTGTAGCTAATTGAAACCATTTGGTCACACAACGAGTGTCTTGTTGTGGGTTTTTGTCAGATAAAATAATGCCAAATGTGGCCGTAGGTGCTAAAAAGTGTGACCATATGCTCTTTTAAGTGAGGTAAACTTGTATTTTGTGTGACTATTTTCCTTGCAATGACCACTTTATTTTAATTTGTGTGTGGCTGATTGCAACCACTTGGACACACAACGAGTGTCTTGTTGTGGGCTTTGGTCACATAAAATTACGTCAAATGTGGTCGTAGGTGTTCAAAAGTGTGACAATATGCTCTTTTAAGTGAGGTAAACTAGTATTTTGTGTGACTATTGTCCATGCAACGACCACTTTACTTTTATGTGTGTGTATAACTAATTGAAACCATTTGTTCACACAATGAGTGTCTTGTTGTGGGCTTTGGTCAGATAAAATAATGCCAAATGTGGACGTAGGTGTTAAAAAGTGTGACCATGTGCTCTTTTAAGTGAGGTAAACTTGTATTTTGTGTGACTATTTTCCTTGCAATGACCACTTTATTTTAATTTGTGTGTGGCTGATTGCAACCATTTAGACACACAAAGAGTGTCTTGTTGTGGGCTTTGGTCACATAAAATTACGTCAAATGTGGTCGTAGGTGTTAAAAAGTATGACAATATGCTCTTTTAAGTGAGGTAAACTAGTATTTTGTGTGACTATTGTCCATGCAATGACCACTTTATTTTTATGTGTGTGTGTAGCTAATCGAAACCATTTGGACACACAACGAGTGTCTTGTTGTGGGCTTTGGTCACATATAATTACGTCAAATGTGGTCGTAGGTGTTAAAAAGTGCGACAATATGCTCTTTTAAGTGAGGTAAACTAGTATTTTGTGTGACTGTTGTCCATACAATGACCACTTTATTTCTATGTGTGTGTAGCTAATTGAAACCATTTGGTCACACAACGAGTGTCTTGTTGTGGGCTTTGGTCAGATAAAATAATGCCAAATGTGGCCGTAAGCGTTAAAAAGTGTGACCATATGCTCTTTTAAGTGAGGTAAACTAGTATTTTGTGTGACTATTGTCCATGCAATGACCACTTTATTTTTATGTGTGTGTGTAGCTAATTGAAACTATATGGACACATAACGAGTGTCTTGTTGTGGGCTTTGGTCACATAAAATTAAGTCAAATGTGGTCGTAGGTGTTAAAAAGTGTGACAATATGGTCTTTTAAGTGAGGTAAACTAGTTTTTTGTGTGACTGTTGTCCATACAACGACCACTTTATTTTTATGTGTCTGTGTAGCTAATTGAAACCATTTGGTCACACAACGAGTGTCTTGTTGTGGGCTTTGGTCAGATAAAATAATGCCAAATGTGGCCGTAGGTGTTAAAAAGTGTGACCATATGCTCTTTTAAGTGAGGTAAACTTGTATTTTGTGTGACTATTTTCCTTGCAATGACCACTTTATTTTAATTTGTGTGTGGCTGATTGCAACCATTTGGACACACAACGAGTGTCTTGTCGTTGGCTTGGTTCACATAAAATTACGTCGAATGTGGTCGTTGGTGTTAAAAAGTGTGACAAAATGCTCTTTGAAGTGAGGTAAACTAGTATTTTGTGTGACTATTGTCCATGCAATGACCACTTTATTTTTATGTGTGTGTGTAGCTAATTGAAACCATTTGGTCACAGAACGAGTGTCTTGTTGTGGGCTTTGGTCAGATAAAATAATGCCAAATGTGGCCGTAAGTGCTAAAAAGTGTGACCATATGCTCTTTTAAGTGAGGTAAACTTGTATTTTGTGTGACTATTTTCCTTGCAATGACCACTTTATTTTAATTTGTGTGTGGTTGATTGCAACCATTTGGACACACAACGAGTGTCTTGTTGTGGGCTTTGGTCACATAAAATTACGTCAAATGTGGTCGTAGGTGTTGAAAAGTGTGACAATATGCTCTTTTAAGTGAGGTAAACTAGTATTTTGTGTGACTATTGTCCATGCAATGACCACTTTATTTTTATGTGTGTGTGTAGCTAACTGAAACCATTTGGACACACAACGAGTGTCTTGTTGTGGGCTTTGGTCACATAAAATTACGTCAAATGTGGTCGTAGGTGTTAAAAAGTGTGACAATATGCTCTATTAAGTGAGGTAAACTAGTATTTTGTGTGACTGTTATCCATGCAATGACCACTTTATTTATATGTGTGTGTGTAGCTAATTGAAAACATTTGGTCACACAACGAGTGTCTTGTTGTGGGCTTTGGTCAGATAAAATAATGCCAAACATGGCCGTAGGTGTTAAAAAGTGTGACCATATGCTCTTTTAAGTGAGGTAAACTTGTATTTTGTGTGACTACTTTCCTTGCAATGACCACTTTATTTTAATTTGTGTGTGGCTGATTGCAACCATTTGGACACACAACGAGTGTCTTGTCGTGGGCTTTGGTCACATAAAATTACGTCAAATGTGGTCGTAGGTGTTAAAAAGTGTGACAATATGCTCTTTTAAGTGAGGTAAACTAGTATTTTGTGTGACTATTGTCCTTGCAACGACCACTTTATTTTTATGTGTGTGTGTAGCTAATTGAAACCATTTGTTCACACAACGAGTGTCTTGTTGTGGGCTTTGGTCAGATAAAATAATGCCAAATGTGGACGTAGGTGATAAAAAGTGGGACCATATGCTCTTTTAAGTGAGGTAAACTTGTATTTTGTGTGACTATATTCCTTGCAATGACCACTTTATTTTAATTTGTGTGTGGCTGATTGCAACCATTTGGACACACAACGAGTGTCTTGTTGTGGGCTTTGGTCACAAAAAATTACGTCAAATGTGGTCGTAGGTGTTAAAAAGTGTGACAATATGCTCTTTTAAGTGAGGTAAACTAGTATTTTGTGTGACTATTGTCCATGCAATGACCACTTTATTTTTATGTGTGTGTGTAGCTAATTGAAACCATTTGGTCACACAACGAGTGTCTTGTTGTGGGCTTTGGTCAGATAAAATAATGCCAAATGTGGCCGTAGGTGTTAAAAAGTGTGACCATATGCTTTTTTAAGTGAGGTAAACTTGTATTTTGTGCGACTACTTTCCTTGCAATGACCACTTTATTTTAATTTGTGTGTGGCTGATTGCAACCATTTGGACACACAACGAGTGCTTTGTTGTGGGCTTTGGTCACATAAAAATACGTCAAATGTGGTCGTGGGTGTTAAAAAGTGTGACAATATGCTCTTTTAACGTGATGTAAAGTAGATTTTGTGTGACTTTTTGTCAATGGCAATGACACCTTTATTTTATGTGTGTCCTGTGTAGTAATTGAAACCATTTTGGAACACAAGAGTGATCTTGTTGTGGCTTTCGTTCACGAGTAAAAAAAATTACGTCAAATGTGGTCGTATGTGTTAAAAAGTGTGACAATATGCTATTTTAAGTGAGGTAAACTAGTATTTTGTGTGACTGTTGTCCATGCAATGACCACTTTATTTTTATGTGTGTGTAGCTAATTGAAACCATTTGGTCACACAACGAGTGTCTTGTTGTGGGTTTGGACAGATAAAATAATGCCAAATGTGGCCGTAGGTGTTAAAAAGTGTGACCATATGCTCTTTTAAGTGAGGTAAACTTTTATTTTGTGTGACTATTTTCCTTGCAATGACCACTTTGTTTTAATTTGTGTGTGGCTGATTGCAACCATTTGGACACACAACGAGTGTCTTTTCGTGGGCTTTGGTCACATAAAATTACGTCAAATGTGGTCGTAGGTGTTAAAAAGTGTGACAATATGCTCTTTTAAGTGAGGTAAACTAGTATTTTGTGTGACTATTGTCCATGCAATGGCCACTTTATTTTTATGTGTGTGTGTAGCTAATTGAAACCATTTGGTCACACAACGAGTGTCTTGTTGTGGGCTTTGGTCAGATAAAATAATGCCAAATGTGGACGTAGGTGTTAAAACGTGTGACCATATGCTCTTTTAAGTGAGGTAAACTTGTATTTTGTGTGACTATTTTCTTTGCAATGACCACTTTATTTTAATTTGTGTGTGGCTGATTGCAACCATTTGGACACACAACGAGTGTCTTGTCGTGGGCTTTGGTCACATAAAATTACGTCAAATGTGGTCGTAGGTGTTAAAAAGTGTGACAATATGCTCTTTTAAGTGAGGTAAACTAGTATTTTGGGTGACTATTGTCCATGCATTGACCACTTTATTTTAATTTGTGTGTGGCTGATTGCAACCATTTGGACACACAACGAGTGTCTTGTCGTGGGCTTTTGTCACATAAAATTACGTCAAATGTGGTCGTAGGTGTTAAAAAGTGTGACAATATGCTCTTTTAAGTGAGGTAAACTAGTATTTTGTGTGACTATTGTCCATGCAATGACCACTTTATTTTTATGTGTGTGTGTAGCTAATTGAAACCATTTGGACACACAACGAGTGTCTTGTTGTGGGCTTTGGTCACATAAAATTACGTCAAATGTGGTCGTAGGTGTTAAAAAGTGTGACAATATGCTCTTTTAAGTGAGGTAAACTAGTATTTTGTGTGACTGTTGTCCATGCAATGACCACTTTATTTTTATGTGTGTGTGTAGCTAATTGAAACCATTTGGTCACACAACGAGTGTCTTGTTGTGGGCTTTGGTCAGATAAAATAATGCCAAATGTGGCCGTAGGTGTTAAAAAGTGTGACCATATGCTTTTTTAAGTGAGGTAAACTTGTATTTTGTGCGACTACTTTCCTTGCAATGACCAGTTTATTTTAATTTGTGTGTGGCTGATTGCAACCATTTGGACACACAACGAGTGCTTTGTTGTGGGCTTTGGTCACATAAAATTACGTCAAATGTGGTCGTAGGTGTTAAAAAGTGTGACAATATGCTCTTTTAAGTGAGGTAAAGTAGTATTTTGTGTGACTTTTGTCAATGCAATGACCACTTTATTTTTATGTGTGTGTGTAGCTAATTGAAACCATTTGGACACACAACGAGTGTCTTGTTGTGGGCTTTGGTCACATAAAATTACGTCAAATGTGGTCGTAGGTGTTAAAAAGTGTGACAATATGCTCTTTTAAGTGAGGTAAACTAGTATTTTGTGTGACTATTGTCCATGCAATGGCCACTTTATTTTTATGTGTGTGTGTAGCTAATTGAAACCATTTGGACACACAACGAGTGTCTTGTTATGGGCTTTGGTCACATAAAATTACGTCAAATGTGGTCGTAGGTGTTAAAAAGTGTGACAATATCCTCTTTTAAGTGAGGTAAACTAGTATTTTGTGTGACTGTTGTCCATACAACGACCACTTTATTTTTATGTGTGTGTGTAGCTAATTGAAACCATTTGGTCACACAACGAGTGTCTTGTTGTGGGCTTTGGTCAGATAAAATAATGCCAAATGTGGCCGTAGGTGTTAAAAAGTGTGACCATATGCTATTTTAAGTGAGGTAAAGTTGTATTTTGTGTGACTATTTTCCTTGCAATGACCACTTTATTTTAATTTGTGTGTGGCTGATTGCAACCATTTGGACACACAACGAGTGTCTTGTCGTGGGCTTTGGTCACATAAAATTACGTCAAATGTGGTCGTAGGTGTTAAAAAGTGTGACAAAATGCTGTTTGAAGTGAGGTAAACTAGTATTTTGTGTGACTATTGTCCATGCAATGACCACTTTATTTTTATGTGTGTGTGTAGCTAATTGAAACCATTTGGTCACACAACGAGTGTCTTGTTGTGGACTTTGGTCAGATAAAATAATGCCAAATGTGGCTGTAGGTGCTAAAAAGTGTGACCATATGCTCTATTAAGTGAGGTAAACTTGTATTTTGTGTGACTATTTTCCTTGCAATGACCACTTTATTTTAATTTGTGTGTGGCTGATTGCAACCATTTGGACACAACGAGTGTCTTGTCGTGGGCTTTGGTCACATAAAATTACGTCAAATGTGGTCGTAGGTGTTAAAAAGTGTGACAATATGCTCTTTTAAGTGAGGTAAACTAGAATTTTGTTTGACTATTGTCCATGCAATGACCACTTTATTTATATGTGTGTGTAGCTAATTGAAAACATTTGGTCACACAACGAGTGTCTTGTTGTGGGCTTTGGTCAGATAAAATACTGCCAAACGTGGCCGTAGGTGTTAAAAAGTGTGACCATATGCTCTTTTAAGTGAGGTAAACTTGTATTTTGTGTGACTATTTTCCTTGCAATGACCACTTTATTTTAATTTGTGTGTGGCTGATTGCAACGATTTAGACACAACGTGTGTCTTGTCGTGGGCTTTGGTCACATAAAATTACGTCAAATGTGGTCGTAGGTGTTAAAAAGTGTGACAATATGCTCTTTTAAATGAGGTAAACTAGTATTTTGTGTGACTGTTGTCCATGCAATGACCACTTTATTTATATGTGTGTGTGTAGCTAATTGAAACCATTTGGTCACACAACGAGTGTCTTGTTGTGGGCTTTGGTCAGATAAAATAATGCCAAATGTGGCTGTAGGTGTTAAAAAGTGTGACCATATGCTCTTTTAAGTGAGCTAAACTTGTATTTTGTGTGACTATTTTCCTTGCAATGACCACTTTATTTTAATTTGTGTGTGGCTGATTGCAACCATTTGGACACATAACGAGTGTCTTGTCGTGGGCTTTGGTCACATAAAATTACGTCAAATGTGGTCGTAGGTGTTAAAAAGTGTGACAATATGCTCTTTTAAGTGAGGTAAACTAGTATTTTGTGTGACTATTGTCCATGCAATGACCACTTTATTTTTATGTGTGTGTAGCTAGTTGAAACCATTTGTTCACACAACGAGTGTCTTGTTGTGGGCTTTGGTCAGATAAAATAATGCCAAATGTGGACGTAGATGATAAAAACTGTGACCATATGCTTTTTTAAGTGAGGTAAACTTGTATTTTGTGTGACTATATTCCTTGCAATGACCACTTTATTTTAATTTGTGTGTGGCTGATTGCAACCATTTGGACACACAAGGAGTGTTTTGTTGTGGGCTTTGGTCACATAAAATTATGCCAAATGTGGCCGTAGGTGTTAAAAAGTGTGACCATATGCTCTTTGAAGTGAGGTAAACTTGTATTTTGTGTGACTAGTTTCCATGCAATGGCCACTTTATTTTTATTTGTGTGTGGCTGATTGCAACCATTTGTAAACACGAGTGTCTTGTTGTGCGCTTTGGTCACATAAATTATGTCAAATGTGGACGTAGGTGATAAAAATTGTGACCATACGCCCTTTTAAGTGAGGTAAACTTGTATTTTGTGTGACTATTTTCCTTGCAAAGACCACTTTAGTTGGACACACAACGGGTGTCTTGTTGTGGGCTTTGGTCTCATAAAATTATGTCAAATGTGGCCGTAGATTTTAAAAAGTGTGACCATATGCTATTTGAAGTGAGGTAAACTTGTATTTTGTGTGGCTATTTTCCATGCAATTGCCACTTTATTTTTACTTGTGTGTGGCTGATTGCAACCAATTGGTCACACAACGAGTGTCTTGTTGTGGGCTTTGGTCACATAAATTATGTCAAATGTGCACATAGGTGCTAAAAGGTGTGACCATATGCTCTTTTAAGTGAGGTAAACTTGTATTTTGTGTGATTATTTTCATCGCAATGACAACTTTATTTTAATTTGTGTGTGGCTGATTGCAACCATTTGGACACACAACGAGTGTCTTGTTGTGGGCTTTGGTCACATAAATTATGTCGAATGTGGACGTAGGTGATAAAAAGTGTGACCATATGCTCTTTTAAGTGAGGTAAACTTGTATTTTGTGTGACTATTTTTCTTGCAATGACCACTTTATTTTAATTTGTGTGTGGCTGGTTGCAACCATTTGGACACACAACGAGTGTCTTGTTGTGGGCTTTGGTCACATAAAATTACATCAAATGTGGACCTAGGTGTTAAAAAGTGTGACAATATGCTCTTTTAAATGAGGTAAACTAGTATTTTGTTTGACTGTTGTCCATGCAATGACCACATTATTGTTATGTGTGTGTGTAGCTATATGAAACCATTTGGTCACACAACGAGTGTCTTGTTGTGGGCTTTAGCCAGATAAAATAATGCCAAATGTGGCCGTAGGTGTTAAAAAGTGTGACCATATGCTATTTGAAGTGAGGTAAACTTGTATTTTATGTGGCTATTTTCCATGCAATTGCCACTTTATTTTTACTTGTGTGTGGCTGATTGCAACCAATTGGTCACACAATGAGTGTCTTGTTGTGGGCTTTGGTCACATAAATTATGTCAAATGTGCACGTAGGTGCTAAAAGGTGTGACCATATGCTCTTTTAAGTGAGGTAAACTTGTATTTTGTGTGATTATTTTCGTCGCAATGACAACTTTATTTTAATTTGTGTGTGGCTGATTGCAACCATTTGGACACACAACGAGTGTCTTGTTGTGGGCTTTGGTCACATAAATTATGTCAAATGTGGACGTAGGTGATAAAAAGTGTGACCATATGCTCTTTTAAGTGAGGTAAACTTGTATTTTGTGTGACTATTTTTCTTGCAATGACCACTTTATTTTAATTTGTGTGTGGCTGGTTGCAACCATTTGGACACACAACGAGTGTCTTGTTGTGGGCTTTGGTCACATAAAATTAAATCAAATTTGGTCCTAGGTGTTAAAAAGTGTGACAATATGCTCTTTTAAGTGAGGTAAACTAGTATTTTGTGTGACTATTGTCCATGCAATGACCACTTTATTTTTATGTGTGTGTAGCTAGTTGAAACCATTTGTTCACACAACGAGTGTCTTGTTGTGGGCTTTGGTCAGATAAAATAATGCCAAATGTGGACGTAGGTGATAAAAAGTGTGACCATATGCTTTTTTAAGTGAGGTAAACTTGTATTTTGTGTGACTATATTCCTTGCAATGACCACTTTATTTTAATTTGTGTGTGGCTGATTGCAACCATTTGGACACACAAGGAGTGTTTTGTTGTGGGCTTTGGTCACATAAAATTATGCCAAATGTGGCCGTAGGTGTTAAAAAGTGTGACCATATGCTCTTTGAAGTGAGGTAAACTTGTATTTTGTGTGACTAGTTTCCATGTAATGGCCACTTTATTTTTATTTGTGTGTGGCTGATTGCAACCATTTGTAAACACGAGTGTCTTGTTGTGCGCTTTGGTCACATAAATTATGTCAAATGTGGACGTAGGTGATAAAAATTGTGACCATACGCCCTTTTAAGTGAGGTAAACTTGTATTTTGTGTGACTATTTTCCTTGCAAAGACCACTTTATTTCAATTTGTGTGTGGCTGATTGCAACCAGTTGGACACACAACGGGTGTCTTGTTGTGGGCTTTGGTCTGATAAAATTATGTCAAATGTGGCCGTAGATTTTAAAAAGTGTGACCATATGCTATTTGAAGTGAGGTAAACTTGTATTTTGTGTGGCTATTTTCCATGCAATTGCCACTTTATTTTTACTTGTGTGTGGCTGATTGCAACCAATTGGTCACACAACGAGTGTCTTGTTGTGGGCTTTGGTCACATAAATTATGTCAAATGTGCACATAGGTGCTAAAAGGTGTGACCATATTCTCTTTTAAGTGAGGTAAACTTGTATTTTGTGTGATTATTTTCCTCGCAATGACAACTTTATTTTAATTTGTGTGTGGCTGATTGCAACCATTTGGACACACAACGAGTGTCTTGTTGTGGGCTTTGGTCACATAAATTATGTCAAATGTGGACGTAGGTGATAAAAAGTGTGACCATATGCTCTTTTAAGTGAGGTAAACTTGTATTTTGTGTGACTATTTTTCTTGCAATGACCACTTTATTTTAATTTGTGTGTGGCTGGTTGCAACCATTTGGACACACAACGAGTGTCTTGTTGTGGGCTTTGGTCACATAAAATTACATCAAATGTGGTCCTAGGTGTTAAAAAGTGTGACAATATGCTCTTTTAAATGAGGTAAACTAGTATTTTGTTTGACTGTTGTCCATGCAATAACCACATTATTGTTATGTGTGTGTGTAGCTATATGAAACCATTTGGTCACACAACGAGTGTCTTGTTGTGGGCTTTGGTCAGATAAAATAATGCCAAATGTGGCCGTAGGTGTTAAAAAGTGTGACCATATGCTATTTGAAGTGAGGTAAACTTGTATTTTATGTGGCTATTTTCCATGCAATTGCCACTTTATTTTTACTTGTGTGTGGCTGATTGCAACCAATTGGTCACACAATGAGTGTCTTGTTGTGGGCTTTGGTCACATAAATTATGTCAAATGTGCACGTAGGTGCTAAAAGGTGTGACCATATGCTCTTTTAAGTGAGGTAAACTTGTATTTTGTGTGATTATTTTCCTCGCAATGGCAACTTTATTTTAATTTGTGTGTGGCTGATTGCAACCAATTGGACACACAACGAGTGTCTTGTTGTGGGCTTTTGTCACATAAATTATGTCAAATGTGGACGTAGGTGATAAAAAGTGTGACCATATGCTCTTTTAAGTGAGGTAAACTTGTATTTTGTGTGACTATTTTCCTTGCAATGACCACTTTATTTTAATTTGTGTGTGGCCGATTGCAACAATTTGGTCACACAACGAGTGTCTTGTTGTGGGCTTTGGTCACATAAATTATGTCAAATGTGCACGTAGGTGCTAAAAGGTGTGACCATATGCTCTTTTAAGTGAGGTAAACTTGTATTTTGTGTGATTATTTTCCTCGCAATGACAACTTTATTTTAATTTGTGTGTGGTGATTGCAACCATTTGGACACACAACGAGTGTCTTGTTGTGGGCTTTGGTCACATAAATTATGTCAAATGTGGACGTAGGTGATAAAAAGTGTGACCATATGCTCTTTTAAGTGAGGTAAACTTGTATTTTGTGTGGCTATTTTCCATGCAATTGCCACTTTATTTTTACTTGTGTGTGGCTGATTGCAACCAATTGGTCACACAACGAGTGTCTTGTTGTGGGCTTTGGTCACATAAATTATGTCAAATGTGCACATAGGTGCTAAAAGGTGTGACCATATGCTCTTTTAAGTGAGGTAAACTTGTATTTTGTGTGATTATTTTCCTCGCAATGGCAACTTTATTTTAATTAGTGTGTGGCTGATTGCAACCATTTGGACACACAACGAGTGTCCTGTTGTGGGCTTTGGTCACATAAATTATGTCAAATGTGGACGTAGGTGCTAAAAGGTGTGACCATATGCTCTTTTAAGTGAGGTAAACTTGTATTTTGTGTGACTATTT
>JAANYP010004545.1:185732-205224 GCA_020465985.1 Centrapalus pauciflorus | reverse complement strand
GGTTGGCAACGAAACGTGACGTCGCGAAAACGTAACCATAATCATAACGAACGACCACTATATGGACGTTTTCAAAAATACATTGATTTAACTTTAAATATAAATATTGTTTTACATAACCAAAATACAGCGTAAGTAGTTCTTAAAATACGAAGATTTAAATACACAATTTAGTTTATCCGGAAAGATGCAAGTAAATCTCCGAGTTTGAAAATGATGCGACTCCAAAATGAACGGAAGCCTTGGAATACTTCCGATAAATGTGCATGTCTCAGTCTCCTGAAAATACATGCTAAAATACGTCAACAAATTGTTGGTGAGCTCATAGGTTTACGCGAAAAGACCAATTGTATGGACATTATCAGATGAGTTGAATTTATAAAGCATAAATTCCATGTATGTATTACATAAACCATCATGCAACCGAAGCTTAATTAAATGAGTTTGTCCTGTGTAGTATTCCCATACGTAATACCGTGTGTTGAATATATATGCACCCGCTGTTAGCCGAGCCGAACTAACCCGGATGGGGGACATGACTCCCGATAGATCTATCCACAATATATTCGCGCTTACAAATAAAAGCAATTAATGGTTCATGATTTGAGGGCTGATGGATCCAAACATGTAATACATATAAGAAATAAACAGTTTTGATGTCCATATGAAAACAGTGCATGTATTTCCACCCCAATAGATAGTGAAAATAGGGCTATGAAGACTCACCGAGCTTGTGATGGCAAAATACGCGCAAAAATGCAAGTTTGCGTTGTTTGATGGGTGATGAAACCGGATATGTTTAACCGAGTCCTAAATGATAATAAGGACTTAATATCTCTAATATATGATAATATGTATATTTTAAGATTTTTATGTCTTAAATCACCCAACATTATTAGTTTATAAATAAAACCCACTTAAAACGTCAAGTTTATATATATATAATTTTCCAGCTTTTCGAAGGTTTTTCGGCCTACTTTGAGGTTGTTTTTGACCAAGCTCCAAAACGTTTTAGGCTTTGGTTTTCTTGGACATTAAACTACTATATACAAAGAATTTTTAAAGTCAAGAATGGCCATTTTTCGAAATGTTTAGGTTGGGGAAAAAGCTTGTTGAAAACCCTATGTTGGCCATTTTTGAGCTGTCAAACTTTCGGTTTCCCAAATAATTTCTGGATGTCTTAACCTCCAAACTAAATTATGAAAACTTCCAGATCTATAGTTAAGACATATATCTAACTTTTGAGACAAGAATCATCTCATTTCGTTAAGTTATGAATTAGTTATGATTTTTCAAATTCGATATAAATTTTCTGCCGAAAATCCGCAGTTTATAAACTTGAAATAACTTATGATTCTTGTTATTTATTCAAAAACTATTTGTATACAAGTTATAAAACACACATATATAAATTGTTTTCATAATATTAACACTTTTATGATTTGTTTATATATTCATAAACACATTTAAAGAAACAACTTAAAAACAAAACTAGAAACTTATAAACTTGAGTTTTTATGAAACTTGTTTTTGTTGGTGATTATATATATTATGCAAGACTTATATAATCATAAATGTATGATGAAATAAGTTAGTATTTACTTACTTTGATGTATTTGGAGTATGAAATTGAGAAGAAGTTGGAACTCTTGCATGATTTGGACCAAGAACACTTGAATTTCACCAAGAACACTTAAATGAAAATATTTGTAGTGGGTGTGTGTGTGGGATCCGGTTTTTAGAGAGAAAATGAAGAGTTTTGGTGTGAAAATAATGAAAGGGAAGCTCTCTATCTATAGGCAAAGTCTTGGTCTTTCAAATGGAGGTTGAGTGGAGTGTTGGATGAGATGAAAGAAGATGATGAAAAGGATTTGATTTTGATGGGTTATGGAAGTGTGTATTATAAAAATGAAGTCAAAACCTACTTGTACCTCCCTATGGGCAGATTTTTAGAAGTTATTTTGATGTATTTTCATTTTTTTTTTGTATAAATGTATTTAGAATGTATTATTGTATTTCCCTTTTTATGTAAATTCATAAATACTTTTGAATTCATTTGTTTAATGATTTGTTTTAGTCATGCATCATTAATGTTAAGTAAGTGTATTAATGCATGATTAGTGTTACTAATCTTAATTTAATTATGTATTTAGTTGAATTAATCCTTCATATCGTAAATCGATCGGATTAATTGATTTCCCGATTCCTCGCACCGATGAATTTGATTCTAATTGAGTTGAATTTCTTCATGAACCTTGTTAATCACTTTGATTAATTTCTAATGACCACTGATTAGGTTATAATTGACTATTAAATACTAATTAGGTCGTAGTTGCTAACCTGGTTTAATGCCGGATTTTACAGGTCGTCTTAGTAGTGTCTAAAGACTTCAACTTGATCTTGACAGGCCTAAGAACTAGGTCCAACTGGTGCTTTTTCCATGTCTTTTCCTGTAAAGAGATTCAACAACAAATATAAGCGTTGGCTTACTGATTTCATAGATTAACAATAAACATGTTGTAATGGAAGATGGAATGTTGGTATAATGTGATATAGCTTGATTGCCGGCAAAAGCCACGCAAAGTGAGACATAGAATATGAGGGTAGGATGATGTCTAGGCCATGCTCACGCTTTTAGTGAAGTTATCCACTCAATACTGGGCTAGCTAGCAGTAGGCTATGTGGGGAGACATCGGAATTGGCAACCACCATGTTTAGATGAACAGGTGACATAGGCAAAGTCTAGGACAATAGACCGATATTGCTAATTAAGCTGAGTTGGAGACATATATGTCAATAGGGAAAGCAATGATAATAAGCACAAATAGGCAAGTTCATGATAGCAATATCAGTTTATAACAATAATTGAATTCAACTGTAAAGGCATGTGTGCTAGATGATATATTAAATAGCTATCATGATCTATAGGGCATCACCAAACCATGGTGTGCATAGGTCACATTTCAGCTGAGCATATATGAGTGTCAATGAAGCTAGAACAACAATATGTGTCACCCATAAGCAATCATGTAAAACTGAAATATTTGTACTCACGGTGACTGTATTATGGCTTTGTTGTTCAGCTTTAGCTTTGGCAAGCGGATTACTCTACCACCTGACTTATCTCAAAATTTAGCTTTAGGCTTTGGCTTCCTGGACCTGTCTTGGATTTACTGGCTTTAGCTTGGCTTTAACCCACTTTTCAATGGCTTTGTGTTAGAATTATTATTTCATTCTTGTGGGTTTTGCAATAAAATGTAATTATTTCTATTCTATGTAATTTTCCTTTTTCGTAGAAAGTTAAGGGGTGTTTTGTATAAACCCCTCAAACTTAGGCCTAGGTATAAAAGGAACATGTGCCTAGAGTTTGTGTATCGCTTTCACTTTATTGAATGCATATTGGCTGCTGGAATATTCAGACATTGATTGACTGCATTATTCTCTTTGTTCTTGCTTATTTCAGTCTTGTAATCATTATAAAATCATTGTGACTCAAATCTTAAAATCTTTATCACTTCCTGATTTGTATGTGGGTGCGTGTGGATATCTGCTTCTCAAGTTGGACAATCTTGTTTCCCAAATCTACCTTAACAAAGTGGATATCTTTGGAAGATCTTCAAATCTTCAAATCTTTATCACTTCCTGATTTGTAGCACTTTTTGTTATCTGTTTGTTGAGCAGCTTGAACTTTAACTCTGGCAGCTTGAACTCTTGAACTAGCAGCTTGAACTTTGTAATTACACAGAAATACTACTAACAGTCTGAGAAATCCTAACTAACATCTTGACATACATAGATTATTTCCCAACAATCTCCCCCTAACTTAAATTCTTAACTAAGACTTTAAGTTTCTTTACACATAATGAAATATATACAAAGTAAAACTTTTATACACAAACTAAGGCATCCAAAAACTTACATATTACAATTGTGCAAGCTTCCACCTTACAGCCTTTATGAAGTCTATCTTAAGTTCTTCTTTATCACAATCTATCTTCATTGTGCTCATCTGATGTTGCCATTCTGATGGTAAATCGAGAAATTCAAAGCTATAAAATCTGCAGGATCTGTCTGACATTTTGAGTCTATATGTCATGGATTTTTCATATAGATCAATTTGTACAACCTTCATTTCCTTGGCAGCTTCTATATCCATTCTTGTGGATTCTGGATCAAACATGCTTTGAAGATCTTTTATGTTATTCTGAACCCATACTATTGGTGATCTAGAGTGGCTAGCCCTCCCAATATTGTGCATCTGGGACAGCTCTACTCTAGTCATCTTCTGAACTATTTGGATCAGGTTCTTACACTCCTCTTCTGGACCAACTTCTCTTTCAACTACAAAATGATATACCAGATCAATGTTATCCGTTGATTTGGCATACCAGTAAGTAATTGGAGGTTTGGAGAAGTCATATTGATTAAGGGCTTTCTCTATCTCCATTGCCTTCTGTAATTGTTGATCAAACAACACTCTTTTCACTTGATCAAACTTTGCTTGAGGAATTACTTCTGGTTGAGGCACAACAACAGTTTGTGAGGGTTCTTTTGATAGAGTTACATCATCGATCTAAGAAGAGTCTTGGACTTGTTTAGGAGCTTTTTCTTTCCAGTGGCCTTATCATACAATGCTTAGAGCTTTTCAGTGGACCATGATTGTGCAATTTTTCTTGGAATACCAGCACCTGCAGGGTTTACTTGCCAGTTTATTAAAAACCTTCTGTGTTCTGCCTTTGAAGGCCCTGTTGGCCTCTTCCGTTTCTTTTGTCCTTCTTGACCACAAAACCACGTAAATAATCTCCAAGGGTTTCATCATCACCCATAGAGGCTTGAGCTTGTTAATCAAGGATTTGGTCTTGTTCTTCTACTAATTTTCTGGCTAGTTCAGCATCAGCAGCAACTTGAGCTTCTTTTGAAACAAACTTGATCTTTGGTGTTTCAATTAGAATAGCTTTTCCTTTGTCTGAAGCTGCTGCTTGGATTGTTGCTTTTGCTTGGATTCCTTCTCTGATTAACACACCACCTGGTCTTTTAAAGGAAACAGCTTGAACTTCTGGACTAACAATTTGAGAAACTGTTGGGACTGTTAGCCTAGAAGCTGAGACTGCCAGAGGTGAACATGAAGCTGCTTGGACTGAATGTGGGTTCTCCTGATAATCCCCCTTTTTGGATGCATTGGTTTGATCAGAGGGACCAAAGACCGATGCTAACAGAGTTTGAATCTGCTTCTCATGTTGGACAATCTTGTTTCCATAAAGCTTCAACCCTAGCTGAAATTGGGTAAGCTTTTGCTGTTGGACTGCTGAGAGCTATTGTAGAGCAATAATTTGTGATCCCTGTGTAGCATAGTGGACTTATAATGTTCCAAAATAGCTACAACAGGTTTCAGCTGAGGATCCGTTAAAACCATCAGTTGCAGACTGGCCTCAAAATCTTCAAATGATAACGGGATTTGAGATCTATCACTGGCACCAATACCAGATGTATTAGAAGCATCTGGGCCCCTCTGTTCTTGGTACTGGGGACATCCTGAAGGTGCTTGCACACCCTTTGTTTCCATGGGAGTGGTCTTAGGTATGTTGGAACTATCCCGTGGCCTTTGTGTAAAAGCATCGGTACTTCCAGCCACAGAATTCATATGAACATCCTCAGAAGGGATGTTCACCTCAATATTTAGGGTGGAGTGTCCTCAGTGGGTGCCCTTTGGATATGCTATGCAAGAGTATCCTCTTGCATAGGGATATTTTGCTCTAGATGTGGGTCTGAGGTGGAAGGAGCACCTGCAGCACTTTGTTTCTTTTTAGTATATATGTTTAGTGGTGGGGCTGGGGAGGTACGTATGGTAAAAGGATCAGAAGGGATATCTGTATCATGGGGAGTGGGTTGGGATCCTGGGGGTGAAGCAGTAATGTGGGGCTGAGCCTGCTCAGGATCCTCTCCCCTATTTCTTGGAAAGATAGTCTGCATTGCTTGAGGAAATGAGACATCAACAGCATGAAAATTGACACTTTGTTTCAAAAATCTTTTCACAGATGGTAAAGAGTGCCTATGGGAAATATATATCCTTTTATGTATTTTTAAAGAATTGCAAGATTTGGCAATTATTTCAGACAAAAACCGAGGATATATAAAAAATTTCCCATTCTTTAAGGCATGATGCCTCAACATCGCTTGAAAAATCATATTTGAAAAGGTTGAACTGTTGGCCTGTGGATAACCAAACTAGAGCAGTTGCTATATTTGAGGAAAATTCAGACCAACGAGTCCTTTTAGGGCCTAAACATTGTTGAATGATATGTACAGGGTATTTCCATTTTGGGCCAAATGTGCTTTGAAAAAAGTAAATGAATCAGTTGGTCCCCTATACCCTATTTCAAAATGTTGGGAAATAATCTAAGTATGTCAAGCTGTTAGTTAGGATTTTTCAAACTATTAGTAGTATTTCTATGTAATTACAAAGTTCGAGTTGCCAGTTCAATAAACTCGAGCTGCTAGTTCAAAAGTTCAAGCTGCCAGAGTTAAAGTTCAAGCTGCTCAACAGACACATAAAAGAAAGTGCTAAAATTCAGGAAGTGATAAAGATTTCAAGATTTGAAGATTTTCCAAGAATATTTACTACGAGAGAAATCACAAATCGTCAAGGAAACAAATTAGAAGGCTATAAATAGAGATAGACTAGGTATTTCTCGTGTAATCTTGGTGCTTAAGTTTTCATATTGTAATTGCATTCTGATTAAAGTTTCTAAAGCCTCTAAGGTTGAAAAACCCTAAGAACAGTTTGTGTTCTTCGTCTAATCAAACAGATTAAAGGTGATTGTAATCTGAGTGTTGTTAATATAAAGGTTTCGATATTGATTGTGTTTATTTGATTGTCTGTTCTTTACTGTTCTGAAAGTTTTCTTAAAACAATTATGTGTTATTCCGCAAATTTCTTAATTGGATTTTGATTCAAAACAAGGTTATTGGTTTAACTCTGATTTATTTAACCAGTTAATCATAGGAGATTTTGATCTTGACAAGTGGTATTAGAGCCCGGTTTTGTTTTATTTTTATTCTTTGTTTTCAAAGTCACAAACTTTCATCTTTAATTATTTAAATTTTCTTTTTGTACAATGGAGTTTGATAATAGCAGTAGTGGATCTGGGCAAGGAATTAAAGTGCCTATGCTTAAACCCACTTAGTTCGAGATGTGGAAACTCAGGATTCAACAACACATTCAATTTATTGAGCATGCCCTATGGGAAGCTGTTGAAAATCCTCCTGTAGTTGATCCTAAACTAGATGCTGAAGGCAAACCAAAAAGGACCCCTCTAAAAACTGAGATTGAAAGAAAGGCTAGAATGAATGAAGTTAAAGCTCTCACTATTTTACAGATAGCCATTCCTAATGCTTATCAACATCAGTTTAAAAAATTCTATACTGCTCATACTCTATGGCTTGCCTTAGAGAAAAGATTTGCTGGAAATGCTAGCACAAAAAGAAACCAAAAGGATCTTTTAAAACAGCAGTATGAAAATTTTTCTGGTGGAAAGAATGAAAACCTTACTCAAATCTTTGATAGTATCAATAAGCTGATAGATGAATTGGAGAGTGCTAAGGTCAGTCTGGATCAAGATGAGGTGAAAAGAAAATTCCTCAAATCTCTTGGTGAAGAATGGACAGTATATGCTGCACAATGGAGAACAAAGGACACTCTAGATGAAATAGAGTTGGATGATCTCTACAACAGCTTGAGAGTGTTTGCATCTGAAATTGAAAATAAATTTTTTTTCTTATAATCAAAACACTGCTCTGCTATCATCTGCATCAAATGATAAATCAGACTGCTGTGACTCTTTTGTTGCAAGGGATGGACTTTTTGCTCTTAATGCTGAAGATCTGGAACAAATCCATCCAGATGATCTAGAAGAGATGGACTTAAAGTGGCAACATGCCATGTTGACTAAGAGGGCTAAACGTTTTCTTAAAAGAATTGGGAGAACAAACATTCAAGCAAGAACAGAAGGCAAGCCAACATTTGATAAATCAAAGGTTGAGTGCTTCAAGTGTAACAAACTTGGACACTTTGCTATAGAGTGTATATCACAAGGTCAGCAGCCACCAAGACCCCAACAAACCATTCCAACACAATCTTCACAAGCTCTTGTTTCTCAAGAAGACAATATTTTTGACTTGAGTGACCGAACAGAAGAGGAGTTTCAGAATCAAGCTCTTATGCCAAAAACTACAACTGTTATTTCCACTGAACTACCATCTGAGGTAAACACTAAACTCTGCTCCCAAGCATGCAAAAATATGTTTAAAAAGTACAGAGATCATAATGAAAGCATGTGTTAGCTAAGATGGAAGAGAGAAGATATGAGTATATGCAGGCAATAGAGGATCTTGAAAAACAGATTAATGACTATAAGGATAATGAGACTCAGATGGGACATGATAAAACATATCATGAGTGGGAGAAAAAGGAACTAAAGAGAAAATAGAGACCCTTAATAAGAAATTAGAAGAGGCTGAACAGAAGGTGTTAGAAGCTCACAAGAAAGTAGAATCTATAAATATAGACTCGGGCAGCTTCAAGCTGGCCAATTAAAAGCTAGAAAACCTAATGGAAGTCCAATTTAAAGATAGGGTAAAATCTCAACTAAATCCCAAGGAAGGAATAGGATATAATGCTACTCCACCTCCCTATAACAATTAATACATTCATCCTATGAGTGAAGTTGCTGATAGGCTTGTGAATGAACCATTAGATGAGAAGATGAAAACTATAGATACTATCCTTGAGGATAAGCCTGAGCTAGACAAAGAATTCACTTCTAATGAAGGCAGTATGAGTGAGGATGCAGAGAGTAATTCCAAAATCGTGAGTGAACCTATAGTACCACCTGTTTCTAACTCTATTAGAACCAGCAACCTGAGGGAAGAAACCAACAGTTTGAAATGAAAAGAGAAATTGAGTGAATACAATCATGCTCCATATGTTTCTGTACCTTCTAACTGTAATGTTGCATCTTCTTCCAAAACTGATAAAAAGGGTAAAAATGTTCCAGTATGCACATGCCAAAAGCATGGTGTACAAAAGTTTCCCACACATCAACAGGTAAGGGGAAATCAAAGGAACAAGAATCAGTTATGGTCACACAAAACTGGTTCCCCTATCAAAACAATCAAAAGATGTTTCCACTGTGGCAGGAAAAACTATCTGGCCAAGCACTGTTTATATAAATAGTTGTTGAAAAACATACTGTGTTTCAAAAACATGCAGTTTATCAAAAACCAAAAGTTTCAAAGGCCTCAAACCCTGTTACCCCAGTTCCAAAGAATACAGTTGATCACAGGTTCATAAAAGTCAACAAAAGGTTGCCTGTACACCAAAAACAAGCTTTAATGAATTCTAAATTGAGCATGAAAAAGGTATGGTGTGTCAAAGGCAAAAACACAGTTCAAACTGCTAATACAAAAGTTGAAACTATTAAGTCAAAAGTTGGAACTGGCAGTGCAAAGTCTGAAGTTGCTGGCTCTCAACATGCAGTTCCAACTGCTAACTCAAAAACTGGAACTGGTAAGGGATCATCTGAGACTGTTAAAGAACACCTCATGTCATAACTAAATACTCCTCACAGAATCCACCAGTGGATCTCACTAAGTTTAAAAAGACACAAACAGTATTTAGTTATGTCAATGCACAAGGACAACCCAATACCAACTTGGTTTAGGTTTACTCCACTACTAACTGAGCTTCTATATATGCAGGGCAACCACAGTAACCAACATAAGACAAGATGGCATGTGGACAGTGGCTGCTCTAGGCACATGACAGGCAATTCTGAATGCTTGTCAAATTTCAAAGGCTTTGAAGGAGGATATGTTGCATTTGGTGGAAATTTCAAATGAGGTATGGTAACAGGTAAAGATACTGTCAAAGCAGGTAATATGATATTTAATAATGTACTGTATGTTGACCAGCTGAAGTATAACTTACTAAGTGTGTCTCAAGTGTGTGACAAACAGAATGTTGTTCTATTCACAGACTCTGAATGCATTGTCCTATCAAAAGATTTTAAAATACCTGAAAATCTTGTTTTACTTAGAACACCAAGAAAGGACAATGTCTACTGTTTGGACACAGAACACTTATCCAAAACAAGTACTTTAAGTTATTTAATATCCAAAGGAAGAATTGAACATTAATAGAGGCTGCTAGAACCATGCTAGCTGATTCCAAATTGCCAATGACCTTCTGGGAAGAGGCAGTAAATACAGCCTGCTATGTTCTAAACAGAGTTCAAGTTGTCCAATCACAAGGGAAAACTCCATATGAGTTATTCCATCATAGGATTCCCTTAGTGGCCTTCCTAAAATCCTTTGGCTGTTCATGCAATATCCTACATACTAAAACTCACTTACGTAAGTTTGAGAGTAAGGCTGAAGAAGGATTCTTTGTAGGATACTCCACACAAAGCAAAGCCTATAGGGTCTATAACAGTGTATCTAAAACCATTGAAGAAAGTGCAAATGTTGAGTTTAATGAAAATACTGCAAATGTCAAAGGCAATGGTCCTGATTGGTTATTTTATTTAGATTCACTAACAAATTATCTGAGCTTTGATGAGTATTCTGCAGGAGCTGTTGGAAACAATGTTCAAACTGCCTATTCAAATCCTCATGCTGTCAACACAAACATTCAAGCTGTTGGCATAAAGTTTCAAACTATTGAAGATTCTGATAGATGGGATGAGTATACCATTCTACCACTTCTTACTTGTTACCCACCTGGGGTCCTGATTGACCAACAAGACACACATACAGAGTTTGAAGTGCCAATCCCAAGTTCTGAAGTAACAGCTCCAACCATTTAGGAAACAGTCCCATCTCCAGATCAAACTACTACTGAAGCAGAATCATCAAGTGGTGCAGAAGGTGATGACACCCATCTGGGAAGCTCATTTCAGATAGAAAGTGAACCTACACTCAGGGTTCACAAATATCATCCTCTCAACCAGATCATGGGAGATCCACGCACTCCTGTGCAGACAAGGACAATGATCCACAAGGAATCAACTTCTTCTGAAGAGGCAGTTCCTGAATTCAGTCTAGCTGCCTTTGAACATGCATGCTTTTTGTCACAATTAGAACCAAAGAAGGCATCTGAGGCTCTAAAGGATCCATCCTGGATTGAAGCCATGCAAGAAGAGCTTTTGCAATTCAAGATTCAGAATGTGTGGACACTGGTTGATTTGCTTAAAGGAAAGACGGCAATTGGTACAAGATGGGTTTATAGGAATAAAAAGGATGAAAGAGGTGTAGTGATCAAAAACAAAGAAAGGCTAGTAGCTCAAGGTTATACTCAAGAAAAAGGAATAGACTATGATGATGTCTTTGCCCCAGTAGCGAAGATTAAACCCATCAGATTGTTCCTAGCCTATGCAATCTACAAAGGGTTCAAGGTGTATCAAATGGATGTGAAATCTACATTCCTATATGGTACAATTGAAGAGGAGGTATATGTGTGTCAACCTCCTGGGTTTGAAGACTATAAGTATCCTGACGGAGTCTACAAGTTAGACAAGGCACTCTATGGGCTTCACCAAGCTCCTAGAGCATGGTATGACACTTTGTCTTCCTATCTACTCCAGAATGGTTTCAAGAGAGGTACTCTGGACAAGACATTGTTCACAAAGTCTATCGAATCAGAGATCCTTATTGTTCAGATCTATGTTGATGCAATCATCTTTGGATCTACAAATGACATCCTTTGCAAGGAATTTGAGACTCTGATGCACAAAAAGTTTCAAATGAGTTCGATGGGAGAACTAACTTTCTTTCTAGGATTGCAGGTCAAGCAGACGCCCACTGGACTCTTCATCAGCCAGTCAAAGTATGTCAATGATATTCTGGAAAAGTTTGGATACAAGGATACCAAGGTTGCTAGCACACCAATGGACACTCATAAACAGCTTGATGCAGATAAAGAAGGAGTGGATGTGGATATTAATCTGTACCGGTCCTTGATAGGTTCACTAATGTATCTCACATCTTCTAGACCAGATATATTGTTTGATGTTTGTGTTTGTGCTAGGTTCCAATGTGCCCCAAAAGATTCACATCTTTTTGTTGTTAAGAGAATCTTTAGATATCTAAAAGGTCAACCAAAATTAGGCGTATGGTAACCTAAGGACTCTCCTCTTGAACTAACAGCCTACTCTAACAGTGACTATGGAGGTTGCAACATAGACAGGAAATCAACAACTGGAGGATGTCGATATCTAGGAGCAAGACTAGTCTCTTGGCAGTGCAAAAAGCAAACCACAGTCTCCACTTCATCCACTGAGGCAGAATATGTTGCAGCTGCCAGCTGTTGCTCTCAGGTTATGTGAATTCAAAACCAACTAAGAGACCATGGTATGAACTTTCTATCTACTCCTATTTACATTAACAATTCAAGTGCAATCAGTATTGTACAAAATCCAGTAAAATTTCCCAAAACCAAGCACATAGATATTAGATTCCATTTTATAAGGGATTGTAATGAAAAAAAATTAATCCAAGTTACCAAAATTCATACTGATGATCAGTTAGCAGATCCTTTTACTAAACCTTTTGATGTAGGAAGATTCACATTTCTGGTATCAAATATTGGTATCGTAAATATGGATTAATCTATCTTGCATTACCATCCTCTATACTATGTGAAAAACATTTACCATATATGTGCTTAGTTAAGGGGGAGACACTGATACATTAAATGCTGCTCAGTATATAACTAACAGCTTGAGACTATTCTCAAGCTGCTAGTTCATTTTCTCGGACTGTTAGTTGTTCACTTGGTCTGTTAAGTGTGCAGGGCATTTCAGTCATTACTAAGGAGGTTGTACGCGGGACTAGATATTTTTCAAAATCCAAACCCTTAAAAGTCCCTGTATAACACCTTGCTTGCACACTTATATAATTATGTGGCCATTTAACTTTTATGATGTAATTTGAGATAATTACGAAATAAATTTCTACATATTGCAATAAAGTAATGAAAATTATAAAGTTAAATTTTATAAATATGTATTATTTATTAAGTGCTAAATATTAAAAGAAAGTAATGAACAAAAAGTTGGTTGCTAAATTTTTAAAGCTAAATACAAATACCCAAATAAAGAAAACTTTATTGCTTAAAGTGATAATTTTGAAATTTGGGAAAAATATATATACCTAAATGAGAGTTTAGTTCTCATTATCCCCAAAACTTGTTCCCTGCTTTTCCTTCTCCTTCAATCTACGTTTTCATCTTCAACCTCTAGCCCTCTTCAAGTTTTGTAAATAAATTCAAGATTCAAGCTATAATCGAGCAACACTCAAGCAATCCATCAACGATCTACTAATTCTTGAGGTAATTTCGAAACTTAAAATTTTAGTGTGTGTAATGTGTGTGTTTTATGGGTTACGGCATTGATGGCCAAAAAGCGAACCAAATTCTAGCAAAAACATCAAATTGATGCTTAGTTTCGATTCAAGGTTATAGTAAGCAAATACAAAGCAAATCGATTGTTTAACTGTTGTTTTGGTAGCTGAAATACAAGGAAACCGAAAGAACATAAATATTAGTCGAGTGGGTGTTTGCATGCAAGTTCAATACCGAAACCTTAAAGGTTTCGGTATCTACCGAAACCCACCACCTCTAAGTACCGAAACCTTGAGAGACTACCGAGACCCACATGGGTTTCGGTAAATACCGAAACCACTTCATAATACCGAAACCTGCAGAAACAATTAGATATATACCGGAACCTTGGGAAGGTTTCGGTGCCTTTGAAAATTTGCTTTTACCGAAACATACATAAGATACCGAGGAATTCATAAATAAATAAGCAGTGAGTGTGTGCATGTGTGTTGCAACCTACCGAAACCCCCCACTGTTTTGTTGATTATTCTCGGTAGATAGCGTGCATGTATATACATGCATGCTTAATTATATATATATAATTCAAATGTGTATGTGTGTGCGGTGAAGCTACCAGAAACAAACATACTAATATATACAAAAAAAATTATTACATAGTTAATCAAATATATATTCATGCGTGTAGTGGTGGAACCTATATATATATACATACATATATATATATATATATATATATATATATATATATATATATATATATATATATATATATATATATATATATATATATATATATATATATATATATATATATATATGATCAACCCAATTAAGTGACCATTGGTCAAACTTAATTATATTTAAAAGCTACAAAATATACAGTAATGAATTATGGTCTAAAGCCTTAAATTTTAAACAAGTTATATTAACTAATTATATACTCTTTAATATTAAATTACAGACACATCATTGTACGCCGGATATTAGATTAAAGCATATAGTTCGGTTACGAGTCAAAGCTTATTTAAAGAGTCGGCCTTCAGAAATAATGCAAAGCCATAATAAAGCCTAGATAAGCAAGTGCAAGCATTTCAGAGTATTTCAAGCATTTTCAGTACTGTGAGTAACAGTTATTCTTGTTTACATGTTTTATATGAAATTGAGACATAATTGCTTCTATATGACTTCTTTGGAATTCAATAGACTTTTGTGAGTGAAGGCGAACACTGTGGTACAGGTTGTAACATCCTCAAAGTTATTTTACTGAAATTGGGCTAATTAAGTGGAAAACGTATTTATATTTAAGTTGAATTTGGGTGATTATTATGTATTTGGATATTTAGCAAAGTTTGTTGCTATTTTTGAGAATATTGAACTCAGAATCAATTTTGTGGATTATTATGAATTTAAAAGTTATTTATGATATATCTAAGATTAAATCAGTGTTTTATGAAACCGGTTAAGTCGAGTGGTGAAATGTGCAAAATGACGAAAATAGTATATAAAGGGCAATAGGCTTCATTTTCTAGTTTACACTCTCTCTCTACTCTATCTCTCTAGAAGTTTTCTCTCTACATCTCTCTAAGATATATCACAAACTGACCGTCGGATTTTCGAGAATTATACGTCATCGAAAAGATATCGAGGAGTACAACAGCAATCTACGAACGTATTTTAGATTTCATACGAATTGAGGTAAGAATCGACCTTTTTAAGATTATGGTTTCGGTTTTGAAGAACACAATTTTCGAATCTATCATTTTATGCCAATTTAAGCTTGTTTTGCTTGAAATATTGCTGGAATATGAAAGTATATGCATAGTAGAATCGAATCTAGGTATTATACATGATATATTAGTGATTTTTGCCTTAGAAATGAAGGATTTAAGTTGAAATGATGAACAGACTCGAATGGGTCAAGAACAGAGTCGAA
The DNA here is from genome assembly GCA_020465985.1 of Centrapalus pauciflorus. Taxonomy (NCBI): domain Eukaryota; kingdom Viridiplantae; phylum Streptophyta; class Magnoliopsida; order Asterales; family Asteraceae; genus Centrapalus; species Centrapalus pauciflorus. The sequence continues at coordinate 189,895 of JAANYP010004545.1, read as the reverse complement.
ATGCAAGAACAAACTCGAGTTTGGTGCTAGATTCGAAGGTGTACCATTAGATTCTAAGGGGAGGGCTTCGAATCTAGGCATAGATTCGAAGTGAGGTTCGAATCTACCCTAGATTCGAAGGGTAGTTCGAATCTGTTGGTATGGGGTTCGAATCTGATGCTATGGGTTCGAATCTGATGCATGATTTCGAATCTAACCCATTAAATTCGAGTTTAATGCCTAAAATTGAGAAATATACTCTCTAAACTCGTGTATTTTGAATGAAACTCATAAACAACATGTAGAATAACACGAGTTATATAAAGGATGATATATGAACATGAAATGGGTTCAAACTTAGTTATAGTTCGAATTTGGATATAGACCCTAAATGTGGGAAAATATCGCCAAACTTATGAAACTGGATTTCGATGATTTAAACGGTTATTGATATATGGCATTGATGTAATTAATGTAACAGGTCCCTTGTGGTGGTGTTTAACCCACAGTGGGGTACTTGGTGGATCCGGTTGAAAGGCCGCGGAAAAATAATATTGGTTATCATTTATTTACGCACCCACTGTGAGTACCTTTGATTTTAGCATGTTTACATCTGCTTTATGTTTGCTAGGCCTGCTGAGGCATGTTGTTTCACTTTCGTTTGGCATTCTACTAACATGCGTATATATATAGTGATGCACATTCACATTTGTTGCATGTCCTTTCTTTTGTTGTGCATCCTGTTGATGATGATGGACCTGTGTGGTCGCATCTGTACTCTGATGTTACTGTGCTATATGAGCCAAGAGTTTGACACCTCTATGGCCAGGATAGACAGTATGACATCCCCAATGGTATTTTTGCCTCAGTATGGTGGATTTCTTAATGCCGAGTGTCAACTCGAAGGGGCTGCGGGCCTAGGTTTGCGTACCTTGGGTGCGTGTGGAGTATACGGTATGTGTTACCGGGGTTACTCTGGGTGGCATCATAAAGATATGTTGAATGCGTAAAATCATATGGTATTCACTAAGCAATCGCTTACCCTTTTAGTTGTTGAATTTTTTGCAGGAAAAGGGAAGTCTACTGCTGGACCTTCTCGTTAGGCCATTTGAGAGTATTTGGAAGACATTTGTTACTTAATCGGTATTTACGTTGTGGAACAAATGTTATAATATGTTTGGGATGATTGTAATAATTGTAATTGGATATGTAGACTTAGATATGGTACATTGTAGCACCATAGGGTGTTTGGCACTTTTGCACTGCTTTTATTGTATGTTTTAATGCTTCCGCACTAAAATCTAGGTTATCAGATCATTATGTATTGTATGATGGTGATTATATCCTGGGAGTTTGTAATTGGTGGTTGTTGTGGCAAGGGTGTCACACGAGATGGTATCAGAGCAGTTGTTTGAGATTCAAGTGTCCGTGAGGTCTTGATCTCAAACATTAGGTAATGATATGTAGTGGTTTAAGTAATGATCTGAACTAAGATAGGTTATGATCTAGTAATCATAAGAGATTGATTATCATACGGGACAAATGGATGGTGTCTTTAAATTTATGACATGTTACTAAACAAGTTATATATTTTGTATTTCAGAACATGTCTGGAGGAGGAATGACACCAGAAGAGACGAGAGAAATGATGCTAGCCATGATGGCTGAGCAAAATCGGATGATACAAGACCAGTTTCGGGCTCGAGATGAGGCCGAAGCTAAACGAAAAGAAGATAAGAGGAAGAATAAGGAAAGAGAGAGAAACAATGACGAACAAGATGACAATATTGGTTCATCTAATAAACCCAGAAGTTGTCGGTTTAAGGATTTTAAGGGAAATGGAGCAGTCGAGTTTAATGGACTGGGTGATGCTGTTGCTGCTCTGGAATGGATAACAGCCACAGAACGGACATTCCGAATCAGCGATTGTGCTGAGAAGGACATGGTCCGTTTCGCTACTGCCATGTTCACCAAAGACGCAATAATGTGGTGGAACTCGATGGTGAATGCATTAACAATGGAGAAGGTTGCTGTAATGACATGGGCTGAGTTTACCGAAATTTTCACTCAGCAGTACTGCCCGGCTGATGAGCGCCGAAGACTTGAAGCAAAGTTTATGACGCTAATTCAGGGGACTAAGTCTGTGTCCCAGTACGCTGTAGAGTTCACGAGGTTGAGTTTGTTCGCGCCTCATCAAGTGGATACTGAGGAGAGGAAAGTGACCCGATTTGAGGTAGGTCTTGATTTGGAAATCCGAAGAGTAATGAGCAACGTACGTTACCCCACGTTTGCCAGTCTGCTGGAAGCTGCCAGAAATGTAGAACAAATCCTGATTATGTCAGGATATGTGATGGGGGCTGCTGCTGATGCTTCAACTAACCCAACTCAGCCTTCACCACCGAAACGACAGCGTGAAAGAAACTACTCCGGTTCTGTACGATCGTCGCAGTACTCGCCGCAACAGTCATTCCGTCGACAGTCTAGTCCTTCGGGTCATGCTCAAGCGTACTCTATCAACACTGAGCCACAGTACTGCAATAAATGCCATTTGGAACATTTCGGCAAATGTACCAAGGGGCGTGCATGTTTTTGCTGTGGAGAATTGGGTCACTATCAAAATGAATGTCCAAGGAAGGGAGATGCTTGCTATAAGTGTGGTGTATGGGGACACTACAGTAGGAATTGCAGAAGGGATGATCCAACAGTTGCTGCTCCATCTACAACACGATCATCGGGAGGTTCAAGTGGTGGTTCAGTCAACCGCCGGAACCAGTCACAAAGGGGGCAGGCTAGTGCCTTTCAGATTTCCGCGGAAGAAGCTAGGGAAAACCCGGAGATGGATATGGGTACGTTTATGAGTTAAGTTTTGCTTGCATTAGTAATGTTTAATTCTGATATCAATAGGTCTTTTGTGTCTACTGTTTTGTGCAACGAATAGTCATGACACTGTTTAAGTTACTTGTTATAATTGACATAGAAACTACTAGTAACACTTTAGCCAAATTAAATTGCTTATACCGTAACCGCACCTTAGAAATTGAAGATGTAGTCTTCGATTTGGATCATACTCCGATAGCATTTAGTGAATGTAACGTGATAGATGTAGAAGATGTCGACATTATGAATAAGAATGACAAATGTCAAAGAAGGACTGACGTTTGCTATAATTGTGGAAAAATGGGTCATTTTAGAACAGTACTTTAAGATTCTATACGTAACCTCATTAAAAGTTTATGATCCTAAAGATAACATGAACATGAGTATTAGGAAAAGTTGTTACTATTATAAGTAAGATGATGATTATGAATAAGAATACATTAATGTATGAATAGGCATTTGATGAATAAGCTAAAATGGATTTTTTAAAAATTCTGAATTGGAAAAGATGTTTTGAATATCGTGAGAATAGTTTGTAATTGGAATCAAAGAACTTGTTTCAATATTGGTATATATATATATATATATATATATATACGAACATTATATGAGGAAACTAGTTTAGAAATCTTGGGGAAAGTATACGAGGATATAAAAATACAAGACTGGTGTCCATATGATATGAAATTTGGAATGTACAATGTGAAATATAAGTAAAATATGTATGAGAGTTGTAATTAAATTAGGAAGGAAATATGATGATACATGAGGATAGTATATTTATTGATATGGTAATTGATCAATAAGAAGATTAAAGAGACTTTGGATAATGATGAAAAATTTGCTTATACAGTAAAGAAAGGTCTAATACTACGATTCGGAATCTAAGGGAGATTCGGAGGTGGTCATGAGTTTTGTTTAAATTTTGGTGTCGATTAACTAAATTGTAACTACTGCATTGGTGCAATCAATGTTAGTACTTTAGTCCAAGTTGTTGGTTGTGATAAGTGTTGAAATTGATTAATAACACAATAATTAAAGTAAACCATGTGTATCATAATTATACTTTAGGGGTCGAAGAATTAAGTTTATATTCTGGGGTTTTCCCAATAACTTACTGTTCATGTTGGTCTTTATGACAATATAATGTATTTTGGATTTAGGTAAAAGCCGAAAAGATCAATGGATTAGATAGGAATTTCATATAACATCAATTATCATGATAAAGTAGAGAAGGCGTTGTTTAAAATTCCGTACGCAAAGAAAAGTAGAAGTCCTACATGTTGGAAAGAAATCGAAGGAAACTC
>JAANYP010004545.1:0-181935 GCA_020465985.1 Centrapalus pauciflorus | reverse complement strand
TGACTTTTTGATGTATTTAAAACAAATAAACTTTTTTTTTGTGATTTTCTGACATATTATATTAAACTTAAGATTTAAAAATTAAACAACCTAAAAATAAAAATTTAAACTAACATCCTATTTATACTCCCCCTCAAATAAACACCTATCCGTTTCTTTTTCTGATAAATTTCTTGAACCTTTTCAAACTTAAAGATACAGACAAACCTGAATAATTTTGCGTCGCACTCATTGATGAACAATTCATATAGCAATTTGTCAGGATCATTAATTATTAAAGATGTACATAGATAAGGAATTATTGAAATTTAATTTTGAGACACACCCTTAAATTTAAATAACAGATATTTTCTAAAATAAAGGAATTTTAAACATGAATGTTTGAAAATAGAATTATTTTAGACAATGTCTGATATTTAACTAGAAGGTGGATTCAACATACCGATATGTGATACTAAAAACTGAAAATGAGGTTCGTCAAAAGCTTTAGTAAAAATATCTGCAAGTTGATATTCCGTGCCGACAAAATATAACTCAATTGTTCCCTTTTCCACATGATCTTTAATAAAATGACACCTGATATCTATATGTTTCGTTTGTGAGTGCTGCATGGGATTGCAAGAGATAGCAATTGCACTTCGTGAATCGCAGTAGATTGGGATGTTGGTGAGCAAGAATCCATAATCACGTAATTGTGTTCTCATCCACAGCACTTGAGAGCAACAGCTTGCAGCTGCTACATACTCAGCTTCAACTGTGGATGTTGAAACACAATTTTGGTTTTTGGAGGACCAACTCACCAGTCTGTCACCCAAGAACTGTATTCCGCCTGATGTGCTTTTCCTGTCAACTCTACAACCTGCAAAATCAGCATCTGATAAGGCAGTAAGATCAAAATCGGTTCCTTTTGGATAACAGAGACCAAGATCGGGTGTACCCATAAGATAACGAAAAATGCGTTTTACCGCAGTTAGGTGTGATTCTTTCGGGTCGGCCTGAAAACGAGCACAAAGACATGTTGAAAACATTATATCAGGTCTACTAGCAGTCAGATACAGTAAGGATCCTATCATCCCTCTGTAAGTTGTATTATCAACACTTTTCCCAGAAGGATCGGTGTCTAACTTACAGTTGGAAGCCATGGGAGTTGCGATACTCGTGCAAGAGTCTAACTTATACTTCTTGTGAATGTCAAGAGTATATTTCGACCGGTTCACAAAAATCCCATTTTCAAGTTGTTTGACTTGTAATCTGAGGAAGAAATTCGTTTCCCCCATCATACTCATCTCGAACCTGGACTCCATTAGAGACGAAAAATCCTTACAGAAATTACTGTCAGTAGATCCAAATATAATGTCGTCGACATATATTTGAACTAGCATTATATGCGGGCCTTCCCTTTTTGTGAACAGTGTTGTGTCCACCACATCTTTGCTGAAAACCAGCAGAGATAAAAAAGTTAGAGAGACTGTCATACCATGCGCGAGGTGCTTGTTTCAAACCATAGAGGGCTTTGTCTAGCACATAAACATGGTCAGATTTATGTGCATCAACAAATCCTCGTGGTTGTTCAACGTACACCTCTTCATTAAGTTCACCGTTAAGAAAGGCTGTCTTGACGTCCATCTGGTACACTTTGAAGTCTTTGTGTGCCGCGTATGCCAAGAAGATTCTGATAGCTTCAATCCGTGCAACTGGATCGAAGGTCTCGTCATAATCTATCCCTTCATGTTGTCGGTAGCCTTTGGCGACAAGTCTCTCTTTGTTTCTTATCACGATGCCGTTTTCGTCTCGTTTGTTCTTGTAGATCCACTTAGTTCCGATAATAGTTCGGTCTTTGGGCTTGGGAACTAACCGCCATACTCGGAGCTGTTCTAACTGGTTGAGCTTTTGTTGCATTGCAACAATCCAGTCCGGATCTTTTAAGGCTTCATCCACACGAGCTGGCTCTATCATACTAAGGAATGATGCAAAGAGATATTCATTAGCAGACGCCCTTCGGGTTTGGACACCGGTTGAGACATCACCAATGATTTGATCGGTTGGGTGACTTCGGGTCTGTTTTGTCTCGTGTGGACCGGGTGAACGAGATGAAATCTCAGTGGTGAGAGTGGGAATGGAGGATGTTTCATGGTCAATGGTTTCTAGTGAAGGTACCACTGGTTCCGGTTCGGGTTCAATATGTTCAGGTGAAGGAAGGATGTTTGGCATGATGTGCGAGGGTATTTCTGGAGTAGATTCAACTGCAGATGTATCAGTGGATGAAGTTGATGGATGTGGGTATGAAGTGGATGAAGATGGATCAGATAGAATTTGTGGTGCAGTTGAATTGTTGGATGTGTTACCTATAGTAGAAGAAACATTAGAAACATTAGAATTAGGACCGAAGAATTCTATATAAAAAGGATCAAATAAATTAACTAAATCAGAAGGTGAAAAAGAAGTAGATTGAGAAGAAGAGTCTCCAGGCATCGGTGTAATGCATGGTCCTGAATGATCTACTTCGGGTGCCAGTTCAGCCAATTCATTAAATGTGACATGCACACTTTCATTGACTGTCCTGGTTCGAGTGTTGAATGCACGATATGCCTTCGAGTTGGATGAGTATCCAATGAAGATCGCTTCATCCGCTTTCTCATTGAATTTCCCAAGGTTGTCTTTGTCATTAAGCGCATAGCACCTGCAACCAAATACACCTAAGTACTTCATAAAAGGTACTTTATTCAAGAAGAGTTGATATGGAGTTTTATTGAAACACTTATGGATTATGGAGCGATTCTGCGTGTAGCAAGCTGTAAAATCTTGTAGCACAGACAGTTGTTTTTGGCACTCTTCTCACATGATCTGTAGGAACAAAACAACAAGAGTCAGTACGCATAGAAGACTTAGGCTTTAAAGATTTTTCTTTTTCTTGGTGAGTGGGTTTCTTAGAAGACTTGGATTGAATCTGAGTCTTCTTTGAAACCTCAGCTTTGAAAGATTTTGAGCACTCATGTTTAAAACTGATAGAAGAATTTTCAGTTTTAGTTTTACCTTTGTTAGATGACATGAGTGGGATTTTGGTAGGACGAGAAACTCTTGGCTCTTTTAAATGATCTTTTAAGCTTTGAGAAACAATGTCAAATTTTTCTTTGTAGACAGTTAGTTCTACAGATTGTTGAAAACTTTGATTTACCAATTTTTCCTCACTCTTAAGAAGAGCTTTTTGATAATCAAGAGCTTTCTTTCGAGTTGACTTTAATTCCTTTTCAAAAACTTTAATTTTATGTTGAATAACTTTTGTAGGAATGTAAAGGTGAGGGATTGGTTTGACTGGTTCTGCTTTCATTTCAGCTTCAGAATAACTAGACAAGAAGTTTTCCTCCACAGTGGGTACTCTATAAAGATAACTCTCGTGTAGCTCTTCATATTTAAAAGATATTTCTTTTTCTCTATTTTCATTACGTTTCTCATCCTCTTGGGTTAAGACTTCTTTTGATGATTTGAAAAAGAAGGATTTAAGCCCAGCACCCATGTAATTCATGTCATAAAAAAGAGGTAAAACTTGTTGAGCCTTTTCCATATACTTAAGATTTTTAAAACCAATTCCTTGTTTAGAATGGTAAAACCTAGTCTCTTTGGGCTGAATCAAATGAATAGTTTGTTCTGTTTGACCCCGTTTTAAAAATTCATCATCAAGGGTCTTTATTCTAGAGTACAAACTTATTCTTTCTTCTTCTATCATTTTGTATTTTTCTAAGCTGTCTATGTTTTCTATACTTACCGTCTCTAATTGTCTTGATAGAACAAATATTTCTGATTTTAATGAGTGCTTTTCATTTGATAACCTATCCATACAAGATTCTAGATACGTATTCCTATCCTGAACATCTACCTTTTCAATTAGCATCTATTTTATCACATTATGATTAGGTAACCACTTCGATTGATATAACGCAGATGACTCTTTTAATGTTTGGGCTAGATGTTCAGCCTTGACACACTTTTTCGTTTCAGCATTTAATCTAGCTTCTAGATCAAGTATGTGTGTGTGCAAGTTACATTCACCATGAACAGATAAATTATTTACATGCTTTGGAATGTAAAAGCAATGTACCTCAGGTGCCTTAGAATCTGATGAAGAACATTCTGGATCCTAGGATCTGGCCATCAGACATGCTGGTGGATTTTGCGGTGTCTCCCCCTCAGCAGCATTGTCTGAATCAGAATCGAACGTTGTGGTGTAGTCAGCCAATCCATTACGATCCGCCATGTAGCAGTTCTTACCCTTATCATCGTCTTCATCAGTATCCGCATCATCCCAATAATCTTCTTGGGCAACCAGAGCCATAGCTTCAGTCCTCTTCTTGGCGGCCTCCAGCTTCCGCTCGTAATAACCAACGTCCCTTTCGTACTTATTTTTGCATTCCTGAGCAAAGTGGCCCGGTTTGCCGCACTTGTAGCACAGACGTTTATCATTCCCCTTAGGCTCTTTAGCTCTTGGCCTTTCATCTCTCCTCTCAATCGGCCTCTTGTTGGCACGGCGAGGGTCTCGACTATCGTCCCGTCTGTTGTCCCAACGATCATAGTCCCTTCGATCGTCACGTCGGCCATCCCGTCTATCCTCCCGACGATCATCCCTAGGGTCATAATCGCGTCTATCATTCCTGCGATCATCTCTCCTATCGTCTCGCCTTTCATAACGGCGGTCATCCCGATAGTCCCGTCGGTCGTCATATCGTCTGTCATCTCTGTCATCCCTCCGATAATCATCCCTTCGGTCATCTCGGCGATAGTCATCTCTCCGATCATCTGAATACCTCCTCGGGCTGGTGTCGTAGCGGAGCTGATTGTTAGTCTTATTGGAGAAACGTCGTTGTTGTGACGTAGACATCATCCTAATGCCGAGCCACCCTGATACTTTTTCAATTCTTTAAAAACAACATTGATAGACACATTGGGGATGTCTAACACTCGTCGCGTGGCTCGGCATGCAATTTGCCATTCAGGGGCTAAGGCAGCAAAGAACTGGATGTTGATGTCATCCTTGTCTTTCTTTATGTGCAGTTTGTTAAGTTCGTTTAGAACCTCACAAAATCTGGTGAACGTGGCCTGTAGTGACTCCCCGTCTTTGGCCCTGAACTCGGTAAACTTGGCCTTTGCCTCCTCAATTTTGGCTCTGTCGTCTATGTCGGCCCCTATCATCTGAACCTCTAGTTCATCCCACATTTCCTTAGCGGACATCTTGCTGTCTACACCTACAAAGATATCAGTGGTCAGGGCTTGGTAGATCAGATTTTCAGCCCTTTTGTCAGCATGTTGGCTGTATCGCTCTGCCTCATTTGCAGGTTCATGTTCAACTTTGGATGTGAGAACAGGTCGGTCGGCTTCGGGTCTTGCAGCAATTTCCCGATAATAGATAACTGGGCCTTCGGAAATTGATTGGAGCATAAGGTTGCCATTTGGTTGCATACCGACAAACTTGAGAAATCGGGTCTTCCACTGCTCATATTCATCTGGATATAGAACAGGTGGTCTGTTCTCGGATCCTAGGATAAGGACTTCTCTAGACATGATTTATTGTGCTGATATGAAAGAATGAGATCTTGAAGGTGGAAACTGGATTCAGATTAGCTGAACTTCGAATGAACAGTACCTCGGATGGTACGAAGTTCGGATGAACAGTGATATCGGATTGGACGGAGTTCGGGTGAACAGTGGTTTCGAATGGTACCAAATTCGGATGGACAATGACTTCGGATGGGACCGAGTTCGGATGAACAGTGATTACGGATGGGACCAGATTCTGCTTGACCATGATCAGATGGACTGAATACTGATGGATCGAATTTGGATGAACAGTATAGATTTCAGATGAACACTTGGAAAAAAGCTTTCAAATGGAAATACCGAATTCGGATTGGGACTGAAGTTCGGATGGACCGAAAAGGAAGTATAAATGAAAGCACAAGTTAATTTAAGTGTTTTAAAAATTACTTGATCAAAACTTCGGGTGGTCCGAAGTTCGGATTGGTCCGTAGTGAGGTACGAATTTGGGAAAAAGTGGTCCGAAGTGCACCTAAATGTGGTCCGAAGTGGACCGAACTAAGGTTCGAAATGGTTCAAATTGGGGTCCGAAAAGCAACAGTTATGAATTTTTCAGAAAATTTTCAGAATTACAACTAGCAGATTTTGGCCTAAAAATAGTTTCTAAATGATTGGAAAATTATTTTAAACACTTTTAAGTCTTTAAAATATATCAAAACACGTAAAAATTAAAAAATGGATCAAACAGATATGAAAACTCATATCTTTTTCAAGACTAAAACACGGATTTAAATGGACAGAATCAGGTAATGAGTGAACTTAAATAGCTCTAAATCACTAGGAAATGAATACGAGATGATTATAGAAAAAGAAAAACACGAAAAACAGAAATATGTAGGAGAAAGAAAGATCAAACTGTGGCTTTTTTTGAAGAACAGCGAAGAACAGTTGCTGAAACCGAATGAAAAGAGTTGAAATCCACCTCTTAAGCTCTGATACCAATTGTTATGAATGATTCTTAGATAAATCATCACTCGTTTTGTATATAAAAAACTCAAATAATCACAGACAAACAGAATAGAAACTCAATGATTGTGAAATGATTAAGAATATGAGACAAAGAGAATGTTTTGCGGCGGCTAAGAATATCCGTGTATTTTCAATTGTCTGCTTTTACACACAACCCCTAGGACACTAAATACCTAGGATAATAAAAGCAAGTTTGCAGGAATTACACAATGGCCCCCTTAACTTTAATAACAAAGAAACTAAACTATAAATAAATTATAAGTAAACTAACTAGAAATATTTATTACAAAATAAATTCACAAGATCGAAATTAAATATCTAACAATATGTATCTCTGAAAGATAACTTGCTTGAAAATCAGCTCTGAATTGACTCTTTGACGTTGAAATTTCAGCTTTTCTACAGAAAAATGCCCGTAACTTTTTTCTAGAGTGGAATTGGGCCTCGAAAATTTACCGAACCAGCTTCTCCAGTTCTAAAAATCGTAGATATCGGTTCAAGCTTCGATTTGACGTATCGTAGGCCTTCTAACGATATTCCAGTCAAAAGTTATGGCCAGTTGAAGCAGCAAAGGTCATATAGTGCCCAATGTCAAACTCGGATGCAATATGAATGAAACTCGAATATGTAATGATCAAACTCAGATAAAGAGTGATCAAACTCGGATTATTAACGTCGAAACTCGATCAAAGAAAGATGAAACTCGAAATATTATGGATCAAACTCAAATGATGAAGTATCAAACTCGATTGATGAAAGGATCAAACTCGAATGATTAGAGACTAAACTCGGATGATTCCTTATGAAACTTGATTGATACTTATGTTTTCTCGGGTGATAAGTTTATCGAACTCGAATGAAACATATACAAACTCGAAGGCAACTTGATCAAACTCGAAAGACAAGGGATCAAACTCGGTCAATGCATGGTGAAACTCGGTCAATACATGATGAAACTCGATCAAAGCTTTATAAAACTCAATTAAAACGTAAACAAGCACGAATAAATCTTTGATCAAACTTGATTGACTTCTTTGTAAAACTCGATTGACACTATGAACTTAGTTTTGCCCGAGTTTTTATCATTTTTCAACAAAAACAAGATCAGATTCAAACTTTTTCAACTAAAATTCGAATTAACCTCAAATTGATATCGAAGGTGCGTTTTACACACAGAAACACTTTTTGTGAAGTGTTTTTGGCCAATTTCATATTAAGCACCTAATTTTGACTAAATTATGAAGAACACGACTTTTTCAAAAAAAAAATCTGAAAATTCCAAATAAAGACCTGTGTGTTTGGAATTAAAATTTGAGATTTATCTCATCAGATTCGTACTCAAAAACGTCAACTTCGATTCAAATTATACTTCATTTCATCCACAGAAACAAAGTCCAAAAAAAAATTCTGATTCTTTTCAAATTTTCAATGAAACAGTGTTCTTCACAAAATAATTCAGATTCGAAAAATCACTCAAATTCAGCCATATTAGGCTCTGATACCAATTGATAATTCATTATTTCAGCAATTCATTAACATCAAACACAATCATATAAACATTTAATCACTAATACATACGGCTGAATGATTTAATTGAGTAGAAAGAAATATTACATTGAGAGCTTATTGATATTTCTTGCATAGCACCCTACTTATCCATGCAACCATATTCAACAACTTGAACTACAGTAGCACTATATCTATTATACACAAGACAAGGTATTAAGTATTTACAATAAAGCCCCTGAACTTATTCAATATAATTGTTTTCATCTCTATTAACATTTGTACCCAACAATGCGGGTCGGGTCGGGTGGAAAGATCCGTGTGTTTCAACTCACTTGGTGCGCCCAACGAAACACACTCAAAACAAACAAAAATTTAAACAATTGGGCTAAACTTAAACTTAGCTAAGTAAAAAAAATAAAGACTAGCCCAATAAAAATCTTTTTGAGTTTTCTTTTTAGAAAATTTGTAAGACACAATTAAAAACAAATAATAAAAAATATAACTAAACTCAACATCTTTTTAATTAAACTACTAACTAAGAATTAACTAATTGAAAATTAACTAATCAATAAAATAAAATAAAATCTTTTTGAGTTTTTCAAAATAGATGGTATATAAAAATAAAAAATAAGACAAGTGTATAAAATCTTTTTGTTTTTTTCATAAAAAATAATAGAAATAAAGTAAAATAAAATAATATGAAGAAAACTGAAGAACATTACAAAACCTATTTTACTCCTCTCAATTAAACAATTATCCAATTAGATTGAACCAGAAAACCTTTTACCCTTTTGTTAGATATTATATTTCGATCTTGCGGATCTCTTTTGTAATAATTATTTAGGTTTACATTTAGTCTTGTAATGTTTTACTTTGTTAGTGTATGTCTTTTGTAAAGTTCAAGGACCAAATGTGACTTTCCTTAAAACTTAATTAAAGGAGCCTAGACATAGGCTCCCAGGGTTGTAATTCTTCACACGATTGAAAATACAAAGAAATATTCCAGCCGCCATTTGCATCATCTTCTCCAACATTCCTTTTGTTCCTAATCATTACACAATTATTGAGTCTTTATTCTTCTTGTTTGTGATAATAGAACATTTATGTGCTGATTACATCTGGGAATACATTACAACAATTGGTATCAGAGCTCAAAAGGTGGATTTCAACTTCCAACAATCGGATTCTACTGGGTTTTATCATCTTCATCGTCATCTTCATCATTTTTCTCGGTTAGATCTTCTTTTTCATCAATTTTCTGCGGATTTGTGTTGTTATTGTCATATAATCATCACATTATCCTTTCCTACTGATTTAGAGCTTATTAGGTTCAATCTTAACATCAAAATCATCCTAAAATCGGTTGTTCTTGAACTTTAAAAAATATGGGTTTTCTTGAGTTTTTGGTCCGTTTTTAAAGATTTTTAAGTGTTTTGGTACATTTTAAACCCTCAAAAGTGTTTAAAATAGTTCTCCAATCATTTAGAAACAATTTTAGGCCATAAATCTGCTCATTTTAAAGTCTAATCTGTTAGTGAAATATTGAATATCTGCTGTATTTCGGACCATCACTGTAGCAATTCGGACCTTATTTCGGACCATATAGGACCCTATTTCGGATTACTTCGGACCTCGCTTCGGTCCATTTCGGACCAATTTTAAGTGTACTTCGGACCATCATATTGCCATTTCGGACCCTGTTTCGGTCCCATCCGAACTTCAGACCATCCGAAGTCCAGATCAAGCAATTTAATGTTGCGTCGTCAGCCTCAAAGAAAAACGAGACTTGTCCTCTGCCGAGGCCCAAAACCAAAGCAAAGGTCAAAAAGGTCTCAAAAAGTCAAAAACCGAAGGTAATTTCATCGCCTAAGGTTCCAAAGCCTAATAAATCCAATTTTCAATGGATTCAAAAGGGCTATGCATCCGGACCACACATAACTGCTAAATTGGGTTCCTAATACTGCACACGTGCCATATACACTTGGAACTCTTAACAAAAAGGGACCCATATTGAGATGGGTACCCAAAGTTGTGTGATCTTAATGCAGATGGTTCTTGGTTACTTCTGATCAACACCCGTACTTCAATGAATTGGCTTCTAGTTACCATAAACTAGGACCCGTTCTTCTGCTTGTCGGTTGTGCTTAAACCGACACGTTTGGCTTCTGTGCACACAGCTCAGGACCGGGTCTTATTTCATCATGTTTTCTGAACATCTCGGTTCAGAACACGGTTTGATTCTCAATAAAAGATGGATGTGTTTGAATGCATATAGTTTTTCATTATACGAATTTATTTGTTTTTTAGGCAAAATCCATCTGGTATATGGATTCGGGTTGCTCCAAGCATATGACTGGGAGAAGAGAATTGCTGTCCAACGTAGTTGAACAATATTGCGGGACGGTAAAATTCGAGAACAACCATCAGGCACATATAAAAGGATACGGGGACTTAGTCTTAAATAATCTAGTCATCAAGGACGTTGACTATGTTGAGGGATTATCACATAATCTATTTAGCATAGGACAGCTCTGCGATAAAGGACTAGAAGTAACATTTAGGGCTAAGAACTGCAGTGTAAAGAGTATGGATGGCAAAAAAATCTTATCTGGTTGCCGTAACTCTAACCTTTACACCATAGACGTAGTCAAGCTCATAGTTAAGGATAACATTTGCCTTTTATCAAAAGCCTCTTCAAAAGAATCTTGGTTGTGGCATTGAAGGTTATCCCACTTGAATTTTGATGATATCAACAAGCTGGCAGCGAAACAACTGGTTAAAGGTTTCCCAGAATTACGATATGAAAAAGACCATCTTTGTGGAGCTTGTGAGAAAGGAAAGATGAAACGATCATCTCACAGACCAAAGCCCGAACCATCAATGAAAAGAGTATTGGAGTTACTTCACATGGATTTATGCAGACCGATGCGGACCCAAAGCATAAATGAGAAGCGATATGTGTTGGTTATCGTTGATGACGACTCACGATATACCTGGGTTAACTTCTTGCGATCCAAGGATGAGACAGCTCAAGAAATCATAGATTTTATAAAGAGTGTCGAAACCCAACAGAAACTGTCAGTTCAATCAATCATATCTGATAACGGCACAGAGTTCAAGAATTCAGTAGTTGAGGGCTTCCTTCGATCCAAAGGTATTTAGCATCAATATCCTGCTGCTAGAACACCACTACAAAATGGAGTCGTAGAAAGGCGTAACCGTACCCTTGTGGAAGCCGCTCGTACAATGCTAACCTACTCAAAGCTACATCCATTCTTGTGGGCCGAAGCCGTATCAACAGCTTGCTATACAATGAATCGCTCCATAATCCATAAGCGCTTCAATAAAACTCCTTATCAACTCTTTCTTAATAAAGTACCTTTTATCAAATACTTACGTGTATTTGGTTGCAGGTGCTATGTGCTGAATGATAAAGACAACCTCGGGAAATTCAACGGAAAAGCGGATGAAGCGATCTTCATTGGATACTCGTCCAACTCGAAGGCTTATCGTGCATTCAATACCCGAACCAGGACAGTCAATGAAAGTGTGCATGTCACATTTGATGAGTTGCCTGAACTGGCACCCGAAGTTGATCATACAGGACCTCGCATTACACAAATACCTGGAGACTCTTCTACTCACTTTACTTCTTTTTCATCTTCCGATTTAGTTAATTTATTTGATTCATTTTACGTAGAATTTTTCGGTCCTAACGCAAACGTTTCCAATGTTGCTAATAATGTAGGTAATCCATCCAACAATTCAACTGCACCACAAATTTTATCCGCTCCATCTTCATCCACACCGTACCCTCATCCATCAACATCATCCACTGATACATCCGCAGTTGAATCTACTCCGGTAATACCCTCGCATATAATGCCAAATATCCTTCCTTCATCTGAACACTCGAAACTCGAACCGGAACCAGTGGTACCATCACTTGAAACCATTGACCATGAATCTTCATCCATCCCCACTCTAACCACTGAGATTCCATCCCGAGCACCCCTTCCACACGAGACTAAATGGACCCGAAGTCACCCAACCGATAAGATCATCGGTGATGTTTCAACTGGTGTCCAAACACGTAGGGTGTCTTCTAATGAATGACTCTTCGCATCATTCCTTAGTATGATAGAGCCCGCTCGTGTGGATGAAGCCCTAAAAGACCCAGACTAGATTGTTGCAATGCAAGAAGAGCTCATCCAGTTTGAACAGTTCAGAGTATGGCGGTTAGTTCCCAAGCCAAAAGACCGAACAGTTATCGGAACAAAGTGGATCTTTAAGAACAAATGAGATGAGAACGACATTGTGATAAGGAATAAAGCGAGACTTTTTGCCAAAGGCTACCGACAACAAGAAGGGATAGATTATGACTAGACCTTCACTCCAGTTGCACGGATCGAATCTATCAGAATCTTATTGGCGTACGCGGCACACAAAGACTTCAAAGTGTACTAGATGGATGTCAAGACAACCTTTCTTAACGGTGAACTTAACGAAGCGGTGTACGTTGAAGAACCACAAGGATTTGTTGACGCACATAAGCCTGACCATGTTTATGTGCTAGACAAGGCCCTCTATGGTTTAAAACAAGCGCCTCGCGCATGGTATGATAGTCTCTCAAATTTTCTTATCTTTGTTGGTTTCAGCAAAGGTGTAGTGGAGACAACTCTGTTCACGAAATAGGAAAGCCCACACATAATGCTAGTACAAATATATGTCGACGAAATTATATTTGGATCTGCTAACAGTTACTTCTATAAGGATTTTTCAGCCCTAATGGAGTCCAGGTTCGAGATGAGTATGATGGGGGGAAATGAATTTTTTCCTCGAACTACAAGTCAAACAACTTGAGAATGAGATTTTTGTGAACCAGCCGAAATATACTCTTGATATTCTCAAGAAGTATAAGTTAGACTCTTGCACGAGTATTGCAACTCCCATGGCCTCCAACTATAAGTTAGACACCGATCCTTTTAGGAAAAGTGTCGATAGAGGGATGATAGGATCCTTACTGTATCTGACTGCTAGTAGGCCTGTATAATGTTTTAAACATGTCTTTGTGCTCGCTTTCAGACCGACCCGAAAGAATCACACCTAACTGCGGTAAAACGCATATTTCGTTATCTTAAGGGTACACCCGATCTTGGTCTATGGTATCCAAAGGGAATCGATTTTGATCTTACTGCCTTTTCAGATGCTGATTTTGCAGGTTGTAGAGTTGACAGGAAAAGCACGTCAGGAGGAATACAGTTCTTGGGAGACAGACCGGTGAGTTGGTCCTCCAAAAAGCAGAATTTTGTCTCCACATCCATAGCTGAGTCTGAGTATGTAGCAGCTGCAAGCTGTTGCTCTCAAGTGCTGTGGATGAGAACACAATTACGCGATTATGGATTCTCACTCACCAATATCCCAATTTACTGCGATTCTCGAAGTGTAATTGCCATCTCTTGCAATCCCGTGCAGCACTCTCGAACAAAACATATAGATATCAGGTATTACTTTATTAAAGATCATGTAGAAAAGGGAACGATTGAGTTATATTTTGTTGGCACAGAATATCAACTTGCGGATATCTTTACTAAAGCTTTAGACGAACCTCGTTTTCAGTTTTTAGTATCCTATATCGGCATGTTGAATCCACCTTCCAATTAAATATCAGATATTGTCTTAAATAATTCAATTTCAAACTATTATGGTTGAAATTCCTTTATTTTAGAAAATATCTGTTATTTAAATTTAAGGGTGGTGTCACAAAATTAAAAGTCAATGTTTCCTTATCTATGTACATCTTTAATAATTAATGATCCTGACAAATTGCTGTGTGAATTGTTCATCACTGAGTGGGACGCAAATATAATCCAGGTTTGTCTGTATCTTTAAGGCTAAATAGGTTGAAGGATTTAATCTGAAAAAGATAAAAGATGCGAAGAGGTGTTTATTTGATGGGGAGTATTGTTAGGATGTTAAATTTTATAATTCTTTGTTCCTTTTATTTTTATTATTTCTCTTAGTTAATTTTTTTTTTAATTTTAGGTTGGTTAATTTTTAGATTTTAAAGTTTAATTTATTTGTTCAGAAAACCTCAAAGAGATTTTATTTGTCTAAATTTTGTCAAAAAGCCAAAAAACATTTCATTTTTACTTTATTTTATTTTATTTTGTCTTAACTTAAATGCTAAAAGAAAATCTCAAAAATATTTTATTTTGCAATTGCTTATTTTTGTTTCAAACAAAAATACAAAAAGATGTGATAAATTGGGTCAAAATTTCTTGTTTAAATATTTTGTCTCTATTTATTCTAAGGCCCAATATATATATATTTTTGTTTTTGTTTTTGTGTGTTTTGCAAATCAAATCCGGCGGCCCATAAGAGATTTGGGCGCGGATCCTGTTGGCCTGACCCGACCCGAGCCTCTTTAAAAGAGGCGGGTCAACGGTCAACTACTCCTATCTTTCTTTCTTTTCAAGTTATTTCAAACTCTCTCATCTTTCTCTCTTTACCGACGAACACACCGCCAAACCACCATAACCATCCATTCAAGCTTTGTGAATCATCACTTTTCTTCGTTTTTCTTGCTTATTTTGACTTCGGCATCATAAGGTAACACTTTTCTACATTTATTTTAGCATCTAACTTCCTATATTGTCCATTTGATTTTCAAAATTTTCTAAGTTTTTCATTTTGGTTTTTGGTATTTTTAGGATAGTTAATCTACTTTGTTTAGTTAGTTGTAGTTAAATGAATTGTTCCTTACATGTTTTTAGACTAGGATCTTCATTTTCATGCATTTTTGTCACAATCACCACTGTTCACGTTGCATGCTGCATGAACATCAGTAATGAACTGTTGGACTTCGGACGTCCGAATTCGGACAAAGCCCCGAATTCGGATGTCCCACTTAGACAAAAATCCAAAGTTTTCTAGCTAGAAAGACCGAATTCGGACACTGTGCATCCGAACTCGGACCACTGTAGATCCAAATTCGGTCCTTCAAAGAAAGTTCAAAATTTTCATTAAACCTAAGTTTTCAGTACTGTACATCCGAAATCGGATGGTATCCGAATTCGGTCCCCATCCGAATTATGTGTTCCATCCGAATTCGGTCCATTCCTGTTCATTACATGCATCCATTCCATTTTGGTCCACATCCGAACTATCATCAACATCCGAATTCGGACCATCCGCATCCATCACATCATCCGAATTCGGACCATTTCAACCATTATCATTTATCATCCGGATTTCAGCTGGATCCGAATTCGGTGGTACTGTTCATCCGAATTCGGTCCATCCGAAATCCAACACTTATCATATTTTTTTAAAATTTTCCATTTTTGCATTTTCATTATAAATCAAAAACCCAAAAAGATTTTCAATCCGGTGCACCATTGGTTAGAGTTAGGATCAGTGTTTGAGTGAAAATGCCTATTCTAACATTGGTCTCTTAACGATTGACTTCAGACTTTATTCAATAGAATTTCCTTCTACTAATAAAGACCCGATGCTTTAAACAGATCAGACAGTTTCTATTTCACCCTTATCCAGACTTCATATCAATGTCTTTTCATTTAAAGTCTTCTGTTCTAACTCTGATGCACCTTTACAGGAAACATGGAACCCGCAGTCGTCCTTACCATACCCCATCCCCCCATTCCCAAGAATAATGCCCAATTACCCGAAGAATCTATTTTTCCCCAAGCCGAATTCGTTGAGTTCATGCCACATAATTGGCAGCTTGATATGTCCATCCTTACCCGCGAATCGGAAAATCTAGCTTTCGACATCCTGACAAACCACCCAATCTACTACTCCCTTTCCACAGCCATCTCCGTTCCCCAAATCTTCTGGAATCGGTTACAATTTGTCGCCGATGCCGAACCACACTTCACCACCACCATAGACTGTGTCCCAGTTAAAATAACCACTGAAGCCATACGCCATATTCTTCACCTACCCGCTGAAGCCCATTCCCTGAATCGCCTTCACTTTGCCCCCATTCCTTCCCTCCAACATACTCTAAATGAAATTCAAACCTTGGGATATGACGGTCCACTCACCAAACCCTCAGGCTTCAGGACCAAGAATCTCCAGGCTCACTAGAGGAGTCTTTTTGACATAATCAACAAGTGCTTCATCGCCAAGCATGCTGGACACGACTGCGCATCCACTTAAGTCCTAGCAATGTTCGCTGGCTTTGCCTACGATAGACACGTTGATTACGCGGCATTCCTCTTCGAGGAATTGAGGAGAGGTCATCTGGAGAGGGGTACCAAACGAGGACGAAAATACATCTCTCTCCAGCGTTTTCTACAACTTATAATTCAGTATGCCATGGACAACGACGACGACATACATGAACGTCCAGAGGTAGATGTCCACCCCACAGTTGCGATTCAAAAGCTCAATCTGCCAAAAGGGGCTCCTTCTGTACCGGTGATGACAATCCCACTGTCCCTTCTTCTAAGGGCAGTGCAATCTGAAAGGGTTAGGGCATATATGAGAGAGTTCTATCCGGATGAGGCTCGGTCAGATCCGACTGTGCCTACCCAGTCCGAAGGCGAGGTTATAATGAGTGAGGAAGAGGTAGAAGCGGTAGAGCTTGAACAATCTTTGGGGATAGGTGAGCGGCAGCTTGTGCGTGTGAGAGAGGGAGGAGCAGGTGAGGCAGCAGAGACGGCAGATTCTGAAAGAACCGTCTCTATTGTAAGAGGGATCGAAGTAACATCCGAGGGTGACCACAGCCCAATAAGCCGGACAACCCACTTTCAGACCATTAGTCTAATGGTCGAACTCACCCCAACCACCCACTTAGCATCCTCTCAATAGGGTGCTACTTCATTCCACGGGGATTTACCACGCATGCCATCACCCTCTCCTTCGGAGAGTCGTGGTGTTGAACGAGGTCACACTCCACCCCATGTGACCGAACATCTTTCTCCCACGATTCACTCCCCACCCCCACACACATCGCACGACGCCTTCGTGGCGTCCCCTCAACGAGCTGCCTCCGTGGCGGCTCCTCAAACTTCTGGATCTGCGCATCCCATTATGGAGCCAGAAATGACAGAAGGAAGACCTAAAGTGGCTCCATCTATGCCACCACTTCAGGCCATCTCCAAATAAACTTAGAGATGTTAACGGCAGCTCTACGTGCTGTCAGTGTTGTTACCCATGCTGCCCTGGACGCCCACAAGGAGGCTGCCGAAGAACGTCATACTGCCCTTCTATCACTAATTAAGGGTATGGGTGTCGCTTCCGAGGATGTGCCTCCACCAGGGACCCGATCAGTCCAAATAATGATTCAAGAGCTCTTAGATAAAATAGACGCGCAAAGTCGCCTAATCCTCCAAGTCCAGGAGCAACTAAACTCCCGAATGGACCGACTAGAATCTGCAGTGACCGAGCTCCAGTGCCGTCCCCAGGCTGAGTCCCAGAAAAGGAAGCATGACGATCTGGATGACCCTGATCGCCATAAGGGGGAGAATCGCCAAAAGACTCAGTCTGAGGACCTTATGTTGTTCGTAGGGGGAGCAGAATCAGAAAGTACAGAGGTTCAGGGGTCAGGGGATAAGTTGCACGAGGCTTAGGAGTACTTGATGATAGAAGACGAGCCGATGTTTGAGGGTCCAGCTCCATTAGATCCAATGACAGCCATGGTAGAGTTCGAACGCTTACACGAAAAGGTTGAAATCATATTGGTGTCTAACTCAGACTCCGATACTGATGACAACCAACCCTTAATCATACCTAAGCATGAGCCTGAATCACCACAAAACTCTCCACCCCCAGCTCCACAACAAGAATCCCAAATAGTCCAAAGCCCTCCCAAATCTCATAGTCTTCCCTTAGTCTAACCTGTAACCAAAGTGCAATTTATGGAGCCAGGGCCCTCAGAAACCAGGAGGGTAGATAGATTTGATGACCCTCTTGAGCAGCCCGGTGAATATGACAGAAGTGATCTCTACTGGGTGGGTTGGTACTCGAGAGGTGACGTACATACTTTGCCACCTGAGTTGAAAGAGAAATTCAGACAAGAACAGCGGGGGGAAATTTTAAAATTACTAGAAGCTAAATCTTCAGAGATAGATAAACCCCCCGTTCTCAAAGAATTTCTGCAAAAGTTTCCACCAGAGCAGTTCCAGAATCCTTTTCTGGAAGAACGGTTTAAGATGGTGTTCAGAAAAAAGCCAGGGTCTTACAGCAGGCGCTTACTCATGGAACTTACCAACGTATCCAAAGCTGAAGAGGCTGAGTACAACCAATTGATGCTTAGGGAAAGGAGGTCCAAAGTCTCGAAATCTAAGATAAAGAAACTCCTCAACATCATAATGTGCAGAAAAGTGAAAGTATACTATCCTGCCTTTCAGGTATAGAGAGAAGATGGCACAGTTGAGGAGTTCTTCGAAAATGACTTGGACTTCATAAATGTGGATGACGTTGAATTTCTACACAACCGGCTGAGACACAGAATCAGCAAGCGTCTATCTCACATGACTGCCGTAGGTGCTCTCATTCGAAGTATGAACCGCCGCTCTATTATCATGTGCCTCAAAGATTTTCAAATGGCGATAGAGAGCTCGCTGGTTAAAGTTGGTCTACGAGCACCTGACCAAGATAGCTTTCTTCTCGCCCACCATCCTGCTTACAGAGTCATCTTCAGAGGAGGCCCGAGAGTTATTTTTGTGAATCAGAAAGGTTTTAAGAGATTCATGCTCTTTGAGGATCTTCCTTGTTATTCCGACGGTACTATCAGAATGGTTAGAGCCGTGCTTACACGAAAAGTTCAAGAATATGATGCTCAACCAGATCCCGAACTTAGATGCTTACCGAAGGAAATTCAGGATACCCTCAGCGGCAACGAATACCTGAACGAACAGCTACACATGAGACAAGTGATTAGACGATTTGATGTCATCCTTGGGCTCCGTGAATCTACAGACCATGCCAGAGTTCCAGGACCTCCACAATGATCGAAAAGGGGGAGGTTGTTAGATATTATATTTCGATCTTGTGGATCTATTTTGTAATAATTATTTAGTTTATATTTAGTCTTGTAATGTTTTACTTGGTTAGTGTATGTCTTTTGTAAAGTTCAAGGACCAAATGTGACTTTCCTTGAAACTTAATTAAAGGAGCCTAGACATAGGCTCCTAGGGTTGTAATTCTTCACACGGTTGAAAATATAAAGAAATATTCTAGCCACCATTTACATCATCTTCTCCAACATTCCTTTTGTTCCTAATCATTATACAATTATTGAGTCTTTATTCTTCTTGTGTGTGATAATAGAACATTTATGTGCTGATTACATCTGGGAATACATTACAACACCTTTGAAATTCAGACAAACCTGGATTGAATTAGCTAGCGTCCCACTCAACTTTGAACTATTCACATAACAACCTTCAGGATCATTAATCATTAAAAATATACATTATTAAAGAAATATTGAACATAATTTTGTGACACGACCGTTAAATTTAAAAGTCAGATATTTTCTAAATAAAGGAATTTCAAACAATTTCTTGTTTAAAATAGAATTATTTAGAGAATATCTGAAATTTAAATAGAAGGTGGATTCAACATGCCGATTTAAGATACTAAGAACTGAAAACGAGGTTCGTCTAAAGCCTTAGTAAAAATATCAGCAAGTTGAAATTCCGTGCCTACAAAATATAACTCAATTGTTCCTTTTTCAATGTGATCTTTGATGAAATGATACCTGATGTCTATTTTGTTCGTGAGTGCTGCACGGGATTGCAAGAGATGGCAATTGCGCTTTTGGAATCACTGTATATTGGGATGTTGGTGAGAGAAAATCGATAATCACGTAACTGTGCTCTCATCCACAACACTCTAGAGCAACAACTTGCAGCTGCTACATATTCAGCCTCGACTGTGGATGTGGAGACACAGTTCTGCTTTTTGGAAGACCAACCCACCGGTTTGTCACCTAAAAACTGTATTCCGCCTGAAGTACTTTTCATATCGACTCTGCAACCTGTAAAATCACATCTGAAAATGCGGTAACATCTTCCCTTTAGATACCATAGACCAAGATCGGGTGTATTCTTAAGATAACGAAAAATGCATTTTACCGCAGTTAGGTGTGATTCTTTTGGTCGGCCTGAAAATGAGCACAAAGACATGTTGAGAACATTATATCAGGTCTACTGGCCGTAAGATAGAGTAGAGAACCAATCATCCCTCTGTAAGTTGTGTTATCGATACTTTTCCCGGTAGGATCAGTGTCTAACTTACAGTTTGAAGCAATGGAAGTTGCGATACCCGGACTTCATTAGGGATGAGAAATCTTTACAATATTTACGGTCTGTAGATCCAAATATAATATCATCGACATACATTTGGACTAGCATTATGTGCGGGCCATCCCTTTTAGTGAACAGTGTTGTGTCCACCACACCTTTGCTGAAACCAACTGATATAAGAAAATTTGAAAGACTATCATACCATGCTCGAGGAGCTTGTTTCAAACCATAGAGGGCTTTATCTAGCACATAAACATGGTCTGGTTTATGTGCATTAATAAATCCTTGTGGTTGTTCAACGTACACCTCTTCGTTGAGTTCACCGTTTAGGAAGGCTGTCTTGACGTCCATTTGGTACACCTTGATATCTTTGTGTGCCGCGTACGCCAAGAAGATTCTGATCGCTTTAATCTGTGCAACTGTAGCGAAGGTCTCGTCATAATCAATGCCTTCTTATTGTCGGTAGCCTTTGGCGACTAGTCTTGCTTTGTTTCTTACCATGATGTCGTTTTCGTCTTGTTTGTTCTTAAAGATCCACTTTGTTCCGATTATGGTTCGATATTTTGGTTTAGGAACTAACCGCCATACTCTGAGCTGTTCAAACTGGTTGACCTCTTCTTGCATTGCTACTATCAAGTCTGGGTCTTTCAAGGCTTCATCCACACGAGCAGGCTCCATCATGCTAAGGAATGACGCAAACACTACTACAAATCGAAGCTAATGCAACACTTTCGATGCAACACATTTAAAAATTGTTGCTTTTTTATTCAAGTTTGCTCTAAAGCAACACATTGACAATAAGTGTTGCATATAATGATTTAATGCAACATTTTTTTTAAGTGTTGCATTTTTACTAAAAAAAATGCAACAATTTTCTAAAGTGTTGCAATTTTACTAAAAATTTCAACATTTGTTTAAAGGGTTGCATATTTCGATAAAAGATGCAACAAATTTTTAAAGTGTTGCAATTATAATGAAAAAAAATGCAACACATTTTTAAAGTGTTGCATTTATAATGAAAAAAGCAACACATTTTTAGAGTGTTGCATTTTTAATCAAAAAATGCAACACATTTTTGAAAACATATAACATTTTTTTAAGTGTTGCATTTATAATGAAAAAATATGAAATGTTTTTAAGTGTTGACTATACTATTTTTTCTTGTTTTGTAATTTTGATTAAAAAATACATCAAATAAAAATAGTCACTAATGAGTGAGTGTTAAAAAAATCAGTGACAGTATTGAAATAAAATTAAATATCTTTAAAAATTAAAATAAAACTAAATATATTAAAAAAATTAAAATAAAATAAATCCATGATATGTACGAGCGTTAAATTACCCATCTCCAATTCTCCAGTCGTTCGTGTGTATGCCCTCTTTCCTACCGATCCCCTCTAATCCAACCCAGATCTACCCTCGCCACCGCCACCGCTCCGGCCTCGCTTCACACATACTCAGCCGTGCTCTTCCCTTGCCTCGCGATTCAGCATTGCGTAGTTCGATTCTAATCCGCCAGAGACTTCGATGATGCGTCATCGTTGGCACCGGATTTGTTACATCTCTTACTCATCTCTACGCAAGGTTCGTTATCTTCTCCATTTCATTTTTACTATTCAATTGTAGTCACTTTGTAATCTTTCTCATACACCATTCGAATTAAATTTCCTCCGATGGTCTGTCAGCTATCACGATCCTTAATACAAGGTAAATCTCATCTCTTCTGTCCTCAATTTATAGTCTTATTTTAACCTAAAATGCATAATTAGTTGATTGTAAACCCATATAATGCCTACATCTATTATTCTATATAATGTTCGTTCTCGTTTAATTTAATAGCATATTTCTTTACCTTCAAAATGAATTTGACTATTTTCTATCTTTCCTATGTTTAATTGTTATTTTCTTAGTGTTGAATAAGAGGTCTTACGGACCAAAAAAGCACTTATTGTTCTTGTTGACATTGTTAAACCGAGCCAGTTAGAAGCTTTACTTGGAGTTGGGAATATTAATAAAGAGAGCAAGATCATAATTACCACCACAGAAATGATTTAGGTATTTGGTTTAAGTCTAGATATAGGAGGTGTCAAGAGCACAAAATGGAATTACTCAATGATGATGAATTATTAGAGCTGTTATGTCTTCATGCCTTTGGATCTAAAATTCTGATGGATGGTTACTAGGAGCTTGCAAAAGAGATCATACGGTATTGTGGAGGATGTCATTTGGCTCTTGAAGTGTTGGGTTCCTCTCTGTTAGAGGACAATAGCATTACATACTAGAGAAGTGTAGTGAAGTTGCTGGGAAAAGATATTCATCATGATATATATAGTGTACTGAAAAGGAGCTATGACTCATTACCATATGACTATGATATTGCTTGTTTCTTTGTTGGTACAGACATGGATTACGTGGTAAAGATATTGGAGCCTGATTACTCTGCAGTATCCAGGATCAAAATGCTTATGAAGAGATGTCTTGTTTATGTGAATCCAAGCAAAAAACTGATGATGCATAAATTGCTTCAAGATATGGGGAGAAGCTTAGTTGACCGAGAATCACCTAAACCTGCAGAACGCAGTAGACTATGGCGCAACAAGGACTTTATAAAATGTTGAAATATCAGAAGGTATGATGCTTCTTACATGAATAAATGTTTAATTTATGCTTATTTTCGGTTTCTAACTCTCCAATTGCATCCAAGATTAAAATGTTTTCTGCTCTGTTCTTTTAGCATTCACAAACAATGAAAGGTCTGACACTTGACATGCATAAGCTCACGGAAGAGGATAAATTCAAATGCAAACAACTAAAAAAAAGGTATGTATTACTTCATAGCGTTAGTCTTTCTAAAGTTGATTTTCAGAATTTTTAATTTTATCCTCTTATCAGGCTCAACACTTTGCAATGTAATCTACCAGCTCAATAATATTAGTTTGGTTATAAACCCAATCATTACATAGCCATCACTATTTATACATGCACCCCTGATATTGGCAACCTTGGGGCATCTTTTTTATATGTATTGAACGATTACAGTTTTTATATACTTGGGGGCATATTTTTGCATTTATTTCTATATAAGAGTTATGCTTACTACATTATTCATGCCAAAATGTGCAGTCAAGCCTTTGGACAGATTCACTGCAAGATATGGATGAACTAAAGTTGCTTCGACTCAATTTTGTGGAACTCTCTGGATCCTACAAGGATTTTTCAAAAAACCTGGGCATGAGATTGCAAAAGCAAAGAAAGTCAGTAGTAAGCAAGGTAGCAGAAAGTAGTGTTGGTATTGAAACTATACAGCATTCCTTTCCTTTTCCACATTCATTACAGAGGTTATTCCTCAAGGACTGTAGTATTCTTGGATGTACTAATTCTTTTCCATATCGTTTTAGTGCTCAATTATCATTACAGTACTTGAATTTAGCCAATAGTCTATTTGAACACCTGCCTCATTACAATCATCTAAAAATTCTTCGGGTCCTTGACCTGAGTTTGTGCTCAAGACTCAAATGCCTTTTATGTCTCCCAAGTACACTTTCAGAATTGTATATATATTATTGTAAGTCATTGGAGAAAGTGACCTTTGAATCACATCAGTTCACATTGCAAGAGTTCGGCTACGAAGGATGTATTAATTTGTCCCAAATTGAAGGCTTTATCAGATTGGTGCCATTAGCCAAACTTAATGAAGCAGAGTTGGGACATATGAAGTGGCTAAAAGCGTATCAAGATCTTGAATTATGTCTTGTTGGTGAAGATGAGCTTACCATAGGCAAAAGTTGGCATATCCAGGTTATTCAATTTTCTCTACAAATACACATGAACATCAAGATATCACCTGCATCAAATTTTATAATTTTGTGAATATTGTGCTTGTGTAGCGCGGATGTTGTGTGAAATCAATATAACAAGCACATCTCTCCCAAACATAAAGGATCCAAATATGACAATTGAGTATATATCAAAATTAACATCATTGTCCTTCGTAGTGCCTTCAACTTCCAAGGATAGGAGGCTCAAAGGATCAAATGTGACCTTCCAATATATGATGTCAGGTGATGACTGGGCATTGTTTGCTAAAATCAGTACAGCAAACAAGTACTGTTGATTTGATGTATAACCCCAAAGTCTTTAGCAAACCTAGAATTGGTGAAAGTGCTATATGGTTAAGCTAGCCAATTGGAAACAAATTAAACATCAGAGATACATTTAATGTTTAATGTGATGAACAGATTGGAGATACACAGGTGTGGTGCAAGCCTTGTGTATGCTGATGATGTAGCATGTGAGACCTTGCAAAGTAACATGAACTGGGCAGAAGTTCTTGGAGGAGATTTTTCTGCATTTCAACTCAGCACAAGAGCATACTATCTTTGTCGCCGTGATCTCTTTGGTTTAATGGAGGTTGGTATATTGACTACTGGTTGGCTTAGCATTTTAGTTGGTGATACGGTTGACTGCACAAGTATGTTCCCTTTTGTTAAGTTCTAGCTGCGTGTTCTATTTAAAATTTAAGCTTCAAATAGAGGAAGTATGTTTAACATAACACATTGTGACATTTTTATAGAGGTACGAGGATGGAGAAGGACCGGTAGACCTCAGCAGTCTCATCAATCATTTACAGAATTAAAAACTGTTAAATGCATTCTCCATGGTCCCGAATCGGTAAACGTGCTTGTAGTTTTTCTCAATAAGATGAGGGGACTAACAATGATTATTGTATAAATTATTGGGCACTCCATATTGATCCTTATAGTTACAATCTAATCGATGGTAATCAGACTTTTATGCAGAAACTTTCTGTGTGTGTGTGACGAAGTGCAGAAGAAAAAACAGAGAGAAAAGATGGTTTTTATATAACTAAATTTTTATTAATCACACACTTAATATTTACAACACTTGTCTTCCTATTTATACAAAAGAATCGGTGTTAAGTTATCTTAACGAACATAACTACAACAATGATGGGAAACTAAATCTTGACACGTTTAAAACATTGCTTAGCATTGGTCCATCCTATGCTATCTTAAAGTTTGTGGAATGTGAGTAGTTACTTATATTTCTCTTGAAGTTCCATTAACATGCTTTCCTATTGTTCCGTTATTTTTCCTTTATTTTTAGTAATTTTGCTACTTATATAGGTTACTTGGATGTACTCTTAATGTTTGGGGCTTACAGCACAGCAAGAGGCATGACAATTTCAAGGCTGGTTATTAGGTTCTTCTGGAGTGCATTGAGCTCAGTATTTATAACATATGTATATGTGTAAGTTTACAGTCATCCGCCTCCAGTATGATTCCATTCACTTCTATGGTCAATTGCTTTCATCGTGAACATTGAATTTTCCAGAAAAGTATTGGATGAAAGAAATGACAATAACTCAAATTCAGTGTATTTTTGAATATATCTGCTTGTCGTGGGTGTTTACGCTGGATAATATTGTTTTGCCTTTAAATAAGTCAAATGGCCCTCCTTAATAATGTAATTTGAACCAGGTTTGCATATCTTTTTGCTATATATTTAATAAATAATGCTTGTGTGTTGCAGTTCATCATTTTTGCATATCTTTTAGCTCTACTAGTGATTAATCATTTCCTTATTTTATCAGCATTAGCATGAATCAACAGGTTTCTTTGAAAGTTTGTTGTCATTTATGCAATTTCAGCAAAGTTGATTGCCATTCTAGGCAGATTTTTGTGAAAAACCAGAAACTTATACATAGCTGCAGCTTAAGTTCATAATTGTTTTATAAATAGTTGCAGTTTTGAGGGACTTATATATGGATTTTGGTATCGATTTAACTTTTTCTAATTTGGTCAACTCCTCACAGCTAAATAGTAAAAAACTTCAAACCCTTTTTCATGCAACTTTTATGCCATTATTATGTTGGTCTAACGCTCTCTTTCTTATTGTTTTGCTACTACTTTATGTATAGTTATTTTTTTGTCAAATTGCAAGACATAAAAATTTCTATTCTTGGTTTATGGAAGGATTCGAGCACTGATGTAACACTCTCTATTCTCAGGTAATTCTAAACTTTAAATATGGTTAAATTACGTAAATAGAGTTTTCAAAATTGATGAAGTTAACAAAAGTCTCATATTTGGCTTTTAAAAGTCAAATAATGAATAAATGAGACTTTAATATACCAAATCAAGAAATAGCAATAAATGATGAAATATTTATATAAATTTGATGTCTTTAAAGGATTTATGATGTGTTGCAAAAGGAATCATTGAAATCCGACGTCACATGAAAGTTCATTGCTATTTTAAACAAACTTTTGATACTTTAATGCCCAAAAGTATGAAATATCAATGAATGATGAAATATGTTTATATATTTGGTCTTTTCTAAGGATTTTAGATTTGTTTCAAAAAGTATCGTCAAAATTGGACCTCAAACAAAAGTTTATTGCTATTTTATGCAAAGAGTTGTAGTTTAACGAGTAAAAATATAATTTTACTGTGGCAAGTGTAATATTTTTATAGAAATGTTATTTTTAGAAGATTTTTAAGGTGTTGTGAAAGTTTCATCGAAAACCGACTTAATTTGGAAGTTTGTTGCCATATTATGCAGTTTCAGGAAAGTTGATTGCTATTTCGGGTAGATTTTTTGTGAAAAGTGATCGACAGAAGGAAAATTGTGCATGATAAGCGGCGGTTTCATATGAAAGAAATTACAAGAAGAGGAATTGAATATGCATTCCCAAGATTGTATTTATTTTTTTGTTGTATCGTTTATACATTTGATGATCTTTAATTGGTTGTAGATGTTAATATACTTGAAATACTTTTTGATCTATGTGTTATGAAATGATATTATTTTTGTTAAATTGAAATGTAAGTAGAAAAACTATCACGAAGCAATTAAATAAATATTTGTATTTGCATTAAATTTAAAAAATAATGAATGTGTTTCTTTTGTCTAAAAAAATATTGCATTTATGTAATTAAAATCAATAATAAAGTGTTGCAATAGATTGATAATGGTGTTGCATTTACATAATGGCAACATTTAATAAGTGTTGCAGTTGATAAGAAAAGTGTTGCTATAACTTGGTAACGATATATTAAATGTGTTGCTTTAGAGTATAAAAAGTGTTGTATTTAAAAGGTGTTGCATTTATAAAATAATGGCAACACGTTAAAAAGTGTTGCTTTAGAATATAAAAAGTGTTGCATTTAAAAAGTGTTGCATTTATAAAATAATGGAAACTGTAAGGTCTTGACTCTACAGATCTATCTCGACGCGACACCGTCCAACGAGTGCGGAATCCTCGTTAGCGGCTTGACGGTAAGATCAAACACACGAAACACGGAGACTACCACGATGCTAGACGAACGACCTCGAACGCCCCTACACGATAATTCTCTCCGAAAACACTCTCTGAATACTAGTAAACTCGAGATCGCCTTTGCTTAATCACTCTCTGAAATTCTGCAAAGTCTGATAATTATTCGAGTTAATCCTTAATTATACTGACAGATTCGAGTTTGTCTTAGGACAAATTCGAATCAGGCCCAAGGTCCATTCGATTTTTTCCACTTGACAAATTCGAATTTACCTATGAGTACAAATTCGAATTTACATCAAATTCGAATTTCAACTATCATACTTCTATTTGAACATATGATTTAACTTATGTTTGAATATATCTTTGAACTTTATGTTTGAACTTCTTGTAATACGTTACACCAAGTTCAAACATACAAACAACAAATATCAAACACACAAAATCACATATATCAAACACTAGTCAATATTCAATATTACGTAACTTGACTTATACAAAATGCTAACTATACTTAGACTGCTATCGTCACACAGGGTGTACCAACAAACTCCCCCTTGACGATAGCTTCTAACTATTTACATTTTGATTAAGTACTAAGGTCTATTTAAAATACTACCAGCATACAGACCTTGTTCAACACAAACCTTGACCACGTTCTGATACTTTTTGGCTTCAGACTCCATATACGCATCACACAAGATTTTGTGAACATGAAGCACTTGAAGATCATCTTTGGACAGATTAACCAGGTGCAACGGATCATATACTCTAAGAATCACCTTTTCTTCGAGATCTTCCATTACAGCTTCACCTGTTTTGCTTTCAACATACCACCAGTTGAGCTTACCCAACACATTCTGTGGCATCCGCTTCAGAGGGACTTTCTTTAAACATCTAGCTGGTTTGTACTGAATTTTCATCCATGGCTTACCAGTCAGAGGATCAATTCTTGTATGGTCCATAACTCTTTTGCCAATGCGTGGATTGAGCCTTTCAAATTTCCTAGACCTCCCTTCCCTTTCTTATGATCTTAGCAATGATTTCAGCGTAGGGATCGTCTCCAATATTGATAAGCTCCTTCCAGGCTAAGGCCTTTATTTCACACTTGGGCAAGGAGTTGAATCCTTCAGCCTTCTTCTAAGATACTGAAGGCCATCCTTTCTCTTGATGATAAACAGCTGCAGTTCTCGATCAAAGAACCAGCTAAGTATATTTCCAGACAGCTTCCCAGCACTAGGCACAAGCATCTTTTCCTTCAACTTTATAGCCTTCTTTTCTGACCTAAACCATAACTTTCTCTTTTCTTCATCAGTAAGCTCCATGACGGGCTCTTCAACTTGTGATTCAACATTTAAAGCAGCTTTAACAGCTTCTATGTTAATCACATTTGGTTCCTCCGTCACATATGTATCAGTGATG
Source organism: Centrapalus pauciflorus (assembly GCA_020465985.1). Classification (NCBI taxonomy): domain Eukaryota; kingdom Viridiplantae; phylum Streptophyta; class Magnoliopsida; order Asterales; family Asteraceae; genus Centrapalus; species Centrapalus pauciflorus. The sequence continues at coordinate 152,868 of JAANYP010004545.1, read as the reverse complement.
GGATTTTCTAGAATAATTATTTCATTAGCTTCATCTTCCTCATCACCTAATACCTCATCATCTGGTTTCCATTCAGGAATATCTTCTGGAATAATCTCTCCTTCCTCCAGCTCATCAATCTCGTCTTCAAAATCAAAATCTAACACCTCTTCCTCAATATCCATCAGAGCGTCAATCATTTCGCTGATTTCGCTCTCCGTGACCTTTGAGGAACTCGCCTCACCTCCTTCAGCTCCAGTCTGACTTGGCTCCCCCTGAAGTTCGGCATGTTGAGCAGCAGAAAAATCTACTGGCTCACTATCTTTTGGTGCATCGGGATCATTGCATTCATCATCGTCCCTTCTCAACTCCTCAGCATCCCTGCAGCTATTCTCCCCCTGAGCCTTTAGATTTTTCATTAATTGCTCAATAAGGGACCTCATAGTGCAAATCTCTGCAGCCTGATCGGCAACGAACGTCTTCAGCTCAAGATTTTCTTTATCAATATTTGCATTGTGTGCTTGAAGTTCGCCGACGGCTTTCGTAAGCTGAAGTATTTGGAATTGTTGGAAATCAACCTTGCTTCTGAGCTCAGAAAACCTTTGGTTGTCAATAAAGGTGGATGAGGTTGATGGTATGGATGTGATAGGTGACGGGATGATCGGTGGTGGAATTGATGATTGAACTGGTGATGATGGTGGTGGTATGGATGTTTGAGCTGATGGCTGAGCGGTTGGAATTTCAGGCTCAGAAGCAGAGGCAGACGAAGCTCCCTACATGAAGCGATGCCTCTTGGCCCTCTGCCTAGGCACCAAAGGGGCTGTATCTTCGACCTCGAAATCGGAGTCATCTGCATCTGAATCCCTAGATGCTCTCCTCTTCCCTGCTTCTTCATCAATACCCACTATTCTTTATCCATATGTGCCTATTCGGATAGACGGATCTTCTGTCTCTTTCCTTGGTGCCTCAATCTCAATCTCTTCCATTTCTTCCGACTCAGAATCAGATGTGGTCACAGCTTGACCTTCTTCCTCAGGTACATAATCCTCTATTTGGCGAAAAATATCTTCTTCACCAGCTGGAGGTTCCAAAAATATCTCCAACGAGCTCAGAAGTAATCTCTTCATTTGCATGCGGCCCTTGTGCCCAAATCTCTTCCAATGTTTCCACCCGTGGATCAGTTATGGGGGCTACAACTGAAGGTCTCGTAGCGTCCGTTGATGGACCTGCTTCTTCTGACTCCTGCATCCTGCTAGATGACGGCCTGGTAGCCTGAGTTTGTCTAACTGAAGGTCTCTGCCTCCTTCTTTGTTGTTGCTGAGGCCTCTGCTGTTGCTGTTGCTGTTGCGGCTGCTGCTGAACTTGTACGTCTCCTTCCCAGTTTGCACCTTCTGGGGCTTGAAAATCAGGATTCACTACAGCACCAAAAAGTGGTGCTTCTACTGGTCTCGCCAATGCACCCCTGTGAGCTTGACAATCAGCAAAAATCCTCTTGTCGATCACTGCAACACTTTGAATCTCTGGCAATTGCGGCAGATTTGGCAATAAATGTCTGATCAACATCATCACGAACCTAGGATACATCAAAAATCTTTCTCTTGCTGGAGCTGTTATTTGGTGAACAAACTCCGCAAAGAACATTTCAGAATAACTGAACCTCTGGTTGTAGACCAACGCGATCATTGCCGATTGAATCTTCGACACTATGTAATCAAAACCGGCTTTCTTCGGAGCGAAGCACACCATGAAGACATGTGCTAAATATCTCTGTTGCCCAATCAAACCGCTCTTCATGTACGACGCCTTCGCCACATCAAGAGCATACCCCATTCTTAAGAACGCAGCTTGCCTAACTTCCAATGGAAAGTCTATTGGTCCAGCTTCTTGCTCTGCAGACCCTAACTGCAAGACCCGGCGCAATACATCTGCTGAGAACACAAGGGGCTGCCCGGCTATTCTAGGCCTTAGTACTGTCGGAGTAACAGTGCAGTCTACCTACAGATGATCCCAAAACTCCCGAACATAAGGCAGCACTATCTGGACATTGTGCGAAAGGGCATAAGAAACCCTTGAAGCAGCCAAAAAATCCACCATCTGGCGGAATGCCTGAGCTTCAGGCAGCTCACAGTCTGGAGACACGACCATATTGTGTTTTTGGATAAACACTCTATCCGCCATATTTTCACAATAAAGTATACAATATATTAGAATAAACAAAATAAAAATAAACTTGTTTAAATACAAATTTGTTTTATTTTGAACTTATGTAAGTTCCAAATCCAACACATATGAATTTCTACAAGTTTGATTTAAATTTAGTCAAATATTTCCATTTTAATGGTAAACTCGAATAACATATTCGAATTACCCTTAGTTCGAGTTTAGTAAGTTATTCGAGTTTAGTGACAAACTCGAATTTATGAACAAACTCGAAGCATCGGCATTTTAAACAAAACTCCAAGATTTAAACCATTTTAGACTTAGAAAATCACATCCATAAGTCCTAATAGGTTCTAATCGAAGATATTTGTCACTTATTTGAAGTTTCATCGGTTCAAACTTTGTTATTTTGAATTACAAAGTTCACACCATTAAAACCTCAAAATCGGTCAATTTTGGCTCAAATTGAGTCTAAACATCCTAAGTCTTGTACAATGATGTTGATTATACCTAGATTTGGTAGTATTCTCGAACACAAATGGACAAAAACTCGACAAATAGTTGAAAACTCGAAACGACAAAGTCGAAGTCTTAAACTCGAAATCGCTCTTGATAAACTCGAAGCACTAAATTCGAATGTAGGTGAATAATGAATGTTCACTGTTGACCTATTTATACTACCTACCTTCGAGTTTGCTTCCAAATTCGACTTTACTTGCCAAATTCGAATATACATTCGATTTTGGCTTAAACTCGAATTTAACTTGAAAATTTTGAAAATCATTGAATTAAATTCAACTTTTTCAACTTTTCCAACTTTTTCGTGTAACGGAACAAACTATGCAAAATTATTTATCCTAAGCACAAGATTTTCACATATTGTTTATTTGTTCAACTTAAAATGCATCCTCAGTAACTTTGACCTTTTCCCTAAATAAAATTAAAAATAAAAATGAAGTAAAAATAAAATAGAATAAAATAAACTAAAATTAAAAATTTGAACAAAAAATTTAAACTTAAACTAATCTACATTATTTGTTATTTTTTTTTTTAAATTTACAACCTACACTTAACACTAACAGAATAATTTTGGCGAGAATAGTCAAAGAAAGGTTCAATCAGATAGCGGTGTCAAATACGCACTTTCAGTATCTTACTTTCACACTTAGGAATTTTTTATTCCTTCTATTGTTTGTCGTGATACACATTTCTAGATGATTGTTGGTATTATTTTCCCTTTAAACATGTTACACTTCGGAATATCCCTTGGCCTTTTTATTTATCAAGAAATTACCTTACGTGACTCACACTTAGACATACTTTTATGATCAAGGCATACACACAATGATTATAACTTTTTGGTATTGCAAACTTTCTTTAAAAGGAAAACGTCGGACACAGGTCTGTATTTACATACAACAAAGTGTCTTAGTTTGTCTTAAAGTTTATTTTTAAAGCTAGCAAGACAGCGGTGACAGGTCTGTACCGACGTACAACAAAGCGACTTATTTTGCTAACTCGAGTCAAACCAGAGGCAACAGGTCTGTACTTACGTACAACAGAGGTACTTGTTTTGACTCTCAACTCAGTATCATGATTTTTCTATTCTTTTCATTTTTAAGATGTATCTGATGTTGCTATACATCCCCAGAAAGTTTGCATACCTCATTTAGAATCAATGTCTGTATGTCTCTAACATAAAAACTAAGACCAATTGGTCATACATCTAAGTTAGTGACACGTCTGACTTTTTCTTGAATATTTTATTAGCCTTGAGACTCCCTATATGTATTATGCCTACCAACATATCAAACTAGATAATGTATAACACTTAGAATTTTAGATGCATTATGTGTGAAGGCTAAACACTTAGAGATTGTATCAACTGTGCTAATTTTCGACACTTTGAACCTATGTATCTAACACTTAACTCTTTTTTCTAATATTCTCCTTTTTTGAGGTTTTTATGGTTTTCTCTCTTTTTTTTTTTGTTTTTCATAAATAAGAGTAAGAAAATAAAACAACCTACTAACTTACTATAAAAGGAAAATATCCTAAGCTACCAAACTTAATATAAAAAGAAAGAAATGCTACTGCTCTAAAAGGAAATAAACTCTACTAAGGTCAACTTACTCTGGATTACGCATTCCATTTAGTTGAACTAAATACTCAAAACGTGACTTATCAAAAGCTTTGGTAAATAAATCCGCATTATTATCATCCGTTGCCACTTTTACCAGCTTAATTAAATTCTTTTCAGCACAATCACGTATAAAGTGGTGTCTTATGTCTATGTGCTTGGTTTTATTGTGTTTAACTGGATTATTAGTTATTGCAATTGTTGACTGGTTATCTATCCTAATAGGAGTATGAGTATAAGTCAAACCGTAATCCCGCAATTGTTGTTGTATCCACAAAACCTATGAACAGCAACTACCAGCAGCAACATATTCGGCCTCGCACGTTGACACGACTACCGAAGTCTGTTTCTTGCATTGCCAGGAAACGAGTCTCCCTCCTAGGAACTGACAACCTCCAGTTGTTGACTTGCGTGTCAAGCTGCATCCACCATAGTCTGAATCCGTGAACGCCTCCAATTCCAGATCGCCCTCCGCGTGATACCAAAGTCCCACCTTCGGTTTCGACTTGAGGTATCGTAGAATCCGCTTCACAGCTTTCATCTGCATCTCCTTTGGATTAGCTTGAAACCTAGCACAAATACATACAGCAAACATTATATCAGGTCTAGAAGCAGTTAAATAAATAAGTGACCCAATCATGGCCCGATATAACGTCAGATCCACATCGGTATCACTTTATGTACCCGGTCCGAGATTATGATTCACTTGAATCGGCGTGCTGAAGTGAGCAGTCAACTTTGTTCCTTCCATCCCGAAGCGCTTTAATATGTCATAGACATACTTCGTCTGATGAATAAACATGCCCTCCTTCCTCTGTTCGACTTGCAAACCCAGAAAGAAGTTTAACTCACCCGTCGCACTCATCCCAAACTTTGACTTCATCACCTTTTCAAAATCTGTGGACATCTGCTCGTCTGATGATCCTAAAATGATATCATCGACGTACACTTTGTACCAAGATGAAATGTTCCCCTTTTCGCTTCACGAACAGTGTACTATCTATTCTCCCTCTTTCAAACCCGTTGTCTAAAAGATGATTGGATAGAGTTTCGTACCACGCCCTCGGTGCTTGATGTATTCCATACAAAGCCTTATCTAATCGATACACTCTGTCTGGATATTTCGGATCTGTAAACCCGGGCGGCTGTTCCACATATACCAGTTCCTTCAGTTTCCCATAAAGGAAAGCGCTCTTAACATCTAGCTGATAAACTTTAAAACCTTTGAAGGAACCAAAAGCTAGAAACAACCGAATTGCTTCCAACCTTGCCACTGGCGCGAACACTTCATTGTAATCGATTCCTTTCTCTTGGTTGAAGCCCTTTACCACCAGTCTTGCTTTGTTGCGAGTGACTATACCCCGATCATCTCTCTTGCACTTAAAAACCCATTTGGTTCCTATTGCTATTTCTCCTCGAGGTAACGGAACTAACTCCCACACTTCTAGTTTCCTAAACTGTGATAGTTCTTCCTTCATCGCTTCAACCCAAGAGTTGTCTTTTAGTGTCATTTGAACATTCTTCGGCTCTACTTGCGAGATGAAACATGAGTAGAGGCAAGTATGAAAGGTCTCGGAGTCATTGATCATCGACAACAACACCATGTTGTTATTCAAACTACTCCTAGTCCCCACACCAGCATTAGGATTTCCTATGATACTCTCAATAGGATGATTCTTGTTGATCCTAGATGTCTCTATCTCGTCAACTCTAAGATTATCTCCCAATTTTGATCCTATCTCTCCTAACGGGGGAACGACTTCAGACTCCACATTTTCTTCCTCATGGACACTATCTTCTGAGTTAGAATTTGTTGTCTGATTTTCGTTTGTAGGCACTTCAGATTCATTCTCTTCTAGAGATCTATCTTCAGTTGATGTTAGGCTCGGATGTCGATGGAAAGGTGGTCCTCGGAAAACTTTGACTCTCGTCATTCAAGTTTAATGACGACAAGTCCTGTTCGATTGTACCTGCATTTCCATCCAAAAGAATGTTAAATGACTCAAATAATTTGTCATAATCAAATATCCATTACGGACCAGTTTGGGGTTCATGTGTATAACTTGTGACTTCAATGATATACACAATCTCTACTGTACCATTTCATTTATTAAAAACCCTTTTATTTGGTGAATTAGGCACATAACCTAGGAAGTATCCTTCGTCGGCCTTTTCACCAAACTTTGGTTCATGTTTTGTTTTCATTAAAGTACATGGTACCCCAAAAGGTTCGAAGCCAGTTAAATTTTGGTGGCCGTTTATTCAAAACTTCATAACAGGTTTTGTTCAATGATTTGACAGTAAGGACCCGGTTTAAAACATGGTATGCGGTATTCACTGCCTCCCCCCAAAACATGGTAGGAAGCTTTGAATCCGAAAGCATGGTCCTTGCTGCCTCAATCAATGTCCTATTTTTTCGTTCGGCCACCCCATTTTGTTGTGGCGCATAAGGTGCACTAAATTGATGCACTATGCCCTTTGATAGGCAATATACACTAATAACTGTGTTTTTAAACTCTGTTCCGTTATCACTTTTGATACGCTTAACCCTCGTTCCGTAAGAATTTTCCACTTGGTCTAAGAACCCGATGAGCTTGGCATCCGTCTCGTCCTGTGTACCTAAAAAGAAAACCCAAGAAAAACGTGAGTAATCGTCTGTAATAACCAAACAGTACCAACTACCACCTATACTCCTTTTGTTGATTGGTCATAAGAGGTCCATATGCAACAAATCAAATGTGGCAACTATTGAGTTCTGAGTCTTGGACTTGTGTGCCTTCTTGTGTTGTTTTCCTTTCTTGCATGGTAGACACTTATCCTCGAACTGAAAACTCTTCATGGGAACACCTTGCACCAATCCATTTTTCGTAATGTAGTTCTTTTTTCTTAGGTGAAAGTGTGCCATGCGTCTGTGCCATAAAACCGATTCCGTCTCCAAAGCTTTTGATAGTAGACAAATTGGACCCATCGAAGATTCCGGCTTTTTCATGTCAAGCATGTACAGGTCATTCTTCCTTGGAGCCCTCATCAGTATCCATTCTTCAGGTACTTTGAATCCCGGTTTCAGCACTAACGCCTCAGTATCGTTGAAAAGTACTGAGTTCTTCTTATCACAGATTTGAGATACACTAATGAGATTGTGAACTAGTTTATCAACGTGATAAACTAGATCCAGTTTGATAGTCCCATTAGTGACCACTCCAGTACCAGTGATATTTCCTCCTTTATTGCCAGCGAATGATACAAATCCCCGATTCCCTCCCTTGAAGTCTGCAAGTAGACTTCTTTCCCCTGTCATGTGCCTGGAGCAACCACTGTCGACGAACCATTTGTTGTTTGGACCTGTAGTTATCTCCTGCACATGAAAGAAAATAGGTTAGTTATCACGGGGAACCCAAGCCATAAATGACTTGGTAATACCATTCTCGTCCACATATTTAAACTCTTTCAAATACCCATCTCTTCGTTCAGGTGACTTGGGTTTTTGAATTTGAGCCTGTTGTGGTGCAGAGTGATTTAAGTTCACTCTTTGCCTTTGTGTAGGCATTTGTTGTGGAGCTCTTGAATAGTTTCGATTATATCGCAATTCCGATTGATATCCCTGAGCTCTACCTGGTGTTTGATGTCTAACAGGAGTGTGTGACCTAACCGGAGTGTAAGCTCTGCTAGGTGTAGTACTCCTATATTGTTGTTGCGGTCCAGACCAAGATTGATTAATGACTCGATTTGGTGAATTAGTCCTAATCACTTCTTTGGTTCGACCTGACACAGGCATTTGTTTCACAGCAGATTTAGGTGCGGCTTGCACAGTTTTCTCGGTATACTGAGAACTACTAGTGCTTGCAACACTTGGAGAAGGCTTAAGTTGTTCCGGCTTTCCAGTCTTAGGTGTAGAATCTACTCTATGTGGACAACTAGAAGCAACATGCCCCCTTTCGTGACATCTAAAGCAAGACATTTTGTCAATCGACTTTTTGTGTGTGCCCTTTGACTTAGATGTCTCACTAGTGTCTGGTTCTTTTGTTTCAACTATAGCGACTGGTTCATCCTCCTGATCATTAAAGTCAATTTTGTGTTGTCCTACAGGTTTATCACTAGAGGATGGCACAAATTTAACCTTCTTAATCTTGATATTATTAGTAGTCACCTTTGTTTCATTTTCCTTAGCAGTTTCAGACACTGGTTCCGGTAGTTCCTCTGATTCAACTGATTTTTCAGTTTTCTCCTGAGGTTGAGGTACATAATTATCATTGAAAGGTGGAGGACTCTCATGCTACCCTAGACCTACAGGCTTCTTAGACTGACGTTGTGCATTTAAGATTTTCCCTAGGTTGAGCGATGAGTTCCTAAACTTTTCAAGTTTATTATTTACCTCAGCGACCTTAACCTTAGATTCTGCTAGCTCTACTTTTTTGGTTTTAAGCTCTTTTGTCAATGCCTCAACATGTTCGTACATCAATTCTAATCTAACACACTGTTCACTAAGCTTGTCCTTTAGAACTACGACATCTTGTGCATCAGCCTTAAGCTTATCTCTAAGATCTTGCTATATATCTACTAGGCTAGCATTGTCTGATTTTAATGATTCATTTTGAGCAGATATTGTTTGATGTGATTCAAGTACTAAATTTAACCTATCGTTAGACATAGCACACAAAACACATAAATCATGGAAAATAGAAAAGTTTAGAGTTACCTTGGCATGATCTGATTCCACGTTGGCCATCTGTGCGGCAAACTCCAGAGTTGTCTGATCATCTGACTTTTCTACCCACATCGGACTGCTTTCATTCTTATTGATGTCCCCTGTAAGTTCCTCTGCTCCATCACTTCCAATCTCGGTCACTTCAGCCATAAAGGCTCTAGCATTTGACTCTGGATGTGTGCTCCAGTCATAAGTTCCATCTAGCTGTCTGTCTGATGTGACGTTGGATAACAGACCAGCTATATTAGACTGACTGGTTGAACTACCAGGTAGATATCGCCCTTGCGATTGATTCTGATACTGGCCCTGGTAGTTTTCTACTTTCGGTCTCTGATAATCTCTAGCGAAGTGTCCTAATCCCTGACAGTTGTAACACTTAACCTTGGATTTATCAAACCCAATCTTATTGTTACTAACATTGAGGTTTCTACCCGTCCTCTTGATGAACCTTTTAACTCTCTGACTTACCATGGCCAATTGTCATTGCAGATCCATCTCTTCTAGATCATCAGGGTCTACCTGATCGTAATCCTCATCCCAAAGCGCAGGATCGTTGATTTTGCCCTGAACGCAATTGCCGTTAGCGGCCACGAATGAAGCCAACAGATTCAGATGGTCTTCAGCAGATTTTGTGCTCATAGGCATCTTTGAATACCCTTAAGATGTAGATGCCGGAGTAGCCTGATGCTGCTTTTCTTCTGGTATAGCAAACCCAAAGAAAGCCCTACTTACTGAGTCTTCTGATTCAGCCGGTGTTGATGTCTCTCCCGAGAAGAATGTTGTATCCGTCTTCACATCAGTTGCCCCTGAAGGTTTTGATTTCCCAAAGTACATATCCGGATCTTGAACTTGTTCATAATCCCTTTCCTTCTTCAGCAACTCAAAGTGATATGCCATCAGCGTTCCAATAACGTTGTCGAGAGTAAGAGTATAGAACTTGTCTTCGTCATGCTTTATCAGTGCCACATACATTTCCCATTTGGCAAGCAAAGCATCTAGAATCTTGTTAATTTTCTCTGTTTCACTATACTCCACATCATGGCTGTCTAACTCAGTCAATAAGTGATAAAATCTGGTAATTGTCTCATCCAGCTTTTCGTTCTTCAATGCTTTGAAGATAGCGAACTGTTGCTTGAGCATTTCCATTCTGTTCTTTCTGACCCTCGGGTTACCTTCACACCGTTTCTCTAACGCATCCCACAGCTCTTTTGCTGTCTTCTGATTACGGAAGGTGTGCAAGATCTCCTAAGGTAACGCCATTCTAATGATAGCGAAGGCACGGTTCTCGGCTTCATACAGCTTTTTATCATCATCCTTCATCTTTGAATAAGGCACAACCTTTTGTCGTCCTTCAACCTCAGCCGTAGGTGGAATGTATCCTTCGTCGATACAAATTCACATCCGCATATCATTAAACCTCGCGAAGTCGGCAAACCTATCCTTTCACCAGTAATAGTCCTCTATTTTCATCAACTTCGGTGGTGAATTCGCTTTTCCGACCTCGTGATCCATCTCAATGAACCTCTGTAGACTTGTCATTGTTTCAAATATTTTTGAATTCAAACTTAATTAATTTAATTCGAAATTAATTTAAAGTAATTCTTTCGAATTTGGATAAAAATTCGAATATAATTAATTTTAAACTGGTTTGGAACTAAATTCGAAATTAAGTTTGAAGTCCAACTATATTCGAAATTAAAGACAAACTCGAAGGTCCCTAAATTCGAAATCCCTAATTCGATTTTAGTGTAAACTCGGAAATCCAAGCAAATTCGAAATGGCCAAATTCGAATCAAACCCTAAGGAATCTCGAAAGGAGCGTATTTGCAGTCAAACTCGAAAATGAGCAAACCCTAATATCCCCTTAACAAACTCGAGCGCCGCAAATTCGAAAAACGGCTAATACTTCGAGTTTTTCTAGTTTTGCAGATTAAACCAATATTTTTACGAGTAAAAATATTGATTTCGATCAAAAACTTGAACTACAACAAAGTATTTTCCGAGATCAAACTTGATAAGCTCGAAAAACCTCCAAAAACGTGATATTATCCATAAAAAACGTCAAGAAACCTAGGATGTTACTCTATGAACACGAAGAACACCAAGAACACCCCAAAGGCTCTGATACCACTTGTAGGGTCTTGAACTCACGGATCTATCTAGACGCGACACCGTCCAACGTGTGTGGAATCCTCGTTAGCGACTTGACAGTAAGATCACACACATGGAACACGGAGACTACCACGGTGCTAGACGAATGACTACGAACGCCCCTACACGATGATTCTCTCTGAAAACACTCTCTGGATACTAGTAAACTCGAGATCGCCTTTGCTTAATCACGCTCTGAAATTCTGCGAAGTCTGATAATTATTCGACTTAATCCTTAATTATACTGACAGATTCGAGTTTGTCTTAGGACAAATTCGAATCAGGCCCAAGGCCCATTCGATTTTGTCCACTTGACAAATTCGAATTTAACTATGAGTACAAATTCGAATTTACATCAAATTCGAATTTCAACTATCATACTTCTATTTGAACATATGATTTAACTTATGTTTGAATATATCTTTGAACTTTATGTTTGAACTTCTTGTAATACGTTACCAAGTTCAAACATACAAACAACAAATATCAAACACACAAAATCACATATATCAAACACTAGTCAATATTCAATATTACGTAACTTGATTTACACAAAATGCTAACTATACTTAGACTGCTATCGTCACACAGGGTGTACCAACAGAAACACTTTTGAAAAGTGTTGCATTATCTAGTGAAAGTGTCGCTTTAGACCTAAGGCGACGTTGGCTAAGGTGGCACTACATAAAGTGTCGCATTAGGCCTATAGCAACACTTTTAAGGCCTAACACAACACTTTTCCCATGTTGCTTTAGGTTCATTTTGTTGTAGTGAAAGAAATATTCATTAGTAGATGCCTTTCGAGTTTGGACGCCGGTAGAGATATCGCCAATAATTTCTTCAGTTGGGTGACTTCGGGTCCATTTCGTCTCGCGTGGAAGGGGTGAACGTGATGGAATCTCAGTGGTGATGTCACAATTGATGAAGAGTTGTGGTCGATGGTTTTGAGTGAAGGTACCACTGGTTCCAGTTCAGGTTCTGCTTGATCTTCTAGAGGGATAATGTTTGGAACTATGTATGAGGGTATCAATGGAGTGGATTCAACTGGAGGTGTGTCTGTGGAAGAGATGGAAGGTGAGGATGCTGAAGTGGATGGTGTATGAATTGATGAAAGTATTAGTGGATCTGATGATGATGGTTGAGTAGTTGAATCATTTGAGGTTGTGTTAAATACAGAAGAAGAAACAGAAGAAGAATTAATACTAGGACCAAAAAATTCTACATAAAAAGGATCAAGTAAATTAACTAAATCAGAAGAATAAAAAGAAGAAGATTGAGATGAGTCTCCAGGCATTGGAGTAATGCGTGGTCCTGATTGGTCAATTTTCGGAGCAAGTTCAGCGATTTCATCGAATGTGATATGCACACTCTCATTGACTGTCCAGGCTCGAGTGTTGAATGCGCGATATGCCTTTGACTTGGATGAGTATCTAATAAAGATCGCTTCATCCTCTTTCTCGTTGAACTTTCCGAGGTTATCCTTGTCGTTCAACACATAGCACTTGCAACCAAACTCTCGTAAATACTTGATATAAGAAACTTTATTCAATAAGAGTTGGTATGGAGTTTTATTGAAGCGCTTATGGATTATAGAGCGATTTTGTGTGTAGCAGGCTGTTGACACGACTTCGGCCCACAAGAATGGAGGTAGGTTTGAGTAGTTCAGCATCGTGCGAGTGGCTTCCACAAGCGTACGGTTATGTCTTTGAACAATTCCATTTTGTTGAGGTGTTCGAGCAGCTGAAAGCTGGTGATGATTGCCCTTGGATCCCGGGAAGTTCTCTACTACCAAGTTCTTGAATTGCGTGCCGTTTTCAGATCGGACTGACTATACAGACAGCTGCTGTTGGGTTTCGACACTCTTGATGAAGTCTATGATTTCTTGGGCTGTCTCGTCCTTGGATCGCAAGAATTTTACGGGGTATATCGTGAATAGTCGTCAACGATAACCAACACGTATCGCTTCCCGTTTACGCTTTGCTTTCGCATGAAACCACATAAATCCATATGTAGACTCAAACACTCTTTTTGATGATGGTTCGGGTTTTGGCTTGTGAGATGATCTTTACATCTTCCCTTTCTCACACGCTCCACATAGATGGTCTTTTTCGTAGTGAAGTTCTGGAAACCCTTAACCAGTTGTTTCGAAGTCAGCTTGTTCATATTCTCGAAATTCAGATGGGATAGCCTTCGGTGCCATAACCAATAGTGTTTTGATGAGGCTTTTGATAATAGGCAGATGTTATCCTTGACTATAAGCTTAGCTACGTCTATGTTGTAACGGTTTGAATTGCGGGAACCAGTTAGAATCTCTTTTCCATCACAGCTCTTAACACTACAGTTCTTAGCCCTAAATGTGACCTCTAGCCCTTTGTCACAGAGTTGTCCTATGCTAAATAGATTTTGTGATAATCCCTCAACAAAGTCAACATCCTTGATGACTAGATTATATAAGACCAAATCTCCGTAACCTTTGATCTGAGCATGATTGTCATTATCGAGCTTAACTGTCCCACAATACTGTTCAACTATGTTTGACAACAAATCTTTCCTCCCCGTCATGTGCTTTGAGCAACCCGAATCCATATACCAAATGGATTTTGCCTGTAAAGAAAACTTGATACAATGAATATTATTAAGCATATGAAGCAAGTACATTGGAAAATAACAAGAAAATCGGTTCTGAACCGAGTTGTTCAGAAAACATGAAGTGTTTAGACCGGGTCTTGAGCTGAGTGCACAGAAGCCAAACATGTCGGTTTTAGCACAAAATAGTACATTAACCGACAAACAGAAGAACGGGTCATAGTCTGAGTTAACTTTAAGCCATTGAATTGAAGTGCGGGTCTTGATCTAAAGTTACCAAGAACCATCTGCATTAAATCACACAACTTTGGGTACCCATCTTAGGATGGGTCCTTTTTGGTTAGGTGTTCCAAGAGTATATGGCACATTTACAGTCTTAGGAACCCATATTTCATTTTTGTATGGACTATTTGCAGAGCCTTTTGGTTTCCATTTGTGTTTGGACCCAACCGGCTTTGAAACCTTAGGCGATGAAATTGCCTTTGGTTTTGGACTTCTTGAAACCTGTTTTACATTTGCTTTTGGTTTGGGCTTAGGCAAAATACAAGTATCAAGATTTGGAGTGGCCAATGATGCACTGTTTTTGGTTTTCTTTTTACGAATTCTTTTTACAGGATAAGGTACGAATTTATTCATCTCAGGAACTTGACGTCTAAAACTAGTTGGACATAAATTAAACAAATCCGCAAAAGAATACTTCAAACAAGACATAGAATCCGTTACATCAAAACACATATTGTTTTCCGAGATTATATTCAGCCTATCTCTAGAAACAAAATCACTTGGCGTTTTAGCCTTTTTTACAAAAAATCTTGCAATAGTGGATTTGGTGACTCTTCTCACATTATCTGTAGGAACAAAACGATGGGAGCCAGTACGTTTGGAATTCTTGGACTTAGAGAAATTTCCTTGGTGAGTGGGTTTCTTGGAAGACTTAGATTGACTCTCAGTCTTCTTTGAAACCTCTGTTTTTGAAGATTTTGAACACTCACCTTCAAAAATGATTAAAGGAACTTCAACCTTAGCTTTACCTTTGTCTGATGATGCAAGTGGGACTTTGGTAGGATAAGAAACTTTTGAATCTTTTAAATGTGAATTTAACCATTCTGAAACTGTGTCAAACTTTTATTTGTACATGGTTAGTTCTACACTTTGTTCAAAACACTGTCTTACCAATTTTTCCTCACTTTTGAGAATAGCTTCTTGATAACCAAGATCTTTCTATCGAGCTGCCTTAAGTCCTTTTCTAAAACATATATTTTGTTTTGAAGAACTTTTGTATGAATGTAAGGATGAGGGATTGGTTTGACAGGTTCGGCGTTTATTTCAGCTGATGAATAGCTAGAAAAGAAGTCGCCCTCTAGAGTGGGTACTCTATAAGGATAACTTTCGTTCAGCTTTTCATATTTAAAAGAAATTTCTCTTTTTTCATTTTCACTTCTTTTCTCATCCTCTTGGGTTAAGACTTCTTCCGATGATTAGAAAAAAGAATGACTTGAACCCTTGACTCATATACCTTCTATCATAAAATATAGGTAAAACTGTGTGAATCCTACTTATCAATCAGCAGATAATAAATACAATAAAGATTCAGATCAAGAACAACTAACCGAATGCTTTGATTAATCACAAGAGAAGATTATAAAGATGAAAGATGAAAGATGAACTCGTACTGTTGCCCTAGACAATTCTCTGAAATTCCGTGCGTACCAATATTCAAAATGTCAGATCTATATTTAATTACAAAGTAAAACTTCTATTTATATTATTTACAACTTTGTCCTAATTACATTTTAAACCCTAGACTTTGTTTTTCATCAAAAAAATAACATTCCAACAAACTGATTGAACTTTTCCAAATACTCAGGATTTTTAAAACTAATTCCTTGTTTGGAATGATAAAACCTAGTTTCTTTGGGTTGATTAAGATGAATAGTTTGTTTAGTTTGACCCCCTTTTTAGAAATTCATCATCTAGGGTTTTTATCCGTGAGTACAAACCTATTCTCTCTTCTTCAATCATTTTGTATTTTCTTTGATTATCTAAGTTTTCCACACTTACAGACTCTAAACGTTTTGAAAGAACAGACAGTTCAGACTTCAAGGAACTCTTTTCCTCAGTGATTGTATCAATACAACTCTTAAGGTAATGTTATATTCCTCAGCCTTTACTTTTTCAAGTAAGAATGTCTTTACCAACTCATGCTCGTTTAGCCAACTCTTTTCACATTTTTCAGATGTTTCTTTAAGAGATTAGGCCAGTTGTTCAACCTTGACACACTTTTCTTTTTCATCATTATACATAGCTTCAAGCTCAAGTATTTTTGTGTGCAAGTTACATTCATTTGGTGCAGATATATCATTTACACACTTATGCATGTAAAGGAATGTACCTCATTTGTCTCTGAATCTGATGTAGAGCATTCAGAATCTCCGGACTTGGCCATCAGACAGGCTGTAGGATCTTCTGTGTTCTTCCCCTCTATAGTCATGTCTGATTCAGAATCAGAAGTAGTGGCGTACTTAGCAAGTCCAATTCTTTCAGTCATATAACAGTTTCTGCCCCTCTCTTGATCTCATCAAATTCCTCATCAACCCAGAAGTCTTCTTGCACTACCAGGGCCATCGCATCAGCTCTCTTTTTCAAGACATCGACCTTCCTCTCATAGTATGCCAGGTCACGCTCGAACTGATTCTTACATTCGCGAGCAAAGTGACTCGGCTTCCCACATTTGTAGCAGCTTCTTTCATCAGTTATCTTTGGCTCATCATTTCTCGGTCTGTCCTCTCTACGTTCAACAGACCTTTTATCAGCTCGGCGGGAGTCCCGACTATCATCACGGTGATTGTACTCCCACCTATCATCACTCCTTCTATCGTCACGCCTTTCATAATGACGATCATCTCGATAATCCCTTCTATCATCCTGTCTTTCTGTCCGATCATCATATCGCCTATCATTCCGATCATTTCTCCTTCAGTCGTCACGTCTCATATCATCCCTATCATCTCTTCTCCAATCATCTCTACGCGTGTCGTCCCTATCATCCCGTCTTTCGTATCTTCTTTCATCAGAATACCTTCTTGGACCAGTATCATATCGAAGTTGGTTGTTGGTCTTATTCTAGTAGAATCATTTTTGTTGAAGACAATTAGACAAGAAAGCAATCTGTTCATGTATGTCAGCCTCGTCAGCATCCAGAGGCTCAGGCATTTGGGGAATTGTATATACAGATATTGAGATGAAGACCCAGTTTGGTGGTAGTAGGGTAGGGGTGAGGGATTTCGCTGTGCTTCAGTGGGGTATGTCTTATTAGAGTGCAAGGCTAGGGAATCTGTGGGTTTATTGGGTGGATTGATAGTCAGCAACAAAGAAGCCAAAGTGTTGGCCATCTGTTTATGCACGTCTACATAACCCCAATATTTTTTCAGTTCTTTGAACACTGAGACATTGGGGATGTCCAGAGCTCTTTTGGATGCTCTACTTGTCGGGTGCCTATTCTGGAGCTAAGGAAGATAGGAACTGGATGTTGATGTCATCTCTTTCCTTTTTAATATGCAGTTTGTTCAACTCATTTAGAATAGCACAAAACCTTGTAAAAGTACACTGAAGAGATTCTACATCCTTAAACCTGAACTTAGTGAATTTGGCCTTTGCTTCCTCTATCTTGGCCCTATCATCTAATATGCCCCAAGCATCTGCATCTCTAGTTCATCCCACATTTCTTTTGCAAGTGGGAAGGGCTTGATACATAAAATACTCCACCCTTTTATCTGCTGTTTGTCTTTCCCTTTCTACTTCATTTTCAGGTTCACGAATTCTCCTTGTTGCTGGAACTGGAGGATCAGCAGTTGTTACGGCAGGACATTCCGAGTAAAATACAACAGGTCCCTCACTAATGGATTGGATCATTAGATGACCCATGGGCTGCATGCCAATGAACTTGAGGAACCTCTTCTTCCATTGCTCATACTCACCTGGATAGAGAACTGGTGGTCTGTTCTCTGATCCAAGGACAAGAGCTTCGCGAGACATGATGTTTTGTTGAGTGCTGATTATGAAATTAGGATCTCTGGAAGTGGAAACTGATATTTCGGTTGAATGAGCCAAAATTCGGATTGAATCAAATTCGGGTGGAACAGAATTCGGATGGTACAGAATTCTGATGATGGTGTTTTCGGGTGGATAATCGAAACTCGGATGAACAAAAATTTGGTTGAAGAAAGTAAACTCGGATGAGTGGAATTTTGGTTGAGGAACCTAAACTCGGGTGATGCGAAATTCGGGTGAAGAACCGTCCGAATTCGGATGGTTCAATTCAGATTGATAAAAGCACTTCGGTTGGATGCAAATTCGGTTGATGGTCCGAGATCCGTGTGATCCGAATTTCGGATGATATTCCGAGTTGATTTTGAAAAAGTTTAAAAATGAAGAATAGGTGTTTTTAGAGATCCGAAAAATGTTTTAACAGAATTTCGGGTGATCAGAATTTCGGATGAAATCTGAGATTTGGTCCAAAATAGGTTAAAAATCGATCCGTATTGGTCCGAGTTGATCCGAGATAGGATCCGAGTTGGTCCGAGTTTGAAATTGTTAAATAATTTCCTGAATTTCGGAATTAATTATAATGTGATCTAAAGACTCGAAATAATTTCAAAATGATTAATTTGTATTTAGAAACAAGTTTTGTGAAAAACAAGTATCCAAAAACACTTAAAAATATGGATTTTTAAGCAAAAAACCGAGAATAACAATGATAATATCCAATTAACAATTTTAACTTTTAAACAATAAAACTTGTAACGATTGAACAAAAAATGATCGAAATCAGTACTAGATTTAGCTTATGATTATCGAATATAAAACCAAGTAAAAACAGAATATTAAAATAGGATTAAGAAGAAAATCGTGAGTTTTTGCGAAGAACACGAAGAACACCGAATCAAATCAGTTTAAATCCGCTTCTGTGGCTCTGATACCAATTGTTAATTCGTCTAAATGATAATCGAAGCACTCCCAACAATATTCAATCACAATAATAATCAAACAATAAGAAAAACACTCAATTATAGTTGAATAATATCGAGAGAGAAGAATGAAAGAAAAGGCGGATGTAATCTTTTTTACTGGAATAGGACAAAGTTGTGGGAAACCCTAGGAGGGTTTCCCTTAAATATTAATTCAAGTTTGAGGAGTTTACACTCTATACCCCTCAACTTCTAAATTCAATAAGTAAATTAAAACGGAAAGAAATAACATTACACGCAAATAAATTAAACTAACTATTACAAAATAAAACTCCACATGATTGAAATTCTTAATGTAACAGTGAGTTTGTTCATCATTTAAAGCATCAAAAACCCCCTTTAATCCTTTTGTTTTGTTGCTGAAAAAGAAAGAAAAATAGAAAGCATAAGTGTGCAGAGTGTGTGCATGTGTTTTGGCATGTATCGAAACTCAAAGAGGAATACTGAAACTCTAAGGTTTCGGTAAACACTCTACTAAATAATACTGAAACCCACATGGCTAATGAAAACTACCAAGACCCATTGATGATACCAAAACCTGCAAGGTTTCGGTAATTTTGAAACCTACCCAAACATGCCAAACATTCCTTTTTCTTGTTAAATCACAGATGTGCAGTGTGTATCAATAACATAAATTCAGCAGCAACCTTTCTTTTGATATTAAAACTCGGATATTTGTGTATGTCTAGCAAGAATAGAAATAGCACCGCAGGCCCTTTCTTGTTAAATCTCGGATATGCAGTGCGTGTGAATAACAGAAATTCGGCAGCAACCTTTCTTTTGATATTAAAACTCGAATATTTGTGTATGTCCATAAATAACAGAAACAGCACCGCAGGGCGCAAGCCCTTTCTGATATTTAATGAATCTTGGATGGATGTATGTTGTATGTGTGCAGCAACCTTGTCCATTCCTTGTTATGCATATATATTGTGTGTGTCAAGTGTGTGAGATCCGTGTCTTAAAAACAGAAAGAAGATCATCACCCAACATATATAGATAAAAATATGTGCAGCAGCAACAGAGAGTGTGTGTGTGTGTGTGTGTGTGTGTGTGCAGCGAACAATAAGAACAACACTATTAATCACACACACACACACAGATATATATATATACACACACACACACACACACATGTGCAACATGTGTGTGCTTGTGTGATGTGTATGCAGGAACAAAAATAAAAGATGCAACATTATTATACCTTATTTAAATCATCATGTTGCAATTGTGTGTGTATTCCATAAGTTTTAAAACATAAAATATGCAACAATTATTATGCATAGTTGTGTGCTTAATTGTAATATATGCACCTGTATTAAACATATAATTTACCTTGGTGTATGATCAAAGATGTCCAAGCAGTCATATAAATATACATAAATCTACAAAGTTATATCAAATAAAAGAAAGGACTAAAACTATGTGTGTGATCGTGTATGAATAGATTTCAAAGCACATACTTAAGATCAATGTATATGATACAAGGTATATAACTATATTACTTATATTACATCTATATGAGGCATCATAATATAAATATATCACTGAACCTATGTATAAAAGAATTGAGTGATAAGATACATATAAAAGCATGATGATTGTTCATATTGCCTAATAGATAGTACCATGATCATGCATACATACTTAAGTGAAAGTATATGTAATTCTATGAATATAGAAATATCCAATAAGCTCATGGCAAGTCATTATATGAATTCTTGCAAGTGCAAGCAAAGCTTAAAATAACTGGAGAAAATCATACATGTTCATGAAAAAGGACATAAATGCTTATAAGTCATTTAAATCATATTCCATATATGATAAGTATAACCATTGAACATTAAATGAAATATTCTAAGGAAATTGTTGGCCATATTCATCTCAATATAATCAAAATATGAGACTTTGAGATTAAAGACCGACGAATGAACACACTGAATATGCTATTCAGATGATATAATGACTAATAAATATCAAAAATGATATGACTAACAGATTGAGCAACAAGAGAAGCTAAAAGTCACATTAAAGAGCATCAATGAAGGCTGTAGCAAAGTAGCAAGCTGTCTGTAAGTCTGATATAAGTCAGATAGTGGATCTATCCTACTACAGATTGTGAGCAACGGAGCCAGAGCCAGAAAGCCCATTAACCAGTAACAGTGAGTTGTAGATTTTACCTTAACTACAAATTATGTGAATTCAGACTTTTGTTGCATTATCCTGATTTTATTGGCGTTCAGATCTTATTGAGCATATTGTTATAATTGTCATGATTAATGTGAATTGTTTAGCTGATCTTTCCCTCTTCTAGCTTCTATTCTTTGAAAAGTCATTGATTGTTAAGCTTAACAACAACACTGTTGCTCAGTGTTGGGTTATTGTTAGGCTTATGATGTGCTGATTTGCATGATGAAAGCATAAAGGGCAGCTAGAGCTGAGCATTCTGATGATACCCATACAAAAATACTGGTAGCTAGCCCAGTACATGGCTGATCCCCACTAATGATGCGTGTGTATTATGATATCATTATCCGAGCATTCCTTATGAACTTGTCTAAAAGTCTCAAGAGCAAAAATAGCTTTATAACTGGGAGATGAGCTAAGACGTGCATCAATAGCATTTAAATTGGCCAATGAACCTTCGAGATTTTAGTTGTGCATGAGCCTATTGCAGGGCATTAGCAATAAACCTGAGTTATGCATGAGTCGGTGCAGTGCATGAACTTTCGGCGTTCAAAATTTCATGTTAAATTTGAAGTTCTACATTCTCACTAAGCAAATAAGCTTACCCCGTTGTTACATTATTTTTCAGGTAAAGGCAAAGGATTGGCTGGACCTAGTTC
This sequence comes from Centrapalus pauciflorus, assembly GCA_020465985.1. Taxonomy (NCBI): domain Eukaryota; kingdom Viridiplantae; phylum Streptophyta; class Magnoliopsida; order Asterales; family Asteraceae; genus Centrapalus; species Centrapalus pauciflorus. The sequence goes on along the minus strand of JAANYP010004545.1, from coordinate 131,274 downwards.
ATACGTCAGGACAATGAAAGAGCTTGAAGTGCCTTAAAATCTGTTTCAACACCTTGGAACTTGACTGATGATAGAGTTTTGGGGTCCGGGGCTAGTTTATATTATGTGATTTGATGTAATAGTCTAGAAGTTTGTACCTTGCTACTTAAATTTGTCTCTATTTGTAATTAGCTTTAATTTGCACTTTTAATTATTATCTTAGTTTCCTAATTGATATTGCATTGCTATTGGGGCCTAGTCTTAAGACCTTTGAGAAATCTTGGGTCTTACGGGATGGTATCAGAGCAAATAGTTTGAGTGAATCATTCTATTACGTGTAATACATAATCTCAAACTTGTGCAATGCTATAGTATCAATCACGACAGGATGGATTGAACTAAGATAGGTTCAGAGACTACTAGGACGGGGCATGAAAGGGTATAATGTGCTATACTAATAAGCTAAATATTTAGTGATTTGTATTTCAGAGCTATGTCAGGAGAAGGTGGACCATCAGGTGGCATGAACCCAGAGCAAGTCCTGGAAATGATGCAACAACTAATAACCGAGAATAATGAACAACAAAACAAGTTTATGTTAGAACAAACTGAATCAATAAAGAAAACTGAAAAGAGAAATAAACATAAAGACAAGCAAATTGAACAATCAAGCGAATCTGATTCGGATAATGTGCATGTCAATCAACAAGTTGAACAACCAAAAGGCTGTAGATTCAAAGATTTCAAAGCGACTGGTGCCAAAACGTTTGAAGGCATTGTGAATCCTATACAAACATTAGACTGGGTAAGTCATACTGAAGATATCTTCAGTAACTCAGATTGTCTGGACAATAATAGAGTTAAGTTCGCTACATCACTGTTCGTTGGAGCTGCTAGATCCTGGTGGAAGACGCAAAAGAGCATCTATGGTGTGGAATCAATTAAGGCACTGGACTGGGAGCAGTTCTTAGAAATGTTCAACGCCAAATATTGTCCAACTGATAAACATGACGACCTTGAGATACAGTTGATGCAGTTGAATCAGGGAACTAAGACCGTTGACGAATATGAGCATGAGTTCTCGACACTTTGCGGCTTCTCGTCATATTAAGTAGCAACAGAGGAACGTAAGATAAATGGATTCAAACCAACATATAGAAAACAAATGAGTAACATAAAGTTCAAGACGTATATCAGTATACTGGAAGCAGCGAGAATGGTGGAGCGGGAATTCACAGATCCTAGTTGCGAACCCGTTATGATGGTTATAAGTCCTACTAGTCCATCTCCACCTAAGAAACAGAAATCCAGTAGATTATTCAGTTCATCAAAGTCCAGTCAGCAACAATCACAAGCATCCTCTACGCCTCATAAGACTACAGCTTATTCCATACAGTCAGAAGCACGACCGTGTAAACGTTGTAGGAAATTTCATAATGGACGTTGCAACCCTAGAGATCTGACTGTTACACCTGTAAACAGATTGGACATGGAAGTGATGAGTGCCCAGAAAGAAATGATGTGTGCTATAACTGTGGTGAACATGGACATTATGCCAAACATTGTCCAAATGCACACAAACTTACTAATCCTGAACAAACAGTTGACAGAGCAATTTAATGGAGTACTACAATCATACCGACAGCAAAGGCGCGAGCTTTCCATATAACTGCTGAGGATGCCGAGGAGACACCAGAAGTGCCAAAAGACCCCACTGGTAATTAATATTAAGTATCATATATGATTTAATGTTTTAAATTCCATTGTCACGTGAATTTCAATTCCAATCGTATCCTAAGCACCTCAAAGGTCTAGTTACTCAGAAAATTATGCAATAAGTAAATCGATTTGTGATTCCAAAATAAGTCTCGAGTTAGATTGTACAACTATGTCATCGATAGTGAATAATGCAGATGACATATAGGCTGTATCAGTTGAAGTTACGATACAAATGTCTTTCCAATCAGAAATTATACCTATAAACAATATAGGTATTGGTATCTGAATCATGTACGATTCAAGGGCTCTAAGGAAATCAAAAATTGGATCCTAAACACAAGCTTCTTCGTAAATCCTAGTAATCTAAATGATTACAGAGTCTCTCCATGAGACAGAGGTGGAAGTTGCTAATCAAATGATATCAATAAAGAATGCGATCTTTAAAGCCAAATTGTCAAACAATGAATGTCAATATGAACAGAATTATAAAGTGTGTGTCAATCAAGAATCTAAGAGGCTGTATCTCATGAAGTATATTAAGAAACAAAGTCTGCAAAGCATGTCATAAGTCTCATATGTAGAAAGTTAGAACATTCTTATTACTATGAGTTGTGCCTGCCATCACCGTACAAATGCCCAAAAATAAGCCTTATTTAAAAGCTTAAGTAATGAGATTTAGGGATATAACTTTGATTGGGTGACAATTGAGAATGTCACTTATCCCGAGTGAAATGCCTATAAGATAAAGTGATTGGCCCTAAATGGCCTATGAAAATCCAATTATATGTCAATGTAAATTGTAAGTATTGGATTATTATTATGTCGATGCGAGACTAGTGAGATGTCCAATAAGGAATTCTAGTTCCAGCTAATGGTGCATAAAAAAGCTTTTGCCAAAGAGAGTGAAGTAATCCTAAACTCAGGAATTTGCAAATGAAAAGTTATTGCAAGTCTTGAGAACAGTTAACACAATTCAGAAATCTGTTAAGCGATTGATGATCATAACATCATCAATAAATGAAATTGTTCCATAAAGAATAGATATCAGACTTCCAAAAGCTCTATAGCTGGTTCAAGATTAAACGAAAAGAGACATGAGCTAATTAATGTATTGAGCATCTAATCAAATTGAATGAGATATATTTTTAAATCTCAAAAGTCCACACAGTAAATGTATTGGTTATAAAAGCCAAAGAAGCCAAAAGTTATGAAAAACATATGGTGCTCATTCAATAAACACCAAAACGTTTGTGTCAGATATTAGGGATTCATGGTTACTTTGTAATTCCTAACTACGCTTATCTGAACATTGACAACTTCTAGGACGAAGTTTATGCGTGGTGGAACCCGTTCTGTAACGACCTGAACTTTAAATTACGGCAATTAACAATGCTTAACGTTAAATGTAAGTCATATGATATTTATTCTAAGTGATTTAAAAATATAATTTTAATGTAAGTAATTAAATTGTTATTTAGTTAATAAAATTCAAGTGGGCTAAATTACAAGTGTATTATATTGATTTAAAAGAAATGAAAGACTAGTAACTTATGTGATGAAAATGTGAAATATGAAACCTGTCAGGGTTTCGGTAATTTTGAAACCTACCGAAACATGTCCAACATCAATTTTTCTTGTTAAATCTCGAATGTGCAGTGTGTGTGAATAATAGAAATGCAACAGCAACCTTTCTTTTGATATCCAAACTCGGATATTTGTGTATGTCCAGCAAGAACAGAAACAGCACCGCAGGCCCTTTCTGATATTTAATGGATCTCGGATGTATGAGTGTATGTGTGCAGCAACCTTGTCCGTTCCTTGTTATGCATATACATTATGTGTGTGAAGTGTGTGAGCTCCATGTCTTAAAAATAGAAAGAAGATCAGCACCCAACATATATAGATAAAAAATATGGGCAACAGCAACAGAGTGTGTGTATGTGTGTGTAGTGAACAATAAGAACAACACTATTAATCACACACACACACACACACACACACATATATATATATACACAGACACACACACAGAATATATATATATATATATATATATATATATATATATATATATATATATATATATATATATATATATATATATATATATATATATGTACATATGTGCAGCATGTGTGTGCTTGTGTGATGTGTGTGCAGGAACAAAAAAAAAGGTGCAACATCAATGAGTATGGGTGTATATTCTGTGAGGGTGGACAACAACATTATTATACCTTATTTAAATAATCATGTTGCAATTGAGCGTGTATTCTATAAGTTTAAAACAGAAAATATGTAACAAGTGTTATGCATAGGTATGTGCTTAATTGTAATAAATGCACATGTATTGAACATATAATTGGTGTGCTTTGGTGTATGATTAAAGATGTCCAAGCAGTCATATAAAAATATCTAAATCTACAAGTTATATTAAATAAAAGAAAGGACTAAACCTATATGTGTGATCATGTATGAATAGATTTCAAAGCACATACTTAAGATCAATGTATATGATACAAGGTTCATAACCATATCACTTATGATACATGTATATGAGGCATCATAATATAAACATATCACTGAACCTATGTATAAAAGAATTGAGTGATAAGATACATATAAAAGCATGGTGATTGTTCATATTGTCTAATGGATAATACCATGATCATGCATACATACTTAAGTGAAAGTACATTAAATTCTATGAACATAGAAATATCCAATAAGCTCATGGCAAGTCATTATATGAATTCTTGCAAGTGCAAGCAAAGCTTAAAATAACTGGAGATCTTATTAAGCATATTGTTATTATTGTCATGATTACTGTGAATTGTTGAGCTGATCCTTCCTTCTTCTAACTTCTATTCTTTGAAAAGTCATTGATTGTTAAGCTTAACACCAACACTATTGCTTAGTGTTGGGTCATTGTTAGGCTTATGATGTGGTGATTAAATTATGAAAGCACAGTGGGTAGCTAGAGCTGACCATTCTGATGATACCCATACAACAATTACTGGTAGCTAACCCAATACGTGGCTGATCCCCACTAATGATGCATGTGTATGGTGATATCATTACCCGAGCATTGCTTTTGAATTTGTCTAAAAGTCTCAAGAGCAACAATAATTTTATAACTGGGAGCTGAGAAAAGACGCGCATCAAGAGCATTTAAATTATCCAATGACCCTTTGATATTTGAGCTGTGCATGAGCCTAGTGCAGTGCATGAGCAATAGAGCTGAGTGCAGTGCATGAGCTTTCCACATTCATAATTGCATGTTAAATGTGAAATTCAGTATTCTCACTAAGCAAATAAGCTTACCCCATTGTTGCATTATTTTTCAGGTTAAGGCAAAGGATTGACTGGACCTAGTTCATAGGTCAGGACTCTGAAAGAGCTTGAAGTGCCTTAGAACCTGTTTCAACACCTTGGTACTTGACTGATGATAGAGCTTTGGGGTTTGGGGATAGTTTATATTATGTGATTTGATGTAATAGTCTAGAAGTTTGTGCCTTACTACTTAAATTTGTCTCTGTTTGTAATTAACTTTAATTCCGCACTGTTAATTATTATTTTAGTTTCCTGATTGATATTGCATTTCTACTGGGGCCTAGTCTTAAGACCTTTGAGAAATCTTGCGTCTTATGCTACAACAATCAAAATATAATTAGAATGAAATAAGTTTTGAGAAGACAATCTAAAAAAGAGTAATCACATTAGAATGCTTCCCGTAAACATCGAATGACTAAACAATACACTCGGTTGGGTTAACTATCAAACAAATTCAAGAAGTATAACCATAAAAACCACTAAAATATAAATTCAGTCCTTAAATGTTTCAACAATGATAAACAAACAAATCACTCAACTACCAACCTATCACAAATTACAATACAATAATGATAATAAAAATATAATTAGCACTAAACTATAAATTTATCATCCCACAATCAACAATAAAAATACAAAGATCATTCAAATATACATTCCGATATTATTGAGTGCTATAATACCCCGTTCTCGACTTTTAATTTAGTAGTTTGAATTTTAAGAAAATTATGTATTCTAAATTGTTATGTGGAATTATGTCATTGGCTAATTTAATGCAAAGTACAATGTCTTATTAAGTTGAATTCATTAGGTGCATAAAACTATTAGTGGCCAATATGAGAAATTAGAAACTTTATTTAAGAGAAAGAAAAGGTGCAGGGACCAAATTGGTCAACTTTTGAAAGTTATAAAAGAATTGTATAAGGGTGAGTCTTCAAAAGTTTATTGCCAATTCTTATCAGGCAAATTAGATATGGTACTTTGATATCTTGACCCCAATTAACAAAAGGTATCAAATTGAGACTCAAGTTCTCTTGCATTTGATCCAGTTGGTGGATGGTGACAAACAAGTGTTTGCAAGAACAGTTTTGAGGTATGTTTTAAGTTTAGTGAGGAATCTTGGTTAGGGTTTGTACCCATAGGGAAACATAGAATAAAAATATTAAGAAATTGTGTTTGTAACAGATTTGTAACCATTCTCAAAATCTAAATTGAACTTCAAACTGGGATTTGGAAGGAATCCAAGACAAAGGTAATGCATGTTAACGTTTTGAGAAAATTTTGAGTTCATATGCACCGTAGCATAGATTTGTTATGATTTGATATTGTTTGGATTATAAGAATAGTTTAAAATAGAATGTAACTGAGGTTTGTAAGTATACAAATCGGTTTTATGAGGTGTGTCAAAGTTATGATTGCGTTTTTGTATAAAAATGGTGATTTTTGGACTAAAATGGACTTGCAGGTGTTGACTTGACGAGTCGGGGTGTTGACTCGGCAAGTCAAATGGTTCTGTTAAGTGATCTGATGCATTTTTTGGTCGATTCGGTGAGTTGTTTTGGTGACTTGTCGAGTCAAACATTGCTGGTTACACACCTGCACTGTTTCATCGTGGCGAATTGCTTATGGAAGCACTATATCATTATGTTACATGTCCTAATGGATATGATAGATCATAAATTAAGATTGAAGAAATTTACTTAGTATCATTTGAGATCGAAAATTGGATTGTGACTTATTATTGTGAAGACCCTTTAATTGTTTATCTACTCATGTAATGACAATCTGCTTCTATTGTTTAATTGTTTCATTGATAGTTGTTACATCATTAATATACATTGTTTATCATATGTGAATGGATGAAATAATTTGATTATGTGAATGTGATTCGATTGTGGATTGAGAAATGACAATGGACATGTTCTCTCGACTTCATGACAAGAGTTCCGGGTCGTCCGACTGTCACACCCTGCTACCCCGGTTGGCAGCGAGGCGTGACGAGTGCGGAAACGTAACCATAATCATAATGAACGACCACTATATGGACGTTTTCAAAAATACATCGATATAACTTTAAAAGGTAGAAATGTTTTACATAACCCATAAATAATAAAGAGTAGTTCGCAAGGTACAGAGATTTAAATACATAATTAAATTATCCAAAATAATGCAAATAAATCTCCGACGATTTGAAAAAGAATGCGACTCCTTAAGTGCGGAAGCTTGAAAGTGGTTACTTCTGAAGGCATACTTGCCTTAATTACCTGAAAATACATGCTAAAATACGTCAACAAAAATTGTTGGTGAGCTCATAGGTTTACGCGAAAAGACCAGTTGTATGGACATTATCAAATGAGTTGAATTTATAAAATCATAAATTCCGTGTATGTATTACATAAACCATCATGCAACCGAAGCTTAATTAGAATGAGTTTACCCTGTGCAGTATTCCCATACGTAATACCGTGTGTTGAATATATATGCACTCGCTGTTAGCTGAACCGAGCTAACCCGAATGGGGGACATGACTCCCAATAGATCTATCCACAATATATTCGCGCTTACAAATAAATGCAATTAACGGTTCATGATATAAGGGCTGATGGAATCCAAACATGTAATACATATAAGAAATAAACAGTTTTGATGTCCATATGAAAACAGTGCATGTATTTCCACCCCAATAGATAGTGAAAATAGGGGCTATGAAGACTCACCGAACTTGTGATGGCAAAATATGCGCAAAATGCAAGTTTGCGTAGTTTGATGGGTGATGAAACCGGAGATGTTTAACCGAGTCCTAAATGATAATAAGGACTTAATATTACTAATATATGATAATACGTATATTTATAGATTTTTATGTCTTAAATCACCCAACATTACAAGTTTATAAATAAGATTTGCTTAAAACGTCAAGTTTATATATATATAATTTTCCAGCTTTTTCGGAGGTTTTTCGGCCTACTTTGAGGCTGTTTTTGACCAAGCTCCAAAATGTTTTAGACTTTGGTTTTCTAGGACATTAAACTACTATATACAAAGGATTTTTAGAATCAAGAACGGCCATTTTTTGAGTTGTTTAGGTTGGTGAAGAAGCTCGTTAAAAACGCTATGTTGGCCATTTTTAAGCTGTCAAACTTTCGGTTTCTCAAATAATTTCCGGAGGTGTTAAACTTCAAAATAAATCATGAAAGATTGCAGATCTATAGTTAAGACATAGATCTAACTTTTGAGACAAGAATCAACTCATTTCGTTGAGTTATGAATTAGTTATGATTTTTCAAAGTCGATATAAATTTTCTGCCGAAAATCCGTAGTTTATAAACTTAAAACAACTTATGATTCTTGTTGTTTATTTAAAGACAACTTGTATAAAAGCCATAATAGTTATAAAAACACATATATATCACATGTTTTCATAATATTAACACTTTTATAATGTGTTTACATATTCATAAACACATGTAAAGAAATAACTTAAAATAAAAACTAGAAACTTATAAACTTGAGTTTTTATGTAACTTGTTGTTGTTGGTGATTATATATATTATGCAAGACTTATATAAACATAAATGTATAATGAAATAAGTTAGTATTTACTTACTTTGATGTATTTGGAAGATGATTTTGAAGAGAAATTGAAATTCTTGCAAGGTATGCACCAAAACTCTTGAAGAACACCAAGAACACTTTGAAGAACACTTGAATGAAGAATTTTTGTGGTGTGTGAGTCTTGGCCGGATCTTGTAGGATAGAAATGAGGGTTTTGGTGTGAATAAAATGGATGAAAGACTTCTCTATTTATAGAGAAATGTTTGGTCTTTCAAATGATGAAAGGCATGGGAGACAAAAGTTGAGTGCACTTTTTAACAAAATGATGGTGTTTAAAGTAATATTATTTAATTAAAAGTCAAACTCTAATTTGGCACATGCCTATGGCCTTAAGGCCGGCCATGTACATGTTATATACATGTATTTATATTTTTTTTTGTATAAATGTATTTAGAAATGTATTCTTGTATTTTCCTTTTTCTTGAAATTTTATAAATACTTATGGATGCATTGTTTTAATGAATTGTTTTAGTCTTGCATAATTAATGTTAAGTAATTGTATTAGTGTATGATTAGTGTCACTAATCATAATTTAGTTATGTACTTAGTTGAATTAATCCCTCATATCGTAAATCGATCGGATTAATTGATTTCCCGATTCATCGCACCGATGAATTTGATTCAAATTGGGTTGAATTTTCTAATAAACCTTCTTAATCACTTGATTAATTTCTAATGACCACTCATTAGGCTATAATTGGCTATTAAATACAGATTAGGGCATCATTGCTAACCTGGTTTAGTGCCGGATGTTACAGTCTCCCCCTGTTAAGGGAATTTCGTCCCGAAATTAGCTCGTGTTCTCCACTTCTTGAGTACTTGAGAACAGGTGAGGGTATTTTTCCCGGAACTGATCCTCGCGTTCCCACGTAAACTCAGGACCTCGCTTAGAGTTTCATCTGACTTTTATTATCGGGATCCGGCTGTGCTTTAGTTTCTTGACTTCTCGGTCCATTATTTCTACGGGTTGTTCAATGAAGTTCAGCTTATCATCTATTTCCAACTCGTACATGGGTATAACGAGTGATTCATCAGCCAGGCATTTCTTAAGATTGGACACGTGGAAGGTGTTATGAACGTTACTAAGTTCTGGGGGTAGATCGAGTCGGTAAGCTACCGGGCCAATTCTTTTGGTGATCTTGAATGGTCCGATATAACGAGGATTGAGTTTTCCTCGTTTCCCAAAACGGATTACGCCCTTCCAAGGCGAGACTTTTAACATTACTTGATCTCCCTCTTGGAACTCCAAATCCTTCCGTCGACTGTCTGCATAACTTTTCTGTCGATCACACGCGATCTTTAATCGGTTACGAATCTGGGCTATCTTTTCTGTAGTCTCTTGGATGATCTCAGGTCCAGTAATCTGACTATCTCCTACTTCAGCCCAACAAAGAGGTGATCGACACTTTCGCCCGTAGAGTGCCTCGAATGGGGCGGTCTTAATGCTTGAGTGATAGCTGTTGTTATAGGAAAACTCGACTAATGGCAGGTGTCTGTCCCAACTTTTGCCAAAATCGATGACACATGCCCTTAACATGTCTTCCAGCGTCTGAATCGTCCTTTCACTCTGACCATCCGTTTGTGGGTGATAGGCTGTGCTCATATCTAGGCGTGTACCCAGTGCTTCTTGCAATGACTGCCAAAATCTTGATGTGAACCGGCTGTCTCTGTCTGATATAATTGATACTGGCACTCCATGCCTTGAGACGACTTCTTTAAGATAGATTCGTGTTAACTTATCCATCTTATCAGTCTCCTTAATGGGCAGGAAATGTGCGGTTTTGGTAAGCCGATCCACAATCACCCAAATAGTGTCATAACCTCCAGACGTCTTTGGCAACTTGGTGATGAAATCCATGGTGATGTTTTCCCACTTCCACTGGGGTATTTCTTGGTTGAACTAGCAATCCTGATGGTTTTTGGTGCTCAGCTTTAACCTTCAAACATGTTAAGCACTTGCTGACGTAGGTAGCAATGTCAGCCTTCATATTTGGCCACCAGTACATTCCTTTCAAGTCGTGATACATTTTATCTGACCCTGGATGGATAGCATATCTTGTCTTATGCCCTTCATCCATGACCAGCTTCCTTACTCCTCCGAGTTTTGGTAACCAAATTCTGCCCATGAAGTATCGACATCCATCCGGCTTGATTTCAAACTGCTTATCCATCCCTCTCAAGGCTTCATCCAGTATATTACCCTCCTTGACTGCTTCTTCTTGTGCCTCGCGGACTTGAGAGTTTAGGTTTGACTGTATAGTCATGACCAAAGCTCGGACTCTCAAGGGTTTAGCCCGTTCCTTTCGGCTCAGGGCATCAGCTACGACATTTGCCTTTCCCGGATGATAACGAATTTCGCAGTCATAGTCACTAAGCAATTCAACCCAACGACGCTGCCTCATATTTAACTCTTTCTGATTCAGAATATGCTGAAGGCTTTTATGGTCTGTGAACACCGTGCACTTAGTTCCATACAGGTAGTGCCTCCATATTTTGAGAGCAAACACCACTGCTCCAAGCTCTAAGTCGTGAGTCGTATAATTCACCTCGTGAATTTTGAGTTGTCGTGATGCGTAAGCAATGACTCTATCCCTTTGCATGAGCACACAACCTAATCCATTGTGTGAGGCATCACAGTAGACCACAAAATTTTCAGTCCCTTCGGGTAAGGACAGAATTGGTGCACTACACAACCTTTGCTTTAACTGCTGAAACGCCTTTTCTTGCTCTTCACCCCAGATATACTTTACATCCTTCCGAGTCAATTCTGTTAAGGAACCTGCTATCTTTGAGAAGTTTTCGATAAATCGCCTATAATAACCGGCAAGTCCTAGAAATTGGCGGATTTCCGTGGGGGTTTTAGGAGTCGCCCAGTTCTTTATGGCCTCGATTTTTGATGGGTCAACTTGGATTCCCTGGCTGTTGATCACATGTCCAAGGAATTTAACTTCTCGCAACCAAAATTCACATTTTGAAAATTTGGCGTATAACTGTTCCTTCTCTAACAACTCCAAGATCAGTTTGAGGTGGTGTTCATGCTCCTCCTTATTTCTGGAATAGATGAGAATATCGTCTATGAACACTATTACAAATTTGTCCAGATACGGTTTACACACTCGATTCATGAGGTCCATGAATACGGCTGGTGCGTTGGTCAAACCGAATGGCATTACCTGAAATTCGTAATGTCCATAACGAGTTCTGAATGCTGTCTTAGGTATGTCTTCTTCCCGCACCTTTACTTGATGATAACCGGACCGCAGGTCAATCTTAGAGTAGAAGTTAGATCCCTGTAGCTGGTCAAACAGGTCATCAATTCTGGGGAGAGGGTAGCGGTTCTTTATCGTTAACTTGTTTAGCTCTCGGTAGTCTATGCACATTCTGAAGGATCCGTCTTTCTTTTTCACGAACAAGACTTGAGCTCCCCAAGGTGAGGAACTTGGTCGAATGAATCCTTTATCCATCAACTCTTGTAATTGGTTGGATAGCTCTTGCATCTCGGAAGGGGCTAGTCTATATGGGGCTCTTGCGACCGGTGCAGCTCCCGGCACCAAATCGATTTGGAACTCTACTTGTCTAGTTGGCAGAAGTCCAGGCAAATCTTCCGGGAAGACCTTCGGATAGTCACAAACCACTGGAATATCCTCAAGTCGCTTCTCCTCCGCCTCTTTTTCTACAATTTGCACCAGTACTGCATGACAACCTTTCCTAAGGCACTTTAATGTTCTTAGGCCGGATATGACATTCAACTGTCGGTTCTTTCTTTCTCCTTGGACTGTTAGGAACTTCTTCTTCTGGAGTGGTATCCGTACCACTTTCTTACCACACAAAATCTCGGCATGATTGTGTGACAACCAATCCATACCAACTACTACGTCGAAACTTCCGAGTTCTATAGGCATCAAGTCTATTTTAAAGGGATGATCTGCCAGCTTCAGTGTGCATTCCTTAATGATACTACTTGCCTCTATTATTTTACCGTCAGCCAGTTCTATAGTATAAGAGTTGTCTAAGGGAAAAGGAGCGGCATTCAATTGCTTACTAAACTTATCAGATATAAAGCTCCTATCAGCCCCAGTATCAAAGAGTACGTAAGCATAAATGTCATTTAAAAAAACGTACCTGATACCACGTGGGGATCTTGACGAGCGTCACCTGCTCCCAACACAAAAGCTCTCCCCTGAGCTCCTCCACCATTCCTCAGCTTCGGGCACTCACTCTTGAAGTGCCCAGTAACTCCACATTCAAAGCAGCCTTTTTGATTGCTGCCACTGGTTCCCGGGGCTCCAGTTTTACAGTCCTTGGCCATATGCCCCAAACGTTTGCATTTCTCACAGTGGGTTGGACAGGGACCCTGGTTGTGATGGAAGGTGCATTTAGTGCAGAAAGGCTTGGTACCGGTATAACCTCTTCTTGGCTCAGCTCCAGCTGCGTAAGCCTTAATGGTCTCGGGCTTTTTGGATTGTGAACCCGCATTCTTCCCCGTCTTGTCTTCCCACTTTCTTTTGTTCTCCCCGGCCTTGGCTTCATTTCTCCGGGCTACTTGGTCCATAAGATTATTGGCCATCCTGATGGCATCCTGCAGGGTGGATGGGTTTGAGGCAGTCACATTACCTTGAATTTGAGGAGCGAGTCCCCAAATGTAACGTTCAATCTTTTTGTACTCCGGGGTCACCATTTGAGGGCACAGAATGCTTAGCTCATGAAATCGGTTGGTGTACCCCGTCACATCTGTTCCCTTCATCGACAGGTTCCAGAACTCCGATTCCATTTTCTGGAGTTCGTTCCTCGGACAGTACTCGTCCGTCATCATTTGCTTCAACGCGGACCACGTGAGCTGGTAGGCTTCATCGATACTTACAGACTGGACATAGGAATTCCACCATGTGAGGGCGCTATCTTGTAGGGTGTGAGTAGCAAACTTCACCTTATCTCCCTCAGCACATCCACTGACGCGAAAGACAGATTCTAACTTCTCAAACCATCGTATCAAGCCAACGGCTCCTTCAGTTCCGTTGAAATACCGGGGTTTGCAACTTAAAAATCCTTTAATTCCACAACCTTTTGCGTGGATTTTCGTTCCTCCCGTGGTGCGGCTAGCACCACCATCTCCATTTGCTGAGCTATTCCTATTTGCCTCATACGTGGGTATAGCGGCAGCCACTCTTTGTGCGACTAGCTCTTCAATGTCAGCAGCGTTCATTGCTCATTTCGGCGGCATTATCTTAGAATTTTAAAGAAAAAGCATAGTGTAAGAAATTGAATCTTAAAGAGGTAAATTTTCCTTAAAGCACAATACTATAATCATCAAACACAATTTCATAAATAACTTGCAATTTTCATTAATCATTCGAAATTTTCTTACATTAGGGGCGGGTTATTACCCGAAAATTTTGTCCTATACTATTACATGATATTTTCCTACCATTACAAAGATAGATAGAAGTGCACTAAGTGTGGGAGCGATCGGGGGTCTCTCCCTTTTCCATTGCGTTGAGGCGCTGAGTTAGCTCCTCGATCCGAGCTTGGCTTTCGGCTAGTTGCTGCCGAAGCTCATTCAGGCCATCCTGTTGGATGGTGAGAGCATGCTGGTTAGCCCAGTAGATGTTGGAGTTTTGTAACTCCTCCCGCTCTAGATGAGCGCTCATCCCACCGATATCTAGGTTAAGTGATCGGATTTGGTGATCATGCCTGGTCGACCGTGCTATCAGAAGTGGTATGGTTTGCTCGGTAGGCTCTTGGGTGAGGGTCGGGACAGGTGCGGAGGATGGTCCTCCTATCTCGAAGTTTGGAGGAACTCCCTCCATCTGCCTCCATTCGCGGAGGGTCTCCGGTATCCAGGTCCATCGCCGGGCGTCTACCCGTCGGTGTGGTGTCGGGGGATTGGGCTGGGGAGTCGGGACAGGAATAGACTCCCTTGTTGGTGGGTTCACCCGCTTTCGGGGTGTGTACAGCATTTTTGGGCCGTTAGGGTATGGCCTGTACGGCTTATAAGACGGCTCGGCTGGATGGTATGGAACGCGGGCAGGGACCGCTGGGGGCAGTGGATCTTCCTCCATTGGTTCCTCTTCCGTCTCCCACATCGGATCCTCCGAGGGATCCTCTTCCTCTGATGTGTCTTCCTCGTGGAAAATCTCAGTGGCCGTAGGGCTAGCAGGAGTGTACTCCTCCTTTGAATCTGATATGATGATTGTTTCCGGATGGGACATGATTTCAGCTATCAAAGTCCATTCATAGTCTTTTAGTTAGTTACAAGTTACAAAATATTTTCTAAAATCAGTAAATCTTATGTGCAGTTTTAGTCTAGGGTACTAATGCAACCTAGTTCACTATAACTATGGCTCTGATACCAATCTGTCACACCCTGCTACCCCGGTTGGCAGCGAGGCGTGACGAGTGCGGAAACGTAACCATAATCATAATGAACGACCACTATATGGACGTTTTCAAAAATACATCGATATAACTTTAAAAGGTAGAAATGTTTTATATAACCCGTAAATAATAAAGAGTAGTTCGCAAGGTACAGAGATTTAAATACATAATTAAATTATCCAAAATAATGCAAATAAATCTCCGACGATTTGAAAAAGAATGTGACTCCTTAAGTGCGGAAGCTTGAAAGTGGTTACTTCTGAAGGCATACTTGCCTTAATTACCTGAAAATACATGCTAAAATACGTCAATAAAAATTGTTGGTGAGCTCATAGGTTTACGCGAAAAGACCAGTTGTATGCACATTATCAAATGAGTTGAATTTATAAAATCATAAATTCCGTGTATGTATTACATAAACCATCATGCAACCGAAGCTTAATTAGAATGAGTTTGCCCTGTGCAGTATTCCCATACGTAATACGGTGTGTTGAATATATATGCACTCGCTGTTAGCCGAACCGAGCTAACCCGAATGGGGGACATGACTCCCAATAGATCTATCCACAATATATTCGCGCTTACAAATAAATGAAATTAACGGTTCATGATATAAGGGCTGATGGAATCCAAACATGTAATACATATAAGAAATAAACAGTTTTGATGTCCATATGAAAACAGTGCATGTATTTCCACCCCAATAGATAGTGAAAATAGGGGCTATGAAGACTCACCGAACTTGTGATGGCAAAATATGCGCAAAAATGCAAGTTTGCGTAGTTTGATGGGTGATGAAACCGGAGATGTTTAACCGAGTCCTAAATGATAATAAGGACTTAATATTACCAATATATGATAATATGTATATTTATAGATTTTTATGTCTTAAATCACCCAACATTACAAGTTTATAAATAAGATTTGCTTAAAACGTCAAGTTTATATATATATATAATTTTCCAGCTTTTTCGGAGGTTTTTCGGCCTACTTTGAGGCTGTTTTTGACCAAGCTCCAAAATGTTTTAGACTTTGGTTCTCTAGCAAATTAACCTACTATATACAAAGGATTTTTAGAATCAAGAACGGCCATTTTTCGAGTTGTTTAGGTTGGTGAAAAAGCTCGTTAAAAACGCTATGTTGGCCATTTTTGAGCTTTCAAACTTTCGGTTTCTCAAATAATTTCTGGAGGTCTTAAACTTCAAAATAAATCATGAAAGATTGCAGATCTATAGTTAAGACATAGATCTAACTTTTGAGACAAGAATCAACTCATTTCGTTGAGTTATGAATTAGTTATGATTTTTCAAAGTCGATATAAATTTTCTGCCGAAAATCCGTAGTTTATAAACTTAAAACAACTTATGATTCTTGTTGTTTATTTAAAGACAACTTGTATAAAAGCCATAATAGTTATAAAAACACATATATATCACATGTTTTCATAATATTAACACTTTTATAATGTGTTTACATATTCATAAACACATGTAAAGAAATAACTTAAAATAAAAACTAGAAACTTATAAACTTGAGTTTTTATGTAACTTGTTGTTGTTGGTGATTATATATATTATGCAAGACTTATATAAACATAAATGTATGATGAAATAAGTTAGTATTTACTTACTTTGATGTATTTGGAAGATGATTTTGAGTAGAAATTGAAATTCTTGCAAGGTATGCACCAAAACTCTTGAAGAACACCAAGAACACTTTGAAGAACACTTGAATGAAGAATTTTTGTGTTGTGTGAGTCTTGGCCGGATCTTGTAGGATAGAAATGAGGGTTTTGGTGTGAATAAAATGGATGAAAGACTTCTCTATTTATAGAGAAATGTTTGGTCTTTCAAATGATGAAAGACATGGGAGACAAAAGTTGAGTGCACTTTTTAACATAATGATGGTGTTTAAAGTAATATTATTTAATTAAAAGTCAAAGTCTAATTTGGCACATGCCTATGGCCTTAAGGCCGGCCATGTACATGTTATATACATGTATTTATATTTTTTTTTGTATAAATGTATTTAGAAATGTATTCTTGTATTTTCCCTTTTCTTGAAATTTTATTAATACTTATGGATGCATTGTTTTAATGAATTGTTTTAGTCTTGCATAATTAATGTTAAGTAATTGTATTAGTGTATGATTAGTGTCACTAATCATAATTTAGTTATGTACTTAGTTGAATTAATCCCTCATATCGTAAATCGATCGGATTAATTGATTTCCCGATTCATCGCACCGATGAATTTGATTCAAATTGGGTTGAATTTTCTAATAAACCTTGTTAATCACTTGATTAATTTCTAATGACCACTGATTAGGCTATAATTGGCTATTAAATACAGATTAGGGCATCATTGCTAACCTGGTTTAATGCCGGATGTTACACCGACAAATGAGAAATTGTTATCACAATTTAAGATGTGGACCATGTTGACTGAGTTTCCTTAAATGGGAGCCGAGTTGAGGCCAACTTATGACCATGTGGACTGAGTCCCCTTAAGTGGGTGCCGAGGTGAGGTCGAAATATGGATCCGTGTAGGCTGAGTCTCCTTAAATGGAGGCCGAGGCATGATCCTTGTGTGTTTTGTACACAATTGATTGCTTAAATTGTTGCAAATTTACATGCATTAATCTTATGAATCGGCATATTTATAGTTTCTAACAATTTTTGGGAACTCACTAAGCTCTAGTAGCTTCTTGTTTTAGTTGAAATTATTTTGTCAGGATTAGATAAGGGAAAGAAGGTGGTTGTATCATCAAATAAATAGAAGTGTGATTTGGAGACTAAGAAGTAAAGAAGGTATTTTGTTGTTGGTAAGTACTTCATAAAGGAGTTAGTCAAACTTTATTTTGGGTATGTATTAGTTATGTAACCTCATGGAAATCACATTTGTGTGTAATACTGAAGTTTAATTAAAAATTATGAGGATCATGTTTGTTATGTAAACTTTTGGACTTGTGGATTGGTAGTGTATCCCATTGAATTTAATGAGGTGTTTGTATGAAAATTTTGTTTGTGAAAAAGTATGTAAGGTGTTACAAGTCAGTATCAAAGACTTGCTTAAGAGAACTAAGCACCAATAGAGGATGCTTGGTCCTGAGTTAATGTTTCGGTATTAGTTTGTAAGACTACAAGAGAAATACATGGGATACTTAGGTTAGTAAGATGGAAATGTTAAGAGATATGATAATGAGTGAATATAAATCATATGCATATGAACCCACTTGATTATGTTTCAGATATGGCTTGTGGAGATGAGAATGATGATTGGGAGGAGGTTAATCAGGGTATACCTCAATATGTTACACTGTCTCAAGTGCAAGAAATGATGGAAATGGCTGTGGAAATCCAAAGAGAGGATAATGAAATCGGATGAATGAGTTGAAAAAGTTTTTAGTTGACTTGATTAAGAAAGGAGATACAAATAACAAGGAGAAAGAGAAGGTAGACGAAAGTAGCTCAAGCGAAGGGAGTAGTTACAAAGAGTTCAAGGGGATGACATCCCCAACTTTTGCGGGTACTACATATCTCATGGAAGCTATTGAATGGATCACGAATCAAGGCATGTTTCGAATTATGCAATTGTCGAGACCCTATGAAGGTTAAGTATGTTGCTTCGTGCTTCATAGAGGCAGCTTTGATGTGGTCGACTACCATGTCCAAGTCCTTGAAAGAGGAAGAGCTAAGACAACTTACTTGGCCACAATTCAAGTTGAGGTTTGAGGTCAAATATTCACTGCCCGATCAAATGAATAACTTGGAATTAAAGTTCATGCAATTGAAGCAAGAAAGCAAGAGTGTGGGAGAGTATGGAGCAGAGTTCATTCGATTGAGCTGATTTGTGTTGCACCAAGTGGATACGGAAGTGAGGAAGATTAAGAGATTTGTATAAGGGCTGAAACCAGAGATAAAAGAGTTTGTGAGAAACAGAGATGCCAAGACTTTTTAGAAGGTGACTGAGTTTGCGATAGATAGGGAGTAAGAAATAACATTAAAAGAAGCTGATAGTGTGGCAAAGAAGGCGAATACTGAAGGAGGATTTCGAATTGGGGGTTCATGATATTCATCCCCTGAGTTCAAAAAGAGACAGGGATATTCTGAAACTACTCCAACCAAGTCATATATAGTACAATTACCTTCATCATCGCCAGTTCCTAAGATCACTTGTAGAAAGTGTGGAAAAGTCCACAAAGGACCATGTGAGAAGAAGTTGGTTACTTGTTTTAATTGTAACGGTTAAGGACATATGAGCTTTGTATGTCCAACGAAAAGAGTAGAATTATGCTATAAGTGTGGGAAATCAGGGCATAAAATAAGGAATTTCCCTCAAAGTGAAGAAAGAAGAGTGGAGAGTCGGGTAACTATCCTAAGGCAAGAGGCAACAATAGCATCAATCAGAAGAGAGGAGTTGCCAAAGGTAAAAGGTCGAGCCTTTCAAATCACGGCTGAGGAAGCTCGCAACACAGCTGACGTGTCACGAGTACTTATCTTATCAACTCTCATAAAGCATGCATGTTATTTGATTCGGGTGAAACAAACTCATTTATATCACCGTTGTTTGCTAGAAAGTTAGGAATGCATGCTACTAAAATGTATTTTATAGAAGGTGGTAATGTTATGTCATGTAATGACGTATTTTATGATTGCACCCTTACCATTGGTGACCATGATTTCAAAATTGATTTGATGCCAACGGAGATTAAGGAGTTTGATGTAATAGTGGGGATAGATTGGTTGTGGGATAATGCGGCCGAAATTGTATGTAAGGAAAAATTAATTAGAGTTACAAGGTCAGATGGGGTAGAAGTTGTAATTTGTGTTGAGAAGAGAAAATGTTATATTAGATTACTTTCGGTCGTTAAGGCTTGTAAATTGTTAAAGAAAGGAAGTCCTTGTTATCTAGCCTATGCTATTGACTCATCAATGACCGGGAAAGCGATACAAGACATTCCAGTGGTATGTGAATACCTAGATGTGTTTCCTGAAGATCTTCCAGGCTTGCCTCCGGATAGGCAAGTAGAGCTCAAGATTGAGTTTATCCGTAGTGCGGCTCCAATTGCGAAGGCTCCATATCGATTAGCACCAACAAAGATGCATGAGATGATGAACCAATTATGAGAGTTGATGCACAAGGGCTTTATTCGTCCAAGTTCATCACCATGGGGAGCTCCAGTAGTTTTTGTCAAAAAGAAGGATGGTTCAATGCGAATGTGTATTGATTATCATGACATAAATAGAGTAACTATTAAGAACAAGTATCCCCTTCTGAGAGTCGACGACCTTTTTGACCAACTTCAAGGGGTATCATATTTCCCTAAGACAGATTTGCAGTCGGGATACCATCAATTGAAGGTGTATGAGGCAGATGTGCCCAAGACAACATTTCGGACTTGATACGGTCATTTGGAGTTCCTAGTGATGCCTTTTGGTTTAACAAATGCATCGGAGGCATTTATGGACTTAATGAATCGAGTTTGCCGACCTATGCTCGACAAGTCGGTAAATGTGTTCGTTGATGATATATTAGTGTATTCGAAAACCCAAGAAGAGCATGAAGTACATTTGAAATAGTTGCTAGAGCTTTTACGCAAGAAGTAGTTATATGCAAAGTTTTCCAAATGCGAGTTTTGGTTGAGGAAGGTACTAAAGTTGTTTTTGAATTAATAATAATGAATTAGATTATGTAATTATGAGGCTAATTGTGAATATGGTAGGTACAATCTCTTGGACACACCATTAGTGGTGAGGGCGTGATGGTAGACTCGTCAAAGGTGGAAACAATTATGAATTGGCCGGCACCACGAAATGTGAAGGAAGTTAGAAGTTTCTTAGGACTAGCGGGCTATTATAGACGTTTTGTATGTGATTTCTCAAAAATAGCTTTACCGTTAACCTTTTTAACAAAGAAGAGGGCACCTTTTATTGAGGAAAAGATCAAGAGGTAGCCTTTAGAAAATTAAAGCATTATCTTTCGAATGCCCAAGTGCTTGCTTTACCCGAATGTAACAGTGACTTCATGGTATATAGTGATGCATCTACTATGGGCTTGGGTTGTGTACTAATGCAGCGAGACAAAGTAATCTCTTATGCATCGAGACAATTAAAACCAAATGAGAAAGTTATGAAAGACTTGTATAAGGGCGAGTCTTCAAAAGTTTATTGCCAATTCTTATCACCCAAGTTAGATACGGTTCTTTGAGCTCTTGACCCCAATTAACATAAGGCATCAAATTGAGACTCAATTTCTCTTGCATTTGATCAAGTAAATGGTGGATGATGACAAACAAGTGTTTGCAAGGTCAATTTTGAGGTAAGTTTGAAGTTTTGTGAGGAATTTTGGTTAGGGTTTGTACCCATATGGAAACAAAGCATAAGAATATTGAGAAACTATGTTTGTAACAGATATGTAACCATTCTCAAAAGCTAAATTGAAGTTCAAACTGATATTTGAAAGGAATCAAAGCCAAAGGTAATGCATGTTAATAATTGGAGTTCATATGAACCCTAACATAGATATGTTTGATTTGATGTTGTTTGGATTATAAGAATTGTTAAAAAAAGTATTAATTAAGGTTTGTAAGTGTAAAAATCATTTTTATGAGGTTAGTCAAAGTTATGATTGAGCTTTTGGGTTAAAATGGTGATTCTCGGACTAAAATGGACCTGCAGGTGTTTCAGGTTCTAATAGATATGTTGGATCATAAATGAGATTTAAGGAATTTACTTAGAATCATTTGAGATCGGGAATTGGATTGTGACTTATTATTGTGAGTACCCTTTAATTGTTTATCTACTCATGTAATGACAATGTGCTTCTATTGTTTAATTGCTTATTTGCTAGTTGTTGCATCATTAATATATATTGTTTATCATTGTGGATTGAGGAGGGACAATGGGCACGTTCTCTCGACTTCGTGGCGAGAGTTCTAGGTCATCTGAAAAATGAGAAATTTTGATCACAATTTTGATATGTGGGCCATATGGACTGAGGTCCCTTAAATGGGAGCTGAGGTGAGGCTAACTAATGACCATGTAGACTGAGTCCCCTTAAGTGGGGACCGAGGTGAGGTCAAAATCTGGATCATTGTGGGCTGAGTCACCTTAAATGGAGGTCGAGGCGTTATCCTTGTGTGTTTTGTAAATAATTGATTGTTTAAATTGTTGAAAATTACATGTATTTACCTTATGAATTGGCATACCTAGAGTTTCTAACAATTTTTGGGAACTCACTAAGCTTTAGTAGCTTATTGTTTTAGTTGAAATTATTTTCTGTGCATTAAGAGAAAGAAGGTGGCTGAATCATCAAATAAATAAAAGTGTGATTTGGAGACTAAGAAGTAAAGAAAGTATTTTGTTGTAGGTAAGTACTCCATAAAGGAGTTGGCCAAACTTTATTTTGGGTATGTGTTAGTTATATAACCTCATGGAAATTACATTTGGGTGTAATACTGAGGTTTGATTAAAAATTATGAGAACCATGTTTGTTATGTTAACTTTTGGACTTATGGATTGGTAGTGTATCCCATTGAATTTAATGAGGTGTTTGTATGAAACTGTTGTTTGTGAAAAGTATGTAAGGTGTTACGACTGCTACCCGCTAAATCAAAAGTCTGAACTTGTGATGAAGGTGTGACTCTTCCCCCATATACTTGTAGCACAAGCCTTGTATTAAGCGACGGGTCATGAGGGGCTGCAACATATAGGTGCCAAAGATCAGGCGGTTAGTCCTAGCTAGTTACATTCTCCTGAATCAAAGGGTGGTGCTGACCAGTTATGTGCTCCACTAATCATCCCTCAGCACCAGCCTGAGAGATTTGAACTTGTGACCTCGCTCTGATACTAATTGATAGCATAGAGTGCTACTTGTTGTACTGATAACACAAAGCCTCATATACTGGTAACACAAAGCCTCATACCTGAGAGATCGAAAGTCTGAGCTCACGATGAATGCGAGATTCTTTCCCCATATACTGGTAACACAGAGCCTCATACCAGGTGACAAGTGGTCATGAGGGGCTACACCACATGGCTGAGGCAGTTCAGATGGTTAGTCCCGGCCAGTTACATTCTCCCGAATCAAAGAGTGATGTTGGCTTGTTGCGTGCTCTAACACTTTTATTACTAGAAATGCAATCAAAATACTCACATGTAGCTTCTTGTAATGAAATGTGGTTATTATCTCACAAACCAAAATATTAATTAAATCGATACTCGTGTCAACAACTTTAACGATATTATAACATTAGTGTAATACATGAAAGTTTTATCTTTTTTACCCTCACAAGCTAAGAAGACACAATGAAACAAATACATTACTTTATTAATAACAAATACTCTAATTAAACTCAATAAACATATGGTAAACACATGCAAATACCTACCCAAAGCTACAAACCTTCCTTAGAAGCAACGAACAACAATGATATTTAATCCAACACAAAAATAAAACTCATCTAATGTTTAGGGTTTACAAACTCACTTGATTACAAAACATCTACTCCATAAAAATGAAGAAATACAACTTGTACATTATAAAGATTGAAATATTACACAAAACCAAATAATTTAGAGTTGTGAAAACTCCCCTATCGATGACTCTCAATGTCGTAGAGATGTTCACTTTCAGGATTGCTTAATTTGAAAAATGGCCAAACGAGCTTCCTTTACCCTCTTAGAGAGTATTTTTACATGTGTTTTGTTTTCCATGAATGAAGTAATGCAGAGAGTATTGTCTTTTGTACTCTGGTATCGATGTGCCACGCTCCAAAAGTGATGTGTGTCTCGGTGTTGTCAGCTCCCATTGGCAAAGTACAAGGTCAGATTACACTATTCAATAGAAAGAAGCGTCGCGTCGAGGCATGTCGTGCCGCATCATTTGGCTTCTTGCATGTCCAAACCCATTGCCCAAAAGCGCATTGTTCAGGCGACACGTTGTGTCGACCTTTTTTTCTAGCCTTCCCCTTGTTATAAAATAGTCACTTGGAAAGATGTGTCGCATCGGGTCATGAGGCAACACGTCGTTTGGTCATGGCAAGTTCAAACGCACTGCACAGAAAATGTGTTGCGTTTATCAGGCAACGCGTCAACTATTTTCCCATATATTTGCTTTTTTTTTTCATTACCTAGCCAAAGACAACATATTTATCGATTGTGATATTTAAGCTCAAAAAATAACATTTTCATGCAAAATAGCACATTAAAACATATGGACATCGCCATAATTATATGCATAAAATTGTTGATATTAAATAGGGTTAATATTGATAAAACTCCATCAAGTTTCTTTATTTTCACGATTAGTCCTTAAACATTTTTTTCTTATTGTTTATGTCTCTAAACTATTTTTGTCTTTTTTAAAAGTGTATATTTAACGTATTTGACAGGCTACCAAACATATAAACTTAGTTTTTTCACTTGATTAATGTTGGAAAAAATCCAGCATCTTTCCATATTATAGCGATTATATCCCTAAACCTTTTGTTTTAACAGTTGTATTTTACCGGCAAATCTGTTAGCCGGTCAAAGATATATATATTTTTTAATAA
This sequence comes from Centrapalus pauciflorus, assembly GCA_020465985.1. NCBI lineage: Eukaryota > Viridiplantae > Streptophyta > Magnoliopsida > Asterales > Asteraceae > Centrapalus > Centrapalus pauciflorus. The sequence goes on along the minus strand of JAANYP010004545.1, from coordinate 106,700 downwards.
GACAAAAATAGTTTAAGGAATTAAAGAATTGAAAAAAAAAAAGTTTAAGAACTTAATTGAGAAAATGAGAAAAGTGGATTGAGTTCTTTCAATAATAACCCTATTATATATTCTCACACTTATACTTAGTTTAACCTTAAGAAAATCTATAACTTTACATGAAAATATGTCCAAAAAATGACCATCAAGTAGATGCCCAATCTGTCAAACGTTTCAAAGATTCCATGCCATCTATATCTATCTATACTACTAAAAGAGAAACTATACTCATTTCTGATGAAGCCACGTGTCGTCACCATGAATCGACACGTGACATTTATAGATTTTAAAAATAATAAAGAAATTTAAATCAAATCTATCCAAATCTAATATTATCCCCTTTTAAATTCAAATCAAATCAAATCAAACAAAATCTAATACTCTAGTAACTTATTAATTAAATCTATCCAAATCTAATATAATCCACTTTTAAATTCAAAACAATTTAATAATCTACTAACTTATTAATCATAAGATAATGTAATAAAAGTTTAAAAAATATATATAAGAAGATAATTCCTCTTCATATATATTTAGAAAATATACAAAATTAATAATAATATCATCTTATATACATTTGTTTAAAAAATATCTATCCTTTTATTTATTATATTTTATATATATTAAATATATCCACGTAATACGCGGGTAATAAACTAGTCTATTAATAAAAGAAAACAACTCACGACACGTGTCACTTTCTCAGCTTTCCTAATTTTTGTTTTCCCGCTCATTTTGCCTAATATAACTCTTTCAATTAATTTACTTCATTGATTTTAAAGAAACTAATTGATTTTAAATAAACTAAAAGATTACTAACATAATTAATTATTAAAATACTTCCTAATTTAACCTTTAATTTACCTAAAATGTTTTATCAAGAATTATTTAATGGATTTATAATTTTTTTTTATTTTCAAACTTTAAATTAAAGGTTACGTGTTTTAATCCTAATTATAATTTATAATTTATAAATAATAATAAGGGTTTATTATGAAAAAAAAACATGTTTTCATGTTTTTTGCGTTTTCGTCCCCTCATGTTATTTTTTAATATAAAAGTCCTCAATTTATTTTTTTCTTTTTTCTTTAGTGAAATTTGGACATTAGAACCTGGTTTTTCTGTTTTTAAAAAACCGGTTCACAAATTATAATCGGGGTCTAATGTCAAAATTTTCACTAAACCAAAAAGGAAAAATTAACTTGAGGTTTTTATGGAAAAAAATAACATGGTTGGACGAAAACGCAAAAAAACGTAAAAACATGTTATTTTATTCATAATAAACCCTAATAATAATTGAGTAACTTTACTTATTTCTCGTGATATCATGTGTCATCACCAGCATATAATATTTTAGAATAACAAATAATATATGAATCATATCTTTCTAAATTTACATCTAATATAATTATATTTAAAATCAATTCAAACCAAATATTCATATTTAAATATTTGATAACTACAACATAATAGAAAGTTTAAAGATGATATAAAAACATATTATTATTCATATATATTTAGAATTCTAAAAAATTATAGTTTATGTCAAATAATAATAGAATTCTTATATTTTATAATAAAATTAATATTTTTATGTTTTAATTCATAGCATGTAGCATGTATTTAATATAAACAACTATATATTAAAACATTCGCGTAATACGCGGGTAATAAACTAGTTAAAGACTAAAGGAAGACAAGTATGGAACATAATATGATTGGGACAAAGTCTTAGACTACAAGTGAGACTTATGTAATATCATGCAAAAGCATTTTTATGAAAACCAAATGTAAGACTAAAAGACCTCAACAAAATGAATCGCTTATCTCCTAGTGTTTAGGCTTACTTAATCAAAATGTTCATTGTGTCAAATTGAAGTACTTAATGACATATACTTGCCTAAGAATCAAATCCCTAACACTTGAAATGAGAAAATGCAATCATCAACATGACTTTACACGGGTTGAAACGAGGCTAGGGTTAAGGTGAAGAATTTGAAAGGAGTGGTGAAAGTAGCCAAATGTTCTCATTTAGGAGATAAAAATTTACAATAGATAGCAATTAAAGGGATGAGAATTCTGACCTATTGAAACAAAAGGGCCGAACGGGTTGACGACCAAAGGACAAAAAATACATAATATTAAATTTTTTTACAAAAATCAATTTGATCAATACTTTATTTTCTATAATTTCATTGTTCAATAAAATTTATGGTCAAGCTTAACGTTACGGGTCACTTTGACACTTCCGTTCATTTGATCCATTGGTTCGAAATTATCACCTCTAAATTAAAGAGAAGCACATTTTTTTATATTTTCTTTCACAACTACTTTGTAGGAGTTAAACATAAGATATTCTAATGTTGTTGCATAATTAACTGTCCAAGCAGCTTGATTATTCCACTATCTTTCTTTTTTTGCCTTTTTTTTTTTTTTGGGTATTTTTACTCCTATATACATTTTTTTTTACCAAGTGAACTAATTCTACATCTTGAAAAGTAATAAGTGTATGTTGTGGATGGTTAAAGCAAAAAAAGACAACATTGCTTTAAATTAAATGGCTAAACCCAAATGGAAAGGAAAAAAAGTTTCAATGATGGCTACTAAGGGGAATAGAGGGTGAAGGGAAAACAAGAAAATGCTAGAAATCAGATAATCCTAAGTGTCTCTATCACATGATTGCATTAAGCAAGATCTAAGTTTCGTTAAAGATCTTACCAGGTTCCAGTTAAGGAATAGAATATCAACCATAAACCAAGATAAATTAAAAGACAAGATACAAACTTTTACAAACCAAACTAAAATTATATTAAGGGTACATGTTTACTATTGCTATTACATCTTTGATTCTAAATAATGCTACCCAACATCCTCAGCATGCAGTTCTCTGGTAAATAATACAAAATGTTGTTGAGTAATGGTTTAAGAACTTCAAGCTTCAGATTATCTTAACCTATAAACTTGGTTCAGGAGGGGCTTTTCCTTTTCTTGTAAAATAGTTACGCAACAACTGAGACACATTTACAATATAAATAATATTTAATACACAATTATCAAAGATTTAAACTAAAGGTGAACAAGTTCATTAATTATATTTACAATGCTATTGCTAATTTGAAAATTTTTTGTTTTTAGAATAATTTACATGAACACAATTATAAAATTCTTTTCTTGAATAATTATTTCAAGTATCTTTACGGTTGTTATATGCACCTGAAATGTGTGGGAAAATGAGGTGTAAAAAAATATGATTTAACTTACTAGATCGATATGACATGAAATGCATATAACATGGTAATAGTGAACTTAACATGGGGTAAAGATTTCAAATAAAGAGATACTACCTGTTGAGAGAGTCTTTGAAACTGGCCCATATGTGGGAATAAAACCACTGTATAAATATGAGAATAAAGCCATCCAACATGTCAATAGTGTGACTCAAGAGCCTACGTGTTATCAAGTCCGGGTTAGAATAGAAAAAATGACAACCATAAAGTTAACGACCTCATGTGTTGGCCACCTACTCCGTAAACTTCCAAAAGTTATGATTTTACGCACAAACACACAGTAAGGTGTTTAATTATATAAATTAGCTGAATATCCAGTGAATACAAAATAAATAGAATAAGCTCAATTTATATGTTTATAATCAAATAATCAAGGTTAAAGAATGAAATCCAACAACAAAGCTATACAAGCAAATGACATGATATAATAAACAAGTATGCATCATGACTATTTAAACATGTGTATATGTATGCCTCACGTAGATCAATGCTAGATCTTGTAGCATTTTGAGTGACTACGTGTGTGTCTATATATACATACTTACATATATGTATATATATAGACATATGTATGTATATATATATATATATATATATATATATATATATATATATATATATATATATATATATATATATATATGTATATGTATATCTATATATGTATATATACATAGTACAGGTTAATCAACATACCTTATGAGATTCCAGCGTACCCTAATGTGAATGATCATTCACATATATTTATTTAATAGACATGTATAAGACAACATTATAAGACTTTTTTTCAAAAGGAGCAACACCAAAAATCTTGTGAATTGTAAAAAAGATCATGTGAATGGTGTGAATCACCATTCACATGGTGTGAAATGACCATTCACATGGATGACCATTCACATAAATATGCATTTAGCATTCACATAATTTTTAAGGACACAGAAAGTGTGAATGTATGTGAAATTCATATATCATGTGTATAACATTAATTTAAACATGGTTATGTGAAAAAAAAATTAAAAAAAGTTTTTTAAGGTTGGTACCTTCGGGTGCACTTGATTTCGAGAGGTACTTTTTTGAACCTGACTATATATATATATATATATATATATATATATATATATATATATATATATATATATATATATATAATCCTGCATATCCAGCGTACCCCACATAGGCAAGGGTATTTTCGTAATTTCAACGATCTTTCACATTCCTTAATTGACCATTCACATTAATTGATCATTCACATTAGTTAATTGATCATTCACATTACTTAATTAACTATTTATACTTCTTGTACACTTATTTGATCATTCACAACACTTATTTGATCATCCACACCACTTATTTGACCATTCACAATTCTTCAACATTTAATTGACCATTCACATTACTTAAATGACCATTCACATTACTTAATTGATCATTCACATTACTTAAATGATCATTCACATTATTTAAATGATCACTCACATTACTTAATTAAATATTCACATTACTTAATTGATCGTTCACATTAGTTAAATGATCATTCACATTACTTAGTTGACCATTCACATTACTTAATTGATCAGTCACAAAACTTATTTGATCATCCACATGAATTATTTGACCATTTACTGTATTTATTTCATTATTCATAATAATTATTGAACTTTTACACTTCTTCTACACTTATTTGATCATTCACAATAATTATTTGAACGTAGATCTAAATAATTAGTTAAACAAATGTAGATCATTCAGATTACTTAAATGATCATTCACATTACTTAATTGATCATTCACATTACTTAATTAACCATTCACATTACTTAATTGATCATTCACATTACTTACATAACCATTCACATTACTTAATTGACCATTCACATTACTTAATTGATCATTGACAACATTTATTTGATCATTGACGTGAATTATTTGACCATTTACAATATTTATTTCATCATTCACAATATTATTGGGCTTTTACACTTCTTCTACACTTATTTAATCATTCACAACACTTATTTGATCATTCACAATAATTATTTGATCAACCACACTTCTTCTAAACTTATTATAAATGGTCAATAATTAATGTGAATGATCAAATAAATACTATGAATGGTCAAATAGTTCTTGTGAATGATCAAATAAGCATTGTGAATGCTCAAATAAATGTAGAAGAATTGTGAATGATCAAATAAGTGTTGTGAATGATCATAAAAAGTGTTGTGAAAGATCAAATAAGTGTACAAGAAGTGTGAATGGTCAAGCAATTATTGTGAGATGGTCAAATAAGTGTAGAAGAAGTGTAAATAGTCAAATAATTATTTGAATGGTCAAATAATTCATGTGACGATCAAAGAAGTGTTGTGAATGATCAATTAAGTAATGTGAATGGTCAATTAAGTAATGTGAATGATCAAATAATTGTAGAAGAAGTGTAAATAGTCAAATACTTATTGTAAATGATCAAATAAGTGTAAAAGAATTGTAAATAGTCAAATAATTCTTGTGAATGATCAAATAAGTGTTGTGAATGAACAATTAAGCATTGTGAATGATCAATTAAGTAGTGTGACTGATCAAATAAGTAATGTGAATGGTCAATTAAGTAATGTGAATGATCATTTAAGTAATGTGAATGATCAATTAAGTAATGTGAATGATCAAATAATTATACAAGAAGTGTAAATAGTCAAATAATTATTGTGAATGATCAAATGAATGTTGTGAATGATCAAATAAGTGTAAAAGAATTGTAAATAGTAAAATAATTCTTGTGAATGATCAAATAAGTGTTGTGAATGATCAATTAAGTAATGTGAATGATCAAATAAGTAATGTGAATAATCATTTTATATCTATTATGAATGATCGCCGTAATTACGAAAGTACCCTTCCAGTTTTAAAAAAGAGACGCGCATGGAATTTCAATTTTTGACCGCAACCATTGATTTACTTAATCTTGTGGCTTTGGATGGGTACCCTTGGTACACTAGATTTTTAAAGGGACTCTTTTGAACCTATATATATATATATATATATATATATATATATATATATATATATATATATACAGAGAGAGAGAGAGAGAGAGAGAGATTATTTAGGGTCAAATAAGATCCAAAATATATCTTGAGAAGTGTGAGAAACACTATGATTCATTTCTACATATTGATTTAGCATTTTCTAAATATATAAATAATGAATCATAAATTCTAGATTAAATAAATCAAGAATTCATTAATTTTTTTACATTGATTTATTAGTTTTTGAATTTATAAATAATGAATCACCCATTCAAAAAATAAGTGAATCAATGTACAAAATAAGTGAACCAGTGCATAAAATTAGTGAATCAATACACAAATTTACTAAACCATAATGCTTATCATACTTCTCAAGATATATTTAGAATTCTGATGAAAATCTAAGCCTATATAAATAAATTAATAAATAATATATATATATATATATATATATATATATATATATATATATATATATATATATATATATATATATATATATATATATAAACGGAAGGGTTCTTCTATGGACCTAAATATTTGTGAGAACCTAAGAACCATTTGGAACCATTAGATTAAGAAGAATCTATGACTCAAATTGTCAAATGGCATTTTTGTAAGCCATTAGAACTTTGATAGTGGAGAATCTTGAAAAGGTGTGCAAATGGTATTTTTGGAAGAAAAAAAATCTGTTTTTTCTCTTTCTTTCTCTTACTTTTTTTTCATTTTCATTTTTTCTTTCTTTAATGAGAATTGAACTTTATAGTATAAAAGATATTTTTGTAAAAAAATATTTTTTTTTCTATATTGAAAATTATTTAATTGCTAAAAAATTAACGTATTTTATATAGAAATATTATGTGTCTATATAGATTGTTATATAATTCTAGATCTTTTTATGTTGATTAACATTACTTTTCATAATATATGTAGAATGTCATATTTCTTATATATTTCATATATTTTTATGTCTTTTATACATTTCTATATCTTTTTATGTAGATTGAATTATTATTCATAATCTATATAGAATGTTACATGGAATGATATGTAAGAACACAGTTTTAACAACTTACTATTCATAATCTATGTAGATTAGTGTAACATCCGACATTAATCCAGGTTAGCAACAATACCCTAATCTGTATTCAATAGTCAATTATAGCCCAATCAGTGGTCATTAGAAATTAATCAAGTGATTAACAAGGTTTATTAGAAAATTCAACTCAATTAGAATCAAATTCATCGGTGCGATGAATCGGGGAAATCAATTAATCCGATCAATTTACGATATGAAGGATTAATTCAACTAAGTACATAATTAAATTATGATTAGTGACACTAATCATACACTAATACAATTACTTAACATTAATTATGCAAGACTAAAACAAGTCATTAAAACAATGCATCCAAAAGTATTTATGAATTTACAAGAAAAGGGAAATACGAGAACACATTTCTAAATACTTTTATACAAAAAAAAAAAAAGAAAAATACATCAAAATACAGCCATATAGGCCGGCCACTAGGAAGGACACAATGACCAAAAGAATGTATTTTTTTACTCAACATTTCACCATCAAATCCTCCTCTTTCCTTTCATCCAAGATTTTACAACTATTTTCATCATTTCACCACCTTTTTCACCTCTATAAATAGGACCCCAACTTCATCTCACTCTTCACACCTTCACAACACAAAAATCTCTTCTTATCTTTCTCTCAAATCCGGCCAAGAGGTGTTAAGAACACTAAAATTTGCAACTTTGTGTTCTTTTAATATTTCAAGAGTTTTGGTGAAAAGTCTTGCAAGGATTTCAACTTCTACTCATTTTCATTCCTATAATACATCAAAGTAAGTAAATACTTGCTTATTTCATCATACATTTATGTTTATATAAGTCTTGCATAATATATATAATCACCAACAACAACAAGTTTCATAAAAACTCAAGTTTATAAGTTTCTAGTTCTTATTTTTAAGTTGTTTCTTTAAATGCGTTTATGAATATATGAACACATTATAAACATGTTAATATTATGAAAACATGTGTTATATATGTGTTATATAACTTTTATAACTTTTATACAAGTAGTCTTTGAATAAACAACAAGAATCATAAGTTGTTTCAAGTTTATAAAACTGCGGATTTTCGGCAGAAAATTTATATCGACTTTGAAAAATCATAACTAATTCATAACTTAACGAAATGAGTTGATTCTTGTCTCAAAAGTTAGATCTATGTCTTAACAATAGATCTGGATTTTTCATAATTTATTTTGGAGTTTAAGACCTCCAGAAATTATTTGGGAAACCGAAAGTTTGACAGCTCAAAAATGGCCAACATAGGGTTTTTAACGAGATTTTTCACCAACCTAAACATCTCGAAGAATGGCCGTTCTTGATTCTAAAAATCCTTTGTCTACAGTAGTTTAATGTCCTAGAAAACCAAAGCGTAAAACATTTTGGAGCTTGGTTAAAAACAGCCTCAAAGTAGGCCGAAAAACCTCCGAAAAAGCTGGAAAATTATATATATTTATAAACTTGTAATGTTGGGTGATTTAAGACATAAAAATCTACAAATATATATATCATCATATAGTAGAGATATTAAGTCCTTATTATCATTTAGGACTCGATTAATCTCGCTCGGTGCATCATCCATCCATTTACGCTAAAAAGCATATTACGCTCGTTTTTACCATCACACGCTCGGTGAGTTCTCATAGCCCCTATTTTCACGCTGTTATATTTTGGGGATGAAATACATGCTTCGTTTTTATATGGACACGAAAACATCTTCATTTCTATTATGTATTACACATGTGGTTCCATCAGCCCTTATATCATGAACCGTTAATTGCATTTATTTGTAAGCGCGAATATATTGTGGATAGATCTATTGGGAGTCATGTCCCCCACTCGAGTTAGTTCGGGTCGGCTAACAGCGAGTGCATATATATTCAACACACGATATTACGTATGGGAATACTACACACGGCAAACTCATTTTAATTAAGCTTCGGTTGCAAGATGGTTTATATGTAATACATAACATGGAATTCATGATTTTATAAATTCAATCTCTATTATTATTGTCCATACAAGTCATATTTACGCGTAAACCTATGAGCTCACCAACAATTTTGTTGACGTATTTTAGCGTGTATTTTCAGGAAATTAAGGCAAGTCCTACACCTCGGTAGTATTTTCAAGCTTCCGCATTTAAGGAGTCGCACTCAGTTTCAAACCGTCGGAGATTTACTTGCATTATTTTGGATAATTTAATTATGTATTTAAATCTCTATATCTTGCGAACTACTTTTATCATTTTCGGGTTATGTAAAACATTTATATCTTTTAAAGTTAAACCGATGTATTTTTGAAAACGTCCATACAGTGGTCGTTCATTATGATTATGGTTACGCTTCCGCGACGTCACGCTTCGTTGCCAACCGGGGTAACGGGGTGTGACAGATTGGTATCAGAGCCATAGTTATAGTGAACTAGGTTGCATTAGTACCCTAGACTATAACTGCACTTAAGTTTTACTGGTTTTGAAAATATCTTGTAACTAACTAAAAGGCTATGCATGGACCTTGATAGCAGAAAACATGTCCCACCCAGAGACCATCATCTTGTCAGATTCAGAGGATGAGTACACCCCTACAAGCCCCGGAGTCACTGAAGTTTTCACTGAAGAAGACCCCTCCGAAGAACCAATGGAGGAGTCAGAAGAGGAACCGATGGAAGAAGATGACGACGGAGAGGATCCACCGACCCCAACAGTCCCCGCCCGCATTCCATACCACCCGGCAGAGCCATCATTTAAGCCATATCGGCCTTACCCAAACGGCCCTAAAATGTTGTATACACCCCGAAAGCGGGTGATCACGCCGAGACGGGAGTCTATTCCCCTCTCGACTCCCCAACCCAATCCCCCACCACCACACCGACGTGTAGAAGCCCGACGATGGGGCTGGATACCTGAAACCCTCCGTGAATGGAGGCAAGAGGAAGGAATCCCTTCCCACTTTGAGATTGGAGGACCATCCTCCGCACCTATCCCGTCACTCACTCAAGAACCCGCCGAACAGACCATTCCACTCTTGGTAGCACGGTCTTCAAGGCATGATCTCCAACTTCGGTTGCTTAACCAAGACATCGGAGAAATGACCGCTCGTTTAGAGCGGGAGGTGTTACAAAACTCCAACATATACTGGGCCAACCAGCACGCCCTCGCCATTCAGCAGGACGGACTGAACGAGCTCCGGCAACGATTAGCCGAGAGCGAGGCCCGCAATGAGGAGCTGGCACAGCGCCTCAATGCTTTAGAAAAGGGAGAGACCCCTGATCACTCCCGCACCTAGTACCCCCCCCCCTCTATCTTTGTAATATTAGGAAATTATTATGTAATAGTGTAGGACTAAAATTTTCGGGTTATAACCCGCCCCAATGTAAGAAAATTATGAACGATTAATGAAAATTGCAAGTTATTTATGAAATTGTGTTTGATGATTATAGTGTTGTGCCTTAAGAAAAATTTACATCTTTAAGATTCAACTTCTTACACTATGCTATTTTCTTTAAACTTTAAGATAATGCCGCCGAGACGAGTTATGAACGCCGCAGAAATTGAGGAACTAGTTGCACAAAGAGTGGCTGCTGCTATAGCCACTTACGAGACCAACAGAAACAGTTCAGCTAATGGAGATGGTGGTGCTAGCCGCACCACGGGAGGAACTGAAACCCACCCTAAGGGTTGCGGAACTAAGGGGTTTTTGAGCTGCAAGCCCCGATACTTCAATGGGACCGAAGGAGCCGTCGGATTAGTACGATGGTTCGAAAAGTTGGAGTCTGTCTTCCGTGTTAGCGGATGCATTGAAGGAGACAAAGTAAAGTTCGCCACCCACACTTTGCAAGACAGCGCCTTGACATGGTGGAACTCGTATACCCAGTCTGTGGGAATTGATGCAGCTTACCAACTCGCCTGGACCGAGTCGAAGCAGATGATGACCGATGAGTATTGCCCGAGGAATGAGCTACAGAAAATGGAGTCAGAGTTTTGGAATCTGGCAATGAAGGGAACAGATGTAGCTGGGTACACCAACCGATTCCACGAACTAAGTATTCTGTGCCCTTAGATGGTGACCCCTGAGTACAAGAAAATCGAGCGTTACATTTGGGGACTCGCTCCTCAAATTCAAGGTAATGTCACTGCCTCCAACCCATCCACCATACAGGACGCCATCAGAATGGCCAACAACCTTATGGATCAAGTGTCCCGGAGAAATGAAGCCAAGGCCGGGGAAAACAAGAGAAAGTGGGAGGACAAGTCAGGGAGGAATACGGGCTCGCAATCCAAGAAGCCCGAGACCATCAAGGCTTATGTAGTAGGAACTGAGTCAAGGAAGGGCTACACAGGTACCAAGCCTTTCTGCACCCAATGCACCTTTCATCACAACAAGGGTCCCTGCCCAACCCCTTGTGGAAAATGCGAACGTATTGGCCATGTGGACAAAGACTGTAAGTTTGGAACCCCGGGTGTCAATGGCGGCAATCAGAGAGGCTGCTATGAATGTGGAGCTACTGGGCACTTCAAGAGTGAGTGTCCGAAGTTGAGAAATGGTGGAGGAGCTCAGGGGAGAGCTTTTGTGTTAGGAGCAGTTGACGCTCGTCAGGATCCCCATGTGGTTTCAGGTACGTTTCTTTTAAATGACATTTACGCTTACGTACTCTTTGATACTGGGGCTGATAGGAGCTTTATATCTGATAAGTTTAGTAAGAAGTTGAATGCCACTCTTTTTCCCTTAGACAACTCTTATACTATAGAACTGGCTGACGGCAAAATAATAGAGGCAAGTAGTATTATTAAGGAATGCACACTGAAGCTGGCAGATCATCCCTTTAAGATAGACTTGATGCCTATAGAACTCGGAAGTTTTGATGTAGTAATAGGTATGGATTGGTTGTCACACAACCAGGCCGATATTTTGTGCGGTAAGAAAGTGGTACGGATAGCACTCCACAAGAAGAAGGTCCTAACAGTCCAAGGGGAAAGAAAGAACCGACAGCTGAATGTCATATCCGGCCTAAGAACTTTAAAGTGCCTTAGGAAAGGTTGCCATGCAGTACTGGTACAAATTGTAGAAAAAGAGTCGGAGGAGAAGCGACTCGAGGATATCCCAGTGGTTGGTGACTATCCGAAGGTCTTCCCGGAAGATTTGTCTGGACTTCCGCCAACTAGGCAAGTAGAGTTTCATATCGATTTGGTGCCGGGAGCTGCACCGGTCGAGAGCCCCATATAGACTTGCTCCTTCTGAAATGCAAGAGCTATCCAATCAATTACAAGAGTTGATGGATAAAGGATTCATTCGACCAAGTTCCTCACCTTGGGGAGCTCCGGTCTTGTTCGTGAAAAAGAAAGACGGATCCTTCAGGATGTGCATAGACTACCGAGAACTAAACAAGTTAACAGTAAAGAACCGCTACCCCCTTCCCAGAATTGACGACCTGTTTGACCAACTACAGGGATCTAGCTTCTACTCTAAGATTGATCTGCGATCCGGTTATCATCAAGTAAAGGTTCGAGAAGAAGACATTCCCAAGACAGCATTCAGAACTCGTTATGGACATTACGAATTTCAGCTAATGCCATTCGGTTTGACCAACGCACCAGCCGTATTCATGGACCTCATGAATCGAGTGTGTAAACCGTATCTGGACAAATTTGTAATATTGTTCATAGACGATATCCTCATCTATTCCAGAAATAAGGAGGAGCACGAACAACATCTCAAGCTGATCTTGGAGTTGTTAGAGAAGGAACAGTTATACGCCAAAATTTCAAAATGTGAATTTTGGTTGCGAGAAGTTAAATTCCTTGGACATGTGATCAACAGCCAGGGAATCCAAGTTGATCCATCAAAAATCGTGGCTATAAAGAACTTGACAACTCCGAGAACTCCCACGGAAATCCGCCAATTTCTAGGACTTGTTGGTTTTTATAGGCGATTTATTGAAAACTTCTCAAAGATAGCTGGTTCCCTAACAGAGTTGACTCGGAAGGATGTAAAATATATCTTGGGTGAAGAGCAAGAAAAGGCGTTTCAGCAGTTAAAGCAAAGACTGTGTAGTGCACCAATTCTGTCCTTACCTGAAGGGACTGAAAATTTTGTGGTCTACTGTGATGCCTCACACAATGGATTAGGTTGTGTGCTTATGCAAAGGGATAAGGTCATTGCTTACGCATCACGGCAACTCAAAATTCACGAGGTCAACTATACGACTCATGATTTGGAGCATGGAGCAGTGGTGTTTGCTCTCAAAATATGGAGGCACTACCTGTATGGAACTAAGTGCACGGTGTTTACAGACCATAAAAGCCTTCAGCATATTCTGAATCAGAAAGAGTTAAATATGAGGCAACGTCGTTGGGTTGAGCTGCTTAGCGATTATGACTGCGAAATTCGTTACCATCCGGGGAAGGCGAATGTTGTAGCTGATGCCCTGGGCCGAAAGAAACGGGTTAAACCATTGAGAGTCCGAGCTTTGGTCATGACTATACAGTCAAACCTAAACTCTCAAGTTCGCGAGGCGCAAGAGAAGCAGTCAAGGAAGGTAGTCTACTGGATGAAACCTTGAGAGGTATGGATAAGCAGTTTGAAATCAAGCCTGATGGATGTCGGTACTTCATGAGCAGAATTTGGCTACCAAAATTTGGAGGAGTAAGGAAGCTGGTCATGGATGAAGGGCATAAAACAAGATATGCTATTCATCCAGGGTCAGATAAGATGTACCACGACTTGAAAGGAATGTACTGGTGGCCAAACATGAAGGCTGACATTGCTACCTATGTCAGCAAGTGCTTAACATGTTTGAAGGTTAAGGCTGAGCACCAGAAACCATCAGGGTTGCTAGTTCAACCAGAAATACCCCAGTGGAAGTGGGAAAACATCACCATGGATTTCATCACCAAGTTGCTGAAGACTTCTGGAGGTTATGACACTATTTGGGTGATTGTGGATCGACTTACCAAAACCGCACATTTCCTGCCAATCAAGGAGACTGATAAGATGGATAAGTTAACACAAATCTATCTTAAAGAAGTCGTCTCAAGGCATGGAGTGCCAATATCAATTATATCAGACAGGGACAGCCGGTTCACATCAAGATTTTGGCAGTCATTGCAAGAGGCATGTGAGACCCTCTGATTTCTCAAAGGTCTCAAGTCTAGGCCCACTAGCAATGCAATATCAATCAGGAAACTAAGATAAAATTAACAATTGCGGAAATAAAGTTAATTACAAACAGAGACAAAATTTAAGTAGCAAGGTACAAACATCTAGACTATTACATCAAAGCACAAATGTAAACTAGCCCAAACCCCAAAGCTAAATCTTCAATCAAGTACCAAGGTATTGGAACAGGTTCTAATGCACTTCTAGCTCTTTCAAAGTCCTGACCTACGAACTAGGTCCAGCCAATCCTTTGCCTTTACCTGAAAAATAATGCAACAACGGGTAAGCTTAATTGCTTAGTGAGAATGTAGAATTTCACGTTTAACATGCAATTATGAACGCAGAAGCACATGCACTGCACTCGGCTCATGCACGGCTCAGCTCTATATGCACTGCACTAGGCTCATGCACAGCTCAATCTCGAAGGGTCATTGGCCAATTAATGCTCTTTTGATGCGCGACTTTTGCTCAGCTCCCAGTTATAAAACTGTTGTTGCTCTTGAGACTTTTAGACAAATTCATAAGGAATGCTCGGATGATGATAAATCCATACACACGCATCATTAGTGGGGATCAGCCACGTACTGGGCTAGCTACCAGTAAAAGCTCTATATGGATATCATCGGAATGCTCAGCTCTAGCTACCCTCTGTGCTTTCATCACGTAAATCAGCACATCATAAGCCTAACATTAACCCAACACTGAGCAATAGTGATGGTGTTAAGCTTAACAATCAAATGACTCGTCAAAGAATCGAATCTAGAAGAAGAAATACTCAGCTCAACAAATCATAGTAAATACACTATGACAATATTTCAATAAGCTCAAGATCAGATTATCAATAAATCAGAATCATGCAACAAAAGTCTCAATTCACATAATATGCAGTTAAAATGAAATCTACAACTCACTGTTACTGGTTATCTGCACTTTCTGGCTCTGGCTCAGTTGCTCTCAATCTGTTAATCATATCATTATTGATATTTATTAGCCTCAGAATCATTTGAATAATAAATTCAATGTTCATTCGTTGGTCTTTAATCTCAAAGTCTCATAAGATTGCATTTTCGGAAATCTGATCATATGTGATCGTGCATATATATATTCATATGATTTCTATTTGATGGTATTTCTTAATTTTATAGATCTTGATTTCAATATTTGATCATTCATATTTATATAAGGAATCTGTTGTATATATATATTTTGAATTATAAATACTGCATTCAGATTAGGACCATCCGAATTCGGATTATTCAGATTCGGTTCTAAATCATCCGAAATGACACATCCGAAGTTGGTCCGAATTGAGTCATCCGAAATATGAACCGAGATGGGGCACCATCCGAAATTTTGACACTTCATTCGAATTGTACAAGAAGCGCAGAGAACTCGCCGAGTTGGCTTGGTGAACTCGCCGAGTTCACGTCCGAAGTACGGACCCAAAACCGGATTCCGGACACATCCGAGTTCGGTTCTATTTCAGGTCCAAAACTTATTTCGGTTCTCATCCGAATTCGGGTCCCAACCGAATTCGGATCCAATACTTATGAATTTTTGAAGAAATATTCAAGTGTTCTTGGGAACTCGCCGAGTTCCCCTATGAACTCGCCGAGTTCACATGCAGATATGCAGGTCGCAACTTACGGATTTTTATTAAAATTGCCCAAAAACACTTTTTAGTAACATGCAATGAAATATAAAGTGGTGTTATCATTAATTAAGTGTTTTTATACAATTTTCCTTATCCATAACATCATAATTCATTCAAGATCATTCAAAATAGATTATTTTTTTGTCAAAACACATTTTTACTTAAAATTTCAGATTTTGAACTTATTTGAATGAATTAATCCGTAGATTTTGTTTCTGATACTTCTGTTAACTTAAATTTACCATAATCTTCAGAAATTTTAAACATGCAACCTAAATTTCTTACTATTTAATCCTAGGTTTCGGTATCTAATATTGAAATTAGGGAGTTTAGTCAATAATTACCTCAAATTCGTGTGTAATCCTACATGCAACCGTATATTCTTGTAGTATTCTTCGAGATCTTCCCGATGACGTATAAATCTTGATGATCCGACGGTCGGTTTAGAAGAAATCTTAGAGAGATGTAGAGAGAGAGTAGAGAGAGAAAATCTTAGAGAGAGAGTCTAGAGAGAGAGAAATCTGATTTTCTAAACTTAAATTCCGTTTATATATTCTAACTAGTTATGTTTGCTACTTAACCCACTATTACTTTCGTATCTTATATATCTTTTATTTAATTATCTTAATAATTTATTAAACCATAAATCATAATTTAAATATTTATATAATTTAATTAAAATATTTCAAAGACTTAATTAAATTATAATTCAAAGTAATGTAATAAAATTACATTTTTGGTTCGATAATCAGATATTTATTTGGGCTAAAAGTTGGGTTGTTACAGAATGGGCTCCACCACGCACAAACTTCGTCCCTGAAGTTAGATATGTTCGAACAGACTTGGGCAGATAGCTTTTATGATATCTCTTAATTCCCAAGACTGATACGAACTTTTGTGGTGTTTCCACTGAACGAGCACCATCTGTATTTCATATCTTTTTATTTCTTTGAAATTCTCAAGCACAAGAAACTCAAGTTTCTCTTCTGAGCTTCATATTTGATTCAATATTCCCCTGTTTGATCATTTTAAGAATTCTGACTTATTATTCATACTCTTAATATATGAGTTTTATGCTTTACGCCATAATCAATCCAGATAACAACTCAATACATGAGTTAGCTCATATATCACTTTCGTTTGATCTTGAGCCAGTTATGGCTTTTTAAATCTCTCATCTGTATTATTGTAAAATTTTCATTTGCTAACTTATGCAATCACATAAGAGATTTGTAGAAATTCTGATTATCTGTGGTATAGTCACTTTGTGGGCTTTTGAGATTTAACTTTATATCTCTTTCAATTTAACTATCATCTCTATATTTTAGTTAGTTCATGTCTCTTCTGATTTGCTCTTGAAATAGATACAGAGCTTTTCGGGAGTCTGATATCTGTACTTTTATGTTTCTTTATTGATGATGTTTCAATCATCAATCGCTTAACCAATTTCTGATTTATGTTGTCTTGTTATGAAGATTTATAATTTTTCTTCGCTCTAACAAACCAATGGAATCAATCTTCCGGCACAACAATCGGAGTCAACTCTTCGTGTAACGACTCCATCTTACCTACCTTGGTCTCCAATTATACTGCTATATCTGCCACATCCTTTACATAAGCAGTCTCCACGACCATTTAGATCATCTTCTACTTTATCGTCATCGCCTTCCTCTATTAGTTCATTGTGTAATTCGGTCAAGATGCTTCGACAAAACAATAATCTTTGATTCTGTTTAATTATATGTATAGACTTAGGCTTGAATCTTCATTGATGAATTTCTGAATTTGAAATTACTTTACTCTTTTGGCGGAAGCTTCTCATTTATATACAAATAGGTGGAATAAGAATTCCATATGGACTATCTCACTAGTCTCGCATCGACATAATGAGGATCCAACACTTACATCTATATTGACATATAACAGACTTTTCATTGGCCATTTATGACCAATTGCTTGACTTTACAAAGATCTCAATCTATTTCTTTATCACTCTCGCTTTGTTCCTCTGACTTCTTTGATTCTCGTTCAAGTTGTCATTAGGTGCTTAATTACTTGATTTAGATACTCTTCTCATTAATATTTATTGGATCAGCAACTTCTACCTCTGTCTCATTATAAGACACGCTGTAATCATTTAGATTACAAGGATTTACGAAGTAGCTGGTGTTTAGGATTATATTTTGATTTCTCTCGGGTTTTGAATCATACATGATTCAGATTACAACACCTATCTTGGTTTATAGGTATAATTTCTGATTGGAAGGTATTTGAATCATAACTTCAACTGATACAACCCATATGTCATCCGCATTATTCACTATCGATGACAGGGTTGTACAGTTAAACTCAACACTTATGTTGGAATTGAAATTCATATGGTAACAGAATTAAATCATTTTAGCATATAAGAAACTTAGTATTAGTTACCATTGGGGTCTTTTGGCGTCTCTGGTGTCTCCTCAACATCTTCAGTAGTAATATGGAAAGCTCGCGCCTTTGCTGTAGGTATCATTGTAGTACTCTGTTGAATTGCTCTGCCAACTGGTTGTTCAGGATTAGTAAGCACGCGTGTATTCGGGCAATGTTTGGCATAATGTCCACGCTCACCACAGTTGTAGCATACATCGCTTCTTTCTGGGCACTCGTCGCTTCCATGTCCAATCCGGTTACAAGTGTAACAGGTCACATCTATAGGGTTGCAGCGTCCGCTATGAAATTTGTTACAGCGTTTGCACGGTCGCGCTCCTGACTGTATGGAATAAACTCTAGTCTTCTGAGGTGTAGAGGACGCTTGTGACTGCTGCTGACTGGACTTTGATGAACCGAATAATCTACCAGATTTCTGTTTCTTAGGTGGAGATGGACATGTAGGACTTACAGCCATCATAACGGGTTCACAACTAGAATCTGTGAATTCTCGCTCCACCATTCTTGCTGCTTCCACTATGCTGAGATACGTCGTAAACTTGATGCTGCTCATTTGTCTTCTATATGTTGGATTCAGACCCAGTCTGAATCGGTTTATCTTACGCTCTTCTGTTGCTACTTGATATGACGAGTAGCCGCAAAGTCTCGAGAACTCATGCTCGTATTCATCAACAGTCTTAGTTCCTTGTTTCAATTGCATCAACTGCATCTCGAGTTCGTCTTGTTTATCCGTTGGACAGTATTTGGCGTTGAACATCTCTAAGAACTGCTCCCAATCCAATGTCGTAATTGTTTCCTCACCATAGATGCTTCTTTGTGTTTTCCACCAGGCTCTAGCAGCTCCAACGAACAGTGCTGTAGCAAACTTAACTCTATTGCTGTCCAGACATTCTGAGATACTGAAGATCTCTTCAGTATGACTTACCCAATCTAACGCTTGTATTGGATCTACTGTGCCTTCAAACGTTAAGGCACCACTCGCTTTGAAGTCTTTAAATCTACAGCCTTTTGGCTGCACAACTCGCTTATTGACGTGCTCATTATCGGATTCCGATTCGCTTGACTGTTCAGTTTGCTTCTTTTTATGTTTATTTCTCTTTTCAGTTTTCTTTATTGATTCAATTTGCTCTAGCATAAACTTGTTTTGTTGCTCATTATTCTGGGTTATTAGTTGTTGCATCATTTCCAGGACTTGCTCTGGGGTCATGCCACCTGATGGTCCACCTTCTCCTGACATAGTTCTGAAATTCAAATCACTAAATGTTTAGATCATTAGCCTAGCACATTGTACCCTTTCATGCCCCGTCCTACTAGTCTCTGAAACCTATCTTAGTTCAAGCCATCCTGTCATGATTGATACTATAGCATTGCACAAGTTTGAGATCATGTATTACATGTAATACAATGATTCACTCAAACTATGGCTCTGATACCATCCTGTGAGACCCTCTGATTTCTCAAAGGTCTCAAGTCTAGGCCCAGTAGCAATGCAATATCAATCAGGAAACTAAGATAAAATTAACAATTGCGGAAATAAAGTTAATTACAAACAGAGACAAAATTTAAGTAGCAAGGTACAAACATCTAGACTATTACATCAAAGCACAAATGTAAACTAGCCCAAACCCCAAAGCTAAATCTTCAATCAAGTACCAAGGTATTGGAACAGGTTCTAATGCACTTCTAGCTCTTTCAAAGTCCTGACCTACGAACTAGGTCCAGCCAATCCTTTGCCTTTACCTGAAAAATAATGCAACAACGGGTAAGCTTAATTGCTTAGTGAGAATGTAGAATTTCACATTTAACATGCAATTATGAACGCAGAAGCACATGCACTGCACTCGGCTCATGCACGGCTCAGCTCTATATGCACTGCACTAGGCTCATGCACAGCTCAATCTCGAAGGGTCATTGGCCAATTAATGCTCTTTTGATGCGCGACTTTTGCTCAGCTCCAAGTTATAAAACTGTTGTTGCTCTTGAGACTTTTAGACAAATTCATAAGGAATGCTCGGATGATGATAAATCCATACACACGCATCATTAGTGGGGATCAGCCACGTACTGGGCTAGCTACCAGTAAAAGCTCTATATGGATATCATCGGAATGCTCAGCTCTAGCTACCCTCTGTGCTTTCATCACGTAAATCAGCACATCATAAGCCTAACATTAACCCAACACTGAGCAATAGTGATGGCGTTAAGCTTAACAATCAAATGACTCGTCAAAGAATCGAATCTAGAAGAAGAAATACTCAGCTCAACAAATCATAGTAAATATACTATGACAATATTTCAATAAGCTCAAGATCAGATTATCAATAAATCAGAATCATGCAACAAAAGTCTCAATTCACATAATATGCAGTTAAAATGAAATCTACAACTCACTGTTACTGGTTATCTGCACTTTCTGGCTCTGGCTCAGTTGCTCTCAATCTGTTAATCATATCATTATTGATATTTATTAGCCTCAGAATCATTTGAATAATAAATTCAATGTTCATTCGTTGGTCTTTAATCTCAAAGTCTCATAAGATTGCATCTTCGGAAATCTGATCATATGTGATCGTGCATATAGATATTCATATGATTTCTATTTGATGGTATTTCTTAAATTATAGATCTTGATTTCAATATTTGATCATTCATATTTATATAAGGAATCTGTTGTATATATATATTTTGAATTATAAATACTGCATTCAGATTAGGACCATCCGAATTCGGATTATTCAGATTCGGTTCTAAATCATCCGAAATGACACATCCGAAGTTGGTCCGAATTGAGTCATCCGAAATATGAACCGAGATGGGGCACCATCCGAAATTTGACACTTCATTCGAATTGTACAAGAAGCGCAGAGAACTCGCCGAGTTGGCTTGGTGAACTCGCCGAGTTCACGTCCGAAGTACGGACCCACAACCGGATTCCGGACACATCCGAGTTCGGTTCTATTTCAGGTCCAAAACTTATTTCGGTTCTCATCCGAATTCGGGTCCCAACCGAATTCGGATCCAATACTTATGAATTTTTGAAGAAATATTCAAGTGTTCTTGGGAACTCGCCGAGTTCCCCTATGAACTCGCCGAGTTCACATGCAGATATGCAGGTCGCAACTTACGGATTTTTATTAAAATTGCCCAAAAACACTTTTTAGTAACATGCAATGAAATATAAAGTGGTGTTATCATTAATTAAGTGTTTTTATACAATTTTCCTTATCCATAACATCATAATTCATTCAAGATCATTCAAAATAGATTATTTTTTTGTCAAAACACATTTTTACTTAAAATTTCAGATTTTGAACTTATTTGAATGAATTAATCCGTAGATTTTGTTTCTGATACTTCTGTTAACTTAAATTTACCATAATCTTCAGAAATTTTAAACATGCAACCTAAATTTCTTACTATTTAATCCTAGGTTTCGGTATCTAATATTGAAATTAGGGAGTTTAGTCAATAATTACCTCAAATTCGTGTGTAATCCTACATGCAACCGTATATTCTTGTAGTATTCTTCGAGATCTTCCCGATGACGTATAAATCTTGATGATCCGACGGTCGGTTTAGAAGAAATCTTAGAGAGATGTAGAGAGAGAGTAGAGAGAGAAAATCTTAGAGAGAGAGTCTAGAGAGAGAGAAATCTGATTTTCTAAACTTAAATTCCGTTTATATATTCTAACTAGTTATGTTTGCTACTTAACCCACTATTACTTTCGTATCTTATATATCTTTTATTTAATTATCTTAATAATTTATTAAATCATAAATCATAATTTAAATATTTATATAATTTAATTAAAATATTTCAAAGACTTAATTAAATTATAATTCAAAGTAATGTAATAAAATTACATTTTTGGTTCGATAATCAGATATTTATTTGGGCTAAAAGTTGGGTTGTTACAAGGCACTGGGTACACCTCTAGATATGAGCACAGCCTATCACCCGCAAACAGATGGTCAGAGTGAAAGGACTATTCAGACATTGGAAGACATGCTAAGGGCATGTGTTATCGACTTTGGCAAAAGTTGGGACAGACACCTGCCATTAGTTGAGTTTTCCTATAACAACAACTATCACTCAAGTATTAAGATCGCCCCATTCGAGGCACTCTACGGGCGAAAGTGTCGATCGCCACTTTGTTGGGCTGAAGTAGGAGATTGTCAGATTACTGGACCTGAGATCATGCAGGAGACTACAGAAAAGATAGCCCAGATTCGTAACCGGTTAAAGATCGCGCGGGATCGACAGAAAAGCTATGCCGATATTCGACGGAAGGATTTGGAATTTCAAGAGGGAGATCAAGTAATGTTGAAAGTCTCACCTTGGAAGGGCGTAATCCATTTTTTGGGAAACGAGAAAAACTCAATCCTCATTATATCAGACCATTCAAGATCACCAAAAGAATTGGCCCGGTAGCTTACCGACTCGATCTGCCCCCAGAACTTAGTAACGTTCATATCACCTTCCACGTGTCAAATCTTAAGAAGTGTCTGGCTGATGAATCACTCGTTATACCCATGGACGAGCTGGAGTTAGATGATAAGTTGAACTTCATTGAGCAACCTGTAGAAATAATGGACCGAGAAGTCAAGAAACTAAAGCACAGTCGGATCCTGATAATAAAAGTCAGATGGAACTCTAAGCGAGGTCCTGAGTTTACGTGGGAACGCGAAGATCAGTTTCGAGAAAAATACCCTCAGCTGTTCTCAAATACTCAAGCAGTAGAGAACACGAGCTAATTTCGGGACGAAATTCCCTTAACAGGGGGAGACTGGAACATCCGGCATTAATCCAGGTTAGCAACAATGCCCTATTCTGTATTTAATAGTCAATTATAGCCTAATCAATGGTCATTAGAAATTAATCAAGTGATTAACAAGGTTTATTAGAAAATTCAACTCAATTAGAATCAAATTCATCGGTGATATTCTATACAGAATAGATTGTAGCTAGTTTGTATCTATTTAAAATATTGTTATTGTCGTACTAGTAAATTGTTATCGTTGTATCTATATAGAATACATGATAGTTTAAATAGATATATGTTAATCTACATAGAATATGTTCGCCGGTTAATTTGTTAAAACTGTGTTTTTAATGTATTTTACATAGAATATGCGATCCTCTACATATGTTATGAATAGTAATGTTAATCTACATAGGTTATGAATGGTAATTTGTTAAAACTGTGTTCTTATATATCAATCTATATAACATTCTACATAGATTATGAATAGGAATGTTAATCTACATAGATTATGAATAGTAATTTGTTAAAACTGTGTTCTTATATATTATTCTGTGTAACATTCTACATAGATTATCAATAGTAATGCTAATTGTCACACCCCGTTACCCCGGTTGGCAACGAAGCGTGACGTCGCGGAAGCGTAACCATAATCATAATGAAAGACCACTATATGGACGTTTTCAAAAATACATCGGTTTAACTTTAAAAGATATATATGTTTACATAACCCGAAAATGATAAAAGTAGTTCGCAAGATACAGAGATTTAAATACATAATTAAATTATCCAAAAGAATGCAAGTAAATCTCCGACGGTTTGAAACTGAGTGCGACTCCTTAAATGCGGAAGCTTGAAAATACTACCGAGGTGTGAAACAACTTATGATTCTTGTTGTTTATTCAAAGACTACTTGTATAAAAGTTATAAAAGTTATATAACACATATATAACACATGTTTTCATAATATTAACATGTTTATAATGTGTTCATATATTCATAAACGCATTTAAAGAAACAACTTAAAAATAAGAACTGGAAACTTATAAACTTGAGTTTTTATGAAACTTGTTGTTGTTGGTGATTATATATATTATGCAAGACTTATATAAACATAAATGTATGATGAAATAAGCTAGTATTTACTTACTTTGACGTATTATAGGAATGAAAATGAGTAGAAGTTGAAATCCTTGCAAGACTTTTCACCAAAACTCTTGAAATATTAAAAGAACAGAAAGTTGCAAATTTTGGTGTTCTTGACACCTCTTAGCCGGATTTGAGAGAAAGAAAAGAAGAGATTTTTGTGTTGTGAAGGTGTGAAGAATGAGATGATTCATTGAAATGTCCAAAGCCTTCTCTTCACAATCAAATCTCAAGCAAAGTCCATCAAATTTCTCCCTAAGATGGTCTATAAGTCTCAATTTCTGGCAAGAAACTTCCTTGATTCACTTTTCTTTCTTGAAACTTGAAAATCCTAAGCGACGAGGTAGGTTTCTTCAAATATTTTGGAGAAAAGATGAAGAAATGGAATCTAGTTTCATCCTAAAGATTTGTGGAGTGTATATATATATATATATATATATATATATATATATATATATATATATATATATATATATATATATATATATATATATATATATATATATATATATATAGACACACACACACACACATATAAATATAATTTTACACCTACACTGTAACAACCTACCTTTAATGCTTTAATGCTTCTGTATTTGACTTAATAATGTAATTTAATTACATTATTTGTATTGTAATTTAATTAAGTAATGAAATTATTTATTGGTGGGCTGTGCAGTCATCAGTGGGATGCTGACTATTTCAATGCTAACTCCCTGTTGGGAGCTAACAGCAGATGTGGTTTGATTCCTGCATTCTGGGCTAGGAACCTCCCTCACACTCTGTCTAGCTATCTCTACTATATCAATTAGTCCTGCACCTCCCTCATTTGGATCATTAGCTCCCTCATCATCATCATTATCATCATCATCTCCTTCTGTAGCTCCCTCAAGAATATTTGATAGAGTTCGTTCGGAATCGGAGCTGCTTTCTTCTCCCTCACCACCCCTCACAGGTACTTCTACTCCCTCGCTCAAAGATTGGCTTCCCTGAACTTGAGCCCCATGCTGAAGTTCCACCGCACCTATAACTCCCTGGTTAAGAAAACCTGGTTCTTGCGTTTCTACAGGAGCGTGATCTATGCGATACAACCTCACATGCTCGCTCTCCGGATCAGCATACTTTAATAACGATTCAGGAATTGGCATTATGTTGCGTTCGGTGAATCCGGTTGCTCATGTAAGCTCATCATTACATAATTAGGGCACCGTTAAGCATTAGATCGTTTAGGAATATTTTCATTTCCCCTTAAGATTCCTCTGATCAGAATTTGGATAAACTTTTGAAGAGGGACAAACTTTCGTGATCTCTTTGTCATTTTTTCTAACACGACCTCCTTCAGATCTTCCCGGATACATTACGCGTAATCATAGTGTTTCTTGAACACGATTCCATGAAACGTTCTCAGACAGTGAATTCGACATCTGTCAATCCCAGTATGTTTTGTCGTCATGCATCGGTTTATGATGCCAAAAAGTGTGTACCATTCGCCATTAAGTCCATTTATATGGAACTTAGATTCTTTGGTAGTGGTTTTGAATACCCCAGACAGATCAGATCATGTACTAATTCGTCATCGGATACAAAATCCTCAAAATCGGCTAGATCTGGGATATTCACGGTATCGATGCGACGTGGAAAAAATAGATTATGTCTCAATCTGGCTAAGGTAATCTTTGTCTTAAATTGATCGATGGTAACCTTAAAGTGATGGTTACCATCAGCTGGGACAAACTTGACAGTGTGCCAAAATTGTTGAAGATAGACCTGGGGAATCGAAGGTTTGTATTGGAGAAGATATCCTAAAGGATGACCTTTAAGAATGTCTACGAAAATTTGTTGGCTGACTTTTATGACTTTAGTATCAAGGGGAGGTTTGTTATCACGAAATGGTAGGCAATATTTTGGTTTAACAAGTTGATTATCTGGGATGAGAGTGGAAGGTGAAGGTCGGGTGACTGATGCAGATTTTACTGGTTTAGAAACAAGGGTGTGATTTGACGATGAATATGAATCAGATGAGTTTGAGGGTTGGGATTGAGCTGGTGATGCCATTTGAAACCTGTGAAAAGTAATAAACATGTTAGAATCAACAGATAATCAAATGAAATCCTGCAAATAGAAAAATAAAACATTTTGCTAGAAATTAGAAAAATATGTGTTTTTCTTTTTAAAGCGTTGGGATTCCAGACAATAATATTAAAATATTATTGTTAGGATTCCAAAGTCAATCGTTAAGAGTCCAGTGTTAGAAAAACACAAATTTAAAAAATTTCTCGGCAAATGTGCTATTTTTCTTAAAAACTTAAATTCCCAACACTTCGAAACTTTTGGACAATATTGAGTAAAAAACTCGGGTGAAACCTGAATGGAACTCGAATAAAAAAGGACTTTCTCGAATGCACCTAAGAACCAACTCGAATGACACTTATGACCAACTCGATTGACACATGAGTGGACTCGAATGACACATATTGTGTCCTCGAATGAAAGGATATATCGAGAATGTGAGAAAAATGTTCTAACTCCTTGAATGAACTCAACTCGGATGAAACTTGAAAGGACTCGAAGCATATATGAGTCCAACTCGAATAAATCTTGAATCGACTCGAATCAGTTATGTTATCGCGGGTTATTTTAAAAAATTTCTAAGTCCTGAACATGAAGTAACTCGAATAACATAACAGATTTTCTAGAAATAAGATGTGTTCAACTCGAATGAAACGATAAGTTTCTCGAGTGATGCTTCACTCAACTCGCATGAAGCTTGACACATTCTCGATTACAGTGTTAATCGAGAAAACGTTGAAAAATATTTCTAAGTCCATATACACTGATATTTTCAAAAATTCAATTTATGGGCTTTTTCACTTATTAAAAAATGGAGTCCTACTCGAAAATTGATTTCAAATAATATTTGTTTACTGAACTTTATTCAGAAACAACTATTTCATTCCAGAAATCTCAATTTTAAGAAATATGAACTCGGCCATTTGAAAAATTCAAGAATAATGTCTGTGTGCTTGAAAATGAAACTTGAAATTTGATATTGAAGTTCATCGTAGTAAACCGCAGGTAAACACACAATTAATTTCATAAGAAATCCAACAAAAAAATAAAACCCATTAAAACATTGGTACGAACATATGAACAGTTACACATATTATTCGATATGTAGAAAAAGAAAAACTCAGTTATTGTTGGGAAATATTCTAAGTATGTCAAGCTGTTAGTTAGATTTCTCAAACTGTTAGTAGATTTTCTGTGTAATTACAAAGTTCAAGCTGTTAGTTGAGAAAGTTCAAACTGTTAGTTCAAAAGTTAAAGCTGCCAGTGTTCAAGTTCAAGTTGCTCAACAGATAGTCTTCAAGTTGCTCAACAACTCAATAAACAGAAAGTGCTGAAATTCAGGAAAAGATATATATTCGAAGATTCAAGCATATCTACTACCAGAGAAATCAGAGTTTCTCAAGGAAACAAATCAGAAGGCATTATATATACATAGAATAGGTTTTTCTATAGTAAGTCTGCACGTACAAGTTTTTGATTCAGTTGTAATTGCTTTTCTGATTAAGTTTTCATAAGCCTCTAAGGTTGTAAAACCCTAAGAACAATCTGTGTTCTTCGTCTAATCAAACAGATTAGAGGTGATTGTAATCATTGAGTTTGGTAATACAAAAGGTTTGATTGTTGATTATATTTATGTGTTATTTGTTTTGAAAGCTCTTCTTAAAACAGTTAAGTGTAATTCCGCAAACTTCTTAATTGGACTTTGATTCAATACAAGGTTATTGGTTTTATACTCTGATTGATTCAAACCAGTTAATCTTAGGTAGTCATTTTGATCTTGACAAGTGGTATCAGAGCCACAGGTTTTTCTTTGTTTTCAAAGTCATAAGCTTTCTTTTAAAATTTTAATTTTCTGCAATGGAATTTGATAATAGCAGTAGTGGATCTGGGCAAGGACTCAAAGTGCCTATGCTCAAACCCACTGAGTTCGAGATGTGGAAACTCAGGATTCAACAGCACATTCAATTTATTGATTATGCCATATGGGAAGCTGTTGAATTTCCTCCTGTAGTTGATCCTGAACTTGATGCTGAGGGCAAGCCTATAAAAACACCTCCAAAGACTGAACTTGAAAGAAAGGCTAGAATGAATGAAGTGAAAGGTCTTAAACTTTTACAGATAGCCATTCCTAATGCTTATCAACACCAGTTTAAAAAGTTCTATACTGCTCACTCTCTTTGGATTGCCTTAGAGAAAAGATTTGCTGGCAATGCTAGCACCAAAAGAAATCAAAAAGATCTTCTGAAACAGCAGTATGAAAACTTTTCTGGTGGCAAGAATGAAAACCTTACTCAAATCTTTGACATGTTTAATAAACTGATAGGTGAATTGGAGAGTGCCAAAGTCAGCTTGGATCAAGATGAAGTAAACAGAAAATTCCTTAGATCTCTTGGTGAAGAGTGGACAGTCTATGCTGCCCAATGGAGAACAAAAGATACTCTTGATGAAATAGAGTTGGATGACCATTACAACAGTCTGAGAGTGTTTGAAACTGCGATTGAAAATAAAAAGAAATCCTTTTCATACAATCATAACACTGCTCTGCTGTCATCTACATTAACTGATAAATCTAACTGTTGTGATTCCTTTTCAGGTGCTGATGGAAATTTTACTGAAGTTCATCATGAAGCTTTTGTTGCCAATGATCGACTGTTTGCTCTACATGCTGAAGATTTAGAACAAATCCATCCAGTTGATCTAGAAGAGATGGACTTGAAATGGCGGCATGCTATGTTGACTATGAGGGCTAAAAGGTTTCTGAAAAGAATTGGCAGATCAAACTTCCAAGCCAGACCAGAAGGCAAACCAGCATTTGATAAATCAAAAGTTGAATGCTTTAAATGCCACAAGCTTGGACACTTTGCCAGAGAATGCAGATCCCAAGGTCAACAGCCACCAAGACCCCAGCAAACTAATCAAGCTTCATCATCACAAGCACTTGTCTCTCAAGAAGACAATGTGTTTGACTGGAGTGATCAGACAGAAGAGGAGTTTCAAAATCAAGCTCTCATGGCAGAAACATCTAATGTCACTTCCACTGAACTACCATCTGAGGTAAATGCTAAACTCTGCTCTCAAACATGCAAAAATATGGTTAAAAAGTACAGAGATCATAATGAGAGCATGTGCAAACCTCTAGCTAAGATGGAAGAAAGGAGATATTAGTACATGCAGGCCATAGAAGATCTTGAAAAACAGATTAATGACTACAAAGACAATGAGATTCAAATGGGACATGATAGAACATATCATGAGTGGGAGAAAAAGGAGCTGAATAAGAAAATAAAGTCTTTAAATAAGAAATTAGATGAGGCTGAACAGAAGGTGTTAGAAGCTAACAAGAAAATAGAATCTGTCAATATAGATTTAGGAAACTTCAAATTGGCAAATCAAAAGATGGAGCACCTAATGGAAGTTCAATTTAAAGATAGGGTAAAATCACAACTCAATCCCAAAGAAGGTATAGGATACAGAGCCACTCCACCCCCATACAACAACAAATACATTCATCCCATGAATGAAGTTGCTGATAGGCTAGTTAATGAACCATTAGATGAGTCAATGACTACTGTAGATCCTATCCTTGAAAACAGTCCTGAATCTAAAGAAGAACTGATTCCAAATGAAGGCTGTGGGTGCAAAGAGGTTGAGAGAGAACACAAAACAATGAGTGCACCTATAGAAACCTCTAACCCCAGTAAGAAAGGAAAAGAGAAGATGAGTGTTTGCCATGCTGCTCCACATGTTTCTGTACCTTCTAACTGTAGCACTGCATCTTCCTCAAAAGGTTATAAAAGGGGTAAGTCTGTTCCAATCTGCACATGCCAAAAGCATGGTGTCCAAAAGTTTCCCAAACAACAGCAGGTAAGGGGAAATCAAAGGAACAAGAACCAGTTATAGTCCAATAAAACTGGTTCTCCAATCAAAACAGTCAAAAGATGTTTCCATTGTGGCAGGAAAAACGATTTGGCCAGGCATTGCTTGTACAAACCATCTATTGCAAAACAGACTGTGGTTCAGAAACAGGCATTTGTTGAAAAAACAAAAAATTTTAAGGCCAAACCACCTGTTGCACCAGTTCCGAAGAAAACAGTTGATCACAGGTTCTTAAAAGTCAATAAAAAACAGTCCTCACACCAAAAACAAGTTTTGGCAAAACTCAAATCAAATTTTAAACAGATACGGTGTGTTAAAGGCAAAAACTCAGAACAAACTATTGATACAAATGTTGAAACTGCCAGGCCTAAAGTTGAAACTGGTAGTGCAAACTCTGAAGTTGTTGGCACTAAAAACCCAGTTCAAACTGCTTAACTTAAAACTGGAACTGGTAATGGATCATCTGAGACTGTTAATGCAAAGGCTGGAGACAACACCTGGATACCTCATGTCATAACTAAATATTCTTCACAGAATCCACCATTGGATCTCACTAAGTATAAGAAGTCACAAACAGTATTTAGTTATGTCAATGCACAAGGACAACCCAAAACCAACTTGGTTTCGGTTTACTCCATTACTAACTAAGCTTTTATTTGTGCAGGGCACCCACAGGTCACAACATTAAACAAGATGGCATTTGGACAGTGGATCCTCTAGGCACATGACAGGCAATTCTGAATGCTTGTCAAATTTCAAAGGCTTTGAAGGAGGGTTTGTTGCATTTCGAGGAAATTCCAAGGGAGGTAAGGTCACAGGTAAAGGTACTGTCAAAGCAGGCAATATGCTTTTCAATGATGTTTTGTATGTTGAACAGCTGAAGTACAATTTACTAAGTGTGTCTCAAATCTGTGATAAACAAAATATTGTTGTATTCACAGATTCTGAGTGCATTGTTCTTTCAAAAGATTTTAAAATACCTGAACACCTTGTTTTACTTAGAACACCAAGAAAGGACAATGTCTACTGTTTGGACACAGATCTTTTATCCAAATCAAGTACTTTAAGCTGTTTGATATCCAAAGCATCATCTAATGAGTCTGCTCTTTGGCAAAGAAGGATGTGTCACATGAACTTCCAATCCATGAATATTTTAGTCAAAAAGAATTTGGTAAGAGGTTTAGCACAAAAGGAGTTCATCTGTGATGATCATTGTCTAGCATGCCTTAAAGGCAAGCAACACAAAACTTCTCATAAGGCCAAAGAAGTAAATTCAGTCTCATCTGCTCTTCATCTTATTGATATGGATCTCTTTGGTCCAACATCTGTTTTGAGTTTGAATAAAAGAGCTTACTGTTTAGTCATTGTTGATGATTTCACCAGATTTACATGGGTCTACTTCCTTAGGACTTAAGATGAAACTGCTGAGCTAGTTAAATCATTTATCCTAAGGATAGAAAGCCAATCCAACTTAAAACTTAAGGTGATCAGGTCAGACAATGGAACTGAGTTTAAAAATCACATCCTAAACAATTTCTATGAGTCTAAAGGTATTGCAAGGCAATATAGTGCACCAAAAACACCACAACAAAATGGTGTAGCTGAAAGAAAGAACAGAACTTTAATTGAGGCTGCTAGAACCATGCTAGCTGATTCCAAACTGCCAATGACCTTTTGGGCAGAGGCAGTCAATACAACTTGTTATGTTCTAAATAGGGTTCAAGTTGTTCAATCACAAGGGAAAACTCCATATGAGTTATTCCATCATAGAGTCCCATTAATAGCCTTTCTAAAGTCTTTTGGATGTTCATGCACTATTCTTCACACTAAGACTCACTTAGGAAAGTTTGAAAGTAAGGCAGAAGAAGGTTTCTTTGTAGGATACTCTATTCAAAGCAAAGCCTATATGGTATACAGTGTGTCTAAAACCATTGAAGAAAGTGCCAATGTTGAGCTTAATGAAAACACTGAAACTGTCAAAGGCACTGGTCCTGATTGGTTGTTTGATTTAGATTCACTAACACATTCTCTAAGCTTTGTTGCGTATACTGCAGATACTGATGAAAACATGGATGAGGCTGCCAACACAAATTCTCATGCTGGTAACACAAATGTTCAAGCTGTTGGCACAAAGTTTCAGACTGTTGAAGATTCTGGTCAATGGGATGAGTATACTGTTCTACCACTTCTATCTTGTGACCCACCAGGGGTACTGGATGCCCAACATGATTCAAATCTAAATTATGAAGTGCCACTCCCAAGTCCTGAGGGAACAGCTCCATCACAAAGGGAAACAGTCCGATCTTCTAGTCAAGCTGTTCCTGAAGCTGAACCATCAAGTGGTCCTGAAGGAGATGATACGAATCTAGGAACCTCATTTCAGACAGACAGAGAGCCAACACTCAGAGTTCACAAGTATCACCCTCCCAATCAGATAATGGGTGATCCATGCACTCCTATACAGACAAGGACAACGGTTCACAAGGAGTCTACTGATGCTGAATCAGCAGTTCCTGAATTCAGTCTAGCTGCCTTTGAACATGCAAGTTTCATGTCACAATTAGAACCTAAGAAGGCATCTGAGGCTTTGAAAGATCCATCTTGGATTGAGGCAATGCAGGAAGAACTACTGCAATTCAAGATTCAGAATGTATGCACTCTAGTTGATCTTTCTAAAGGAAAGAGAGCAATTGGTACAAGATGGGTGTTCAAAAACAAGAAGGATAGTAATCAAGAACAAAGCAAGACTGGTAGCACAAGGATACACTCAAGAAGAAGGCATAGATTATGATGATACCTTTGCTCCAGTAGCAAGAATAGAAGCCATCAGACTGTTCCTAGCCTATGCAAGCTTCAAAGGGTTTAAAGTATACCAAATGGATGTGAAGTCTGCATTCCTGTATGGTACAATTGAAGAAGAGGTCTATGTGTGTCAACCCCCTGGATTTGAGGACTACAAATATCTAGACAGAGTCTACAAATTAGACAAAGCCCTCTATGGACTCCACCAAGCCCCAAGAGCATGGTATGACACTCTGTCATCATATCTTCTACAGAATGGATTCAAGAGAGGTACTCTGGACAAAACATTGTTCACAAAGTCCATCAAATCTGAGATTCTGATTGTTCAGATCTATGTTGATGATATCATCTTTGAGTCTACAAATGACAGTCTGTGCAAAGAGTTTGAGGCATTGATGCACAAAAAGTTTCAAATGAGTTCAATGGGAGAACTCACCTTCTTTCTAGGATTGCAGGTCAAGCAGAAGCCCACAGGACTTTTTATAAGTCAATCAAAGTATGTTAAGGACATTCTGGAAAAGTTTGGTTACAAAGATACCAAAGTTGCTAGTACTCCAATGGACACTCACAAGCAGCTTGATGCAGACAAAGATGGAGTAGATGTGGACATTCACCTATACAGATCCTTGATAGGTTCACTTATGTACCTCACATCTTCTAGACCCGATAAAATGTTTGTTGTTTGTGTTTGTGCCAGGTTTCAATGTGCTCCAAAGGACTCACACCTGTTTGCTGTTAAGAGAATCTTTAGATATCTAAAAGGCCAACCACATTTGGGCCTATGGTATCCTGAAGACTCTCCTCTTGAACTAACAACCTATTCTGACAGTGATTATGGAGGATGCAACATTGACAAAAAGTCCACAACTGGTGGATGTCAGTATCTAGGAGCAAGACTGGTCTCTTGGCAATGCAAAAAGCAAACAACTGTCTCCACCTCATCTACTGAAGCAGAGTATGTAGCTGCTGCCAGCTGCTGTTCCCAAGTGATGTGGATTCAAAATCAACTGAGAGACTATGGTATGAACTTCTTATCCACTCCTATTTACATTGACAACTCAAATGCAATAAGCATTGTACAAAATCCAGTGAAATTTCCCAAAACCAAGCATATAGACATCAGATTTCGTTTTATAAGAGATTGTAATGAGAAGAAATTAATCCAAGTTATCAAAATTCATATTGATGATCAGTTAGCTGATCTATTTACCAAACCATTTGATGTAGGAAGGTTCACTTTCCTAGTATCAAATATTGGCATGGTTAATATGGATTAATTTGTTTTTCATCATTCTCTCTTATTTATGAAGAATATATTTATTTCATATGCATGATTAAGGGGGAGACACTGTTTCATTAGAATATGCTTACTTTTCAACTAACAGCTTGAGTCTTTTCTCAAGCTGCTAGTTCATTTCACTCGGACTATTAGTTGTTTCACTTGATCTGTCAAAGTGTGCAGGGTAATTTGGTAAATTCTTTTAAGTGTGTGCGCGGGATTAGATATTTTCGAAACCCCCAAAGCTTTAAAGGTCCCAGTTTCGTTCAATTGTAACTACCAGTTGCAAAAATATCTTCCACGACCTTTCTTTTCTCTCTGAGCGATTCACACACACATCTCTCAAACCCTAAATCACCGTTTGATCGTCAATGGAGTTTGTCAAAGAACACAACTGTCTCCCCTATTCTCTCAAACACACTGACCTTCAACCATTCCACGACATGATGGACTTCCTTTGAAGTTCCCATATCCATCATGCCCTCACTATAAATCCCACCATCTATATATCCCATATAGAACAGTTTTGGAAATATGCCTCTGTCAAAACCATCAATGGAGTCACTTCTTTGACATCCAAAATCGATGGCCACACTGTCACTATCACTGAGGACATCATCTGCCAACACTTGCATCTTCAAGATGCCATAGGTATTTCTGATCTCTCCCTTACTGCGTTACATGAAGACCTTTTTGCTATAGGGTATAGGGGCCCTACTAATTCTTTCACTTTCTTTAAAGCACATTTTGCCCCAAAGTGTAAATACCTTGTACATGTTATACAACAGTGCATAAGCCCTAAAAGAACTGGTTGGTCAGAATTTTCTTCTAATATAGCCACTGCCTTAGTGTGTTTATCAATGGGCCAACAGTTCAATTTTTCAAACATGATTTTTCAGGGTATGTTAAGGCATCATGCCCTAAAGAATGGGAAATTTTTGATGTATCCTCGATTTTTGGCTGAAATAATTGCAAGCACTTGCAATAATCTCAATGTACATAAAAGGATACATGTTTCCCATAGGGAGTCTTTACCATCAATAAAAAGACTTTTAAAACCTAGTGCCAATTTTTTGAATATAGATGTCCCATTGCGCTCTGCAATGCTGGGCATCAATCCAATAAACAGAGGAGAGGGTCCTGAGCAGGCTCAGCCTTCCATCACTACTTCACCCCCAGGACCCCAACCCACTCCTCATGATACACATAATCCATCTGCTCCTTCTATCAAACCCACATCCCCACTCATACAATATAAAAGACAAAGGGTATCAGGAGCTCCTTCCTCCTCAACCCTAATACCAGAGCCAAATATCCCTGTGCAGGAGGACACTTCTGCACAGAATATCCAGAGGGCACCCACTGAGGACACTCCCATCCTCAATTTGGAGGTGGCCATCCCAACAGAGGATGTCCATATGGGTTCTGTGGCTGACACTACTGATGCCTCTGCACAAGAGGCACATGCCAGTGTCAACATCAATAAGACCACACCCATGGCAACAGAGGGTGTGCAAGCACCTTCTGGAAGTCCCCAGTACCAAGAACAGAGGGGCCCAGATGTTTCTACTTTCGGAATTCATGCCAGTGATAGATCACAAGTACCACTCTCATTTGATGATCTTGAGGCTAGTCTGCAACTTATGATATTGACGGATCCTCAGCTGAAACCTGTTGTAGTAGTATTGGAACATTACAGGTCCATTATTGCTACACAGGGGGCACAAATCACATCACTCCAACAGACAGTTGCAGCTCAACATCAAAGAATGGATTATTTTCATCAAGGGTTCACCCTCTGTGGAAATAAGATCATTCAACTTGAGAAGATGATTCGAAACCTAATGGCAAAGGTTGTAGGTCCTCCTGACCAAACCAATGCATCCAAAAAGGGGGAGAATCAGGAGATCCCTATTTCAGTCCAAACAGCTTCAACTCCTGCTCCAACAGTCCCAGATTCTAGGCTAACAGTCGCAACAGCTACTCAAGCTGTTAGCCTAGAAACTCAAGCTGCTCCAATCTGAACAACTAGAGTTGTTATCAAAGAAGGAAATTAGGCTCCAATCAGTACAGTCCAAGCTACAGCAACTGCATCCAAAGATAAGGGCAATGGCATACTTATTGAATCTCCAAAGATTAAATTTTCTTCTAAAGAAGCCCAGGTTGCTCATGATGCTGAACTTGCATGAAAATTAGCAGAGGAACAGGATGATCTTTTAAACCAGCAAACCCATGCTCCAATGAAAGTTGATGAAACCTTAGGTGATTACCTAAGAGGGTTTGTGGTCAAGGAGAATCAAAAGAAAAGGAAAACGCCAACAGGCCATTCAAAGGCAAAGCACAGAAAATTTTTGATCAATTTCTCTTCATCAGTTGGAATTCCAAGGAAAATGACTCAGTCATGGCCAACAGAAAAGCTGCAAGATATACATGACAAAGAGATGAAGAAACAAAAAGCAGCCAAAGTCTCCCAACTAGTCCAAAGCCAACAAGAACCAGTTCAAGCTGGTGTCAGTGATCCTCTAGCTGGTTTCAGTGATCCTTCTCCTCCTGTTCAAGCTGTTGCTAATGATCCCCAATCAGAAGCTATTCAACAAGCAAAGCTTGATCAGGTGAAAAGGGTGTTGTTTGAGCATCAGCTTCAAATGGTGATGCTAATCGAAAAGACCCTCGATCAGCATGACTTCTCCAAACCTCCTATTACATATTGGTATGCTAAGTCAATTGATGACATTGATTTAAAATATCATTTTGTAGTCAAAAGAGAAGTTGGTCCTAAGAAAGAATACAAAAGCGTAGTTCACCTTGTTCAGAAGATGACCAGAGAAGAGTTGACTCAAATGCATCGTATTGGAACAGTTAGTCAATCTAGGTTTCCACTTCTTTGGGTCAAGCAGAGTGTAAAGGATCTTAAGAGCATTTTTGATCCAGAATCTATCAGAAGAGATATAAAAGATGCCAAGGATATGAAGATTGCACATGTTGATCTATATGTGAAATCAAAGACATATAGACTCAAATTTGCAAATGGATCGAGCATGTTCTTCAATTTTGAATTATTTGATCTTCCAAGAGCATGGTTACTGCAAATAAGCTCAGTGAAGATATACTGTGATAAAGAAGAGATGAAAAGAGAATTTTTGAAGGCAATTAAGCAGGAACTTTCACAACTGTAAGTTTTTGGATGCCTTAGTTTGTAGATAACAGTTTTACTTTGTTTTATTTCCTTATTGTATAGAAACTTAAAGTCTTGTGTAAATAATTTAAGTTAGGGAATATTTTAAGTATGTCAAGCTGTTAGTTAGATTTCTCAAACTGTTAGTAGTTTTCTGTGTAATTACAAAGTTCAAGCTGTTAGTTGAGAAAGTTCGAACTGTTAGTTCAAAAGTTCAAGCTGCCAGTGTTCAAGTTCAAGTTGCTCAACAGATAGTCTTCAAGCTGCTCAACAACTCAATAAACAGAAAGTGCTGAAATTCGGGAAAAAATATATATTCGAAGATTGAAGCATATCTACTACCAGAGAAATCAAAGTTTCTCAAGGAAACAAATCAGAAGGCATTATATATACATAGAATAGGTTTTTCTATTGTATGTCTGCACGTACAAGTTTTTGATTCAGTTGTAATTGCTTTTCTGATTAAGTTTTCATAAGCCTCTAAGGTTGTAAAACCCTAAGAACAATCTGTGTTCTTCGTCTAATCAAATAGATTAGAGGTGATTGTAATCATTGAGTTTGGTAATACAAAAGGTTTGATTATTGATTATATTTATGTGTTATTTGTTTTGAAAGCTCTTCTTAAAATAGTTAAGTGTTATTCCGCAAACTTCTTAATTGGACCTTGATTCAATACAAGGTTATTGGTTTTATACTCTGATTGATTCAAACCAGTTAATCTTAGGTAGTGATTTTGATCTTGACAATTATTGATATGAAAGGTAAACATAGATCAGAAATGGACTTACAAATTTTATCAGAAATGATAAAAATCTGAGTTTAATTGGTATACTTCGTGGTTAAGCAAGAGAGTCGGTGGAGAAGATGAATAGCTGTCAAATGTTTGAAAAAATAATTTTGAAATTTGAATTTCAACTATATAGTTGAAATTTCAAATTCAAACTTCACAACCCGGCCCACTCACACAAAATATGGGTTTGTATTTTAAGCCCAATTCTTTTTTACAAAAAAATCACTAAAAAAACTAACTAACCAAAAAAAAAAAAATAATGACAACAACTAAAACAAAAAAAAATTGAACAACAATTAAAAAAAATAATAATAATAATAAAATTGAACAACACACAAAAAAAAAATTAACAACTAAAAGAAATTTAACAACTAAAATAAAGTAAAAAAAATTTAATCAAAAAAATTTAACAAAAACAAAGATTGCTCCCCCTTGATGTTTGTAGTTAAGCTCCCCCTCAGATGTATATAGCTTTTTAAATGACTGCTCCCCCTACACAAATCTGATAAAAATTTATCAGATTTCTAAAAATCATATAAAAATATCTCTCTGCTCCCCCTGCAAATGACAATCCAGATCTATTAAACTCCGAAAAATTTAAACTTTAAATTCACATGAGTTTAACATCAAATTTAAATCAGTATGAAAAAATGTGAATTTAAAATTATAAATTGAAACTACTAAATGTTTAAATCTAGCGATTCAACATACCCAACTTGTATACTAAAAAATTAAAATGTTTTTCATCTAAGGCTTTGGTGAACAAGTTAGCTAACTGATATTCAGTAGGTACAAAATATAATTCTGTATTACCATTTTCTACATGATCTTTAATAAAATGACACCGGATGTCGATGTGTTTGGTTTTAGAATGTTACACCGGATTAGATGCTATGGCTATTGCACTTTGAGAATCAAAATAAATTGGAATCTTTTGTGGTGTAAACCCGTAATCTCTGAGTTGGCTTTTCATCCACAACACTTGAGAACAGCACGACGATACGGTAACGTATTCAGCTTCGGCTGTGGACAATGAAACACAATGTTGTTTCTTAGATGATCAGCAAACGGGTTTGTCACATAGGAATTGAACTACTTCTGATGTGCTTTTTCTATCCATTTTATAACATGCGTGATCAGCATCAGAAGAGGCAGTTAAAGTGAATGATGATTCCCGGGGATACCACAGACCAAGGTTTGGTGTTCCCTTTAGATATCTTAAGAATATTTTGGCAGCAGCCAAATGTGATTCTTTCGGATGTGCTCGATACCTAGTACAAACACATGTAGCAAAGATAATATCAGGTCTACTCGCAGTTAAATACATTAATGACCCAATAATTCCTCGATAATTAGTTACATCTACAGGTTTCCCTGAAATGTCCTCATCGAGTTTGGATTTGGAATCTGGAGCCATGGGAGTTTTCATAGGAGTACTATTTACCATGTTAAATTTCTTTAACATGTCCTAAATATTTTTGTACTGATTGATGAAAATTTCAGTCAGTTATTTCACTTGTAAACCTAAGAAAAAATTGATTTCTCCCATCATGCTCATTTCAAATTTCTGGGACATTAAGAAAGAAAATTTCTTGAAAAATTCTGGATTAGTAGACCCAAATATTATATCATCTACATATATTTGAATTACTATAATATCTGGACCCTGACGTTTTATAAACAGGGTTGTATCCACTGCACCTTTGTTAAATCGACATTTCAACAAGTTTGTTGAAAGTGCATGATACCATGCTCGAGGTGCTTCTTTAAGGCCATACAGGAATTTATCCAAAATATATACATGATTAAGTTTCAAAGGATTAGTAAACCCTTATTGCTGATATGTATACACTTCGTCTGTCAGTTCCCCATTTAGAAATGTATTGTTTTTACATCCATTTGATAAACTGTAAAGTTTTTATGAGCTGCAAAAGCCAAAAATATCCTAATAGCTTCTATTCTGGCAACTGGAGCGAATGTTTCATTGTAATCAATCCCTTCTTGCTGATTGTATCCTTTGACGACGAGGCGAGCCTTGTTACGAATGATGACACGATGTTCATCCTTCTTATTCTTGAAAATCCACTTCGTGCCAATGATTGATTTGTCTTTTGGTCGCTCCACCAATCTCCAGACCTTCAACCTTTCAAACTGATTCAGCTCTTCTTGCATAGCCACAATCCAATCAGCATCCAGAAGAGCTTTTTTATCATTCTTTGGCTCAATTTTGCTCAGAAAGTTTGAAAATAAGCACTCATTCATGGTTGCTCTTCTGGTTTTGACTGAAGCTAAAGGATAACCTATGATGATTTCAGTTGGGTGATTCCTTGTCCACTTAAAGGTATATGGGTAAGGTTGAAGTTGATCTTGATTGGGGTTTATGTCTAGATAGGGAATTTGGGGGTTAGCTTCTGAAGTTGATGGTATATCTACTGAGATCGGGGTTTCTGAATTTTCAGAAGGTAAGGGGGTTACAAAAGATACTGGAGGATGAATGGGTTGTACACTATTTACAGGTAAGTGCACATCTGTCGTTGAAGCCTCTCCAGTTTCTTCTGAAATAGGTTGGTGATTATAATCTTAGACTACGACTAGATCTTCAGTAATCCTGTCAGGCACCAAATTTGAAACATTAGGTTTGGGCTGTTCAAAGTAGTGTTTATAAAAATTCTCGAACAGTTTATTTAAATCAGAGTTATTTGCACTCTGTTCAGATGACTTCATAGAAGTCAGCTTGTTAAGATAGGGTCCTGAACTGGTATGTTTAGAAGCCATAACAACGCCTTCATCGAATTTGTCATTTACTCTTTCATTGACTGTCTTGGTCCTCTTATTGTAGACTCGGAAGGCTACAGACTCCTTCGAATAACCAATGAAGATGCCTTCATCAGCTTTTTGTCTAAATTTTCCCAGATTGTCTTGGACATTTATTATGATACACCTGCATCCAAAGACATGGAAAAATTTGACATTAGGTACTCGTTTGTTTATTAATTCGTATGGAGTCGTTCCGAATCTGTTGTTGATTATGGATCTATTCTGCCTAAAACAAGCCGTTGCTACAACTTCAGCCCAAAGGAATAACGGAAGGTTTGAATATGCTAACATCGTTCTTGCAGATTCCACTAGGGTGCGATTTCTTCGTTCAACGATACCATTTTGCTGTGGAGTGCGAGCTGCTGAGAACTGATGAGTTATTCCCACAGAATTTAGAAACGACTCGAGAGATTTGTTCTTAAATTCTGTCCCATTATCTAGTCTGATGGTTTTGTTAGTGCATCCTGTGTGACGATAGCAGTCTAAGTATGGAATATATTTTGAAATAGTCAATTTGTTCGTAATTGCATATAAATACGTGTTTGATATATGTTAGTGCATCCTGTGTGACGATAGCAGTCTAATCAAAAAGTTTAGAAAGAAGGACCAGTTTGCAAAAGTTTATCGAAATGGACCACAAAGTCGGTTAGGCAAATTCACCACCCAAGCTGATGAGGTTGGAAGATTATTACTGGTGGAAGGATAGGTTTGCCGATTTCGCTCGTTTCAATGTCATGCAGATGTGGATCTGTATCAACGAGGGATACATTCCGCCCACTCAGGAGTTTGAAGGTCGTCAGAGGGTCCTGACTTATCAGAAGATAAAGGACGACGACAAGAAACTATATGAGGCTGAGAACAGAGCATTTTCTATCATTCGCATGGCACTACCTCAGGAGATTCTACACACATTCAGGAATCATCATACAGCGAAAGAGTTGTGGATGCACTCGAGAAAAGATGTGAGGGAAATCCGAGGGTTCGGAAAGGAAGAACCGAGATGCTTAAGCAGCAGTTCGTAATTTTCAAGGCTTTGAAAACGAAAAGCTAGATGAGACTATCACAAGCTCCTACCACTTATTGACAGAGTTGGATAATCATGATGTCGAGTATTGTGAATTAGAGAAGATTGAGAAACTTCTTGATGCTTTACCAGCGAAATGGGAGATGTACGTAGCGCTCATAAAGCATGATGAAGACAGATACGAAACTCTTACGCTCGAAGGAGTCATTGGTACGCTGAGGGCTTACAACTTTCAGTTACTCAAGAAGGAACGGGAATATGACCAAGTACAAGATGCAGACATGTATTTTGGAAAGTCCAAACCTTCAGTCGCGAGTGAACTGAAAATTGCTACAGCATTCTACACGGGCGAAGCGTCGACTCCTGTGGAAGTAGAAGACTCAGGCAGCCGGGCTTTCTTAGGGTATTCTAAACCGGAAGAGAAACCGACTCAATCAGCATCTACTTCTCAATAGTACACAAAGATGCCTATGAGTGCACAATCAGCCGAATCTCATCTGAATTTTGTGGCTTCGTTTGTTGCAGCATAAATTGTATACAAGGTAAAATTAACGATCATGCGTTATGGGAAGAGGACTATGATCAGGTGGATCCTGATGATTTGGAAGAAATGGATCTTCAATGGCAACTGGCCATGGTGACTCAGAGGGTCAAGAGATTCATAAAACGGACAGGCAGAAATCTGAACGTTAGCAACAATAAGATTGGGTTCGAAAAATCCAAAGTTAAGTGCTATAACTGCCAGGGGTTAGGGCATTTTGCTCGAGAGTGTCAAAGACCCAAGGTTGAAAACTATCAGAATCAATCTCAGGAGAGATATCAGCCTGGTAGTTCGGGTAATCAAGCGAACATCGTTGGTCTGTTAACTAACATATCATCGGATAGACAGCTTGATGGGACATACGATTGGAGTACACATCCAGAGACTAATGCTAGAGCCTTCATGGCTGAAGTAACAGAGTCTGGAGACGTCGGAGCAGAGAAAGTAGGTTATTCTTTTTAGCTTATTCTTTTTTATGAAAAACAAAAGAAAAAAGAGAGAAAACCATAAAAAGCTCAAAAAAAAAAGACAATATAAGAAAAAAAGAGTTAAGTCTTAGAGACATGGGTTCAAAGTGACGAAAATTAACACAGTCGATACAATCTATAAGTGTTAAATTTCACACATAATGATCTAATTTTCTCGTAAAGTTTTGTTCTTTCATCAAAGATGGCATGATATTTTACAGAATAACTTGATGATTCTAATTCAGCCAAATTCAGTTTTTCTATTAGGTCAGATATATTGCTATTCAGTTTCTGGATTTGACTCTGAAGATCATTTGTTTTATCTTGTAAATCTGATACAGCTCGTAACACTAATGCCTTATCCTTGGAAATATCCAACACTAAACGCATGTTCTTGATTTAGCTTGTTTTCCAAGGAATGGACATTTTTCTTTTCAGCTTTTATAGTTTATTCAAATTTATTTAGTATGATAGCCATTTGGGTCAGTTTTTGTTCAAGCATACAGGAGTCATCATTTTCAGATTCTGAGTTAGTTTGTACCTCAGGTGTCTCTAAACTCTCTAATTTATCTGAATCAGATCCATCACTTTCTCTATCCTTGCTGCCGCCAGCATCTCCTGTTGCCATCATTGCTACTTCTTTAGTCAGTTCCTCATCAGACTCTTCTTCTTCTTCATTCCCCTCATCCCTCAACCCTACCCAAACTTCATCTTCTAGTACCATCGCAGACTCACGAAGTTCTGATTCATTAAAAACTTTTGACTTTAGACATATGTGTGCATCTTCATCTAAGATGTCTTCATCCTCAGATAGTTAAAGCCAGTGATCATCTTCAGCCATTAAAGCTTTGCCAGCTTCCTTTTCTTTTGCTAGAAGTGCCTTTCTTGTGTAGTATTCTGAATTTTTCACTACAGGCATTCTACATTCTCTAGCATAATGACCCGGTTTGCCACACTTGTAGCATTTTTGATCCAAGTCTTTCTTGGCTGACTTTTCAGATTTATCATATTTGTCGGCTTTCTTTCCACTGCTTTCACCGGATTTGTCATATTTGTCCTTCTTATCAAACTTTCGTGAGCCTGTTTTCTATCCCATTTTGTTGTTGGTAGGTTTCCGGTAAAACTTCTTCTGAAATGCCTTTGTCATTAAGGACATTTGTTTCCTTATTTCCTCAATTTCAGAATCCGATGAGTCTGATTTAG
Source organism: Centrapalus pauciflorus (assembly GCA_020465985.1). Taxonomy (NCBI): domain Eukaryota; kingdom Viridiplantae; phylum Streptophyta; class Magnoliopsida; order Asterales; family Asteraceae; genus Centrapalus; species Centrapalus pauciflorus. The sequence goes on along the minus strand of JAANYP010004545.1, from coordinate 62,071 downwards.
ATGAACTGCTACTTATAACTACACGTTTTTCCTTCTTTAGCTTGTACTTATATTTCTTGTCTGCCAATAATGCTAAGGGATCTACGGTTTCTTTTTCAGCTTTCTTCTTTCCGGACATCTTCCTTAAAACAACTTCGTGATAGTTGTTAAGGTTTTCAAACACCATATGAAAGTCCATGTCCTCAATATATTTTGTCTGTTGAATGATCATTGCGTACTTTTCCCATTTTAGATTAAGTACGTTCAGGAATTTAATAATGATGTCTAAGTTGGACTTTGTGACACAGTTCCTCTTCATTTCACTTACTAAGCTGACAAACCTCAAGTATGTATTCTCCAGCAATTCCCCTTCTCTAGCTCTGAAGTTCTCGAATGTCATTAAGCTGTTACGGGCTCTGTTTGTTGCTGCTCTGTCTGATCCCCTCATCAACTTACAAACCTCATCCCAGATGGATTTGGCTGTTTTGGTGTTTGTTAGACAGGTGTATATGTCATTTGGGATGGATATGAGCAACAACTTTCTGGCTGTCTTGTCCCCCATTTTTCTACGCTTTTGTGCCTCAGTTAGGTTAGTGACCTCAACAGTTCTTTCAGGTATTGGAGGGTTGCCGGTGGGTACAACAGGTATTGTTTCAAGAAATACAGCCGGTCCGTCAGTAAGTGACATTAACATCTCATCAGATAGGTCGTGGAAACTGATAAACTCAAGAAATCTTTCCCTCCATTGTACATATTCTCCTCGGTACAGAATTGGAGGTTTTGTTTCCGACCCCATTGCAAGTGCGTCTTTGGACATGTTGACTGAATTATAGGAATCTTCCAAGATCTTTAAAATGAGATTTTGATTGAATTTGAACAGTTGATCAAACTTGAATAAAATTTGATCAAACTTTAATTATTATCCACTGAAACTCGATCAATGAAGGTGAACAACTCGAATACTGAAAAGATCAACTCGATTAATGAGTGTGAAAAACTCGAACAATGAATGTACTCAACTCGAATCTAGAAAAATCAGTCAATTAGAAGAATAATGCAACTCGAATTGACCTTCTATAAGACTCGAATCAAGAGTGAGTCAACTCGAGTCAAATGATAGTCAACTCGGATCAAAAGGAACTCAACTCGAATCAAATGCCAATAAACTCGAATCAAATTCCAATAAACTCGAATGAATGTGAGAGTAAACTCGAATGGAAGTTCTAGTAAACTCGAATGACTTTGACTGATGATTGAGCAAACTCGAATTAAAATTGAAATCTAGAATTTTTTTTTGAAAAACTCGATTATAAAATGTTACCAACTCGAATTAAATACGGGGCAACTCGAATCAAACTTTAAGTCAACTCGAATGGAACTTCAAGTCAACTTGAATGAATCGGTTTTCAACTCGATTGATTCTGTGATCAACTCGATTGAACCCAATGATCAACTCGACTGTAACTGCTTTTGACTCGATTAAAAGGTATTGTCAACTCGAATGCAACAAGAACAATGTGATATTCGAGTTTTCTTAGTTTTTCAGAAATTTCAAGTCTAGAATGCAATCAATTTTGTAAAAATGCTTCAATTGATTCCTCCTTGATATCGAAGGTAAGGTTTTGGATTTCAAACACTTTTTCTGAAATCACTTGGACCAAATACAGATTAAACCCCTTTATTTTTCACTTGAACAGCGAAGAACACATGGATTTTCGAATTTTCAGAAAAATCACTGAATCTTTTGAAGTGTTTTGAATTACAGTTTAAGCTTATGATCAAACTGATCGATTTGCAAATACCTTCCTTCGATCCAAATTTCAACAACTAAGATCAACAGAATCAAAAACCCTACTCGAATTTTCAATTTCTGAAAAAAAAAAAAAGGATAGAACTATGAACTATTTACAATTTACACCATAGACTTAATTTATATCATCAATTAAAATAAGATCTAATAGCTACATCTTTCATATGGACACAATATATGCCACATTTATTTTTATATATTACACACATGTGGTTTCAACATGCCCTCAGATCATGAACCGTTAATTACATTTATGTAAACGTGAATACCATATAGAAAGATCTATCGGGATTAATGCCCCCCACTCGGGTTGGTCGCGCCAACTATTAATGGGTGCGTATATATTTAACATCATAGTATTATAGTGGTTAATACTAAATAGGGCAAACTCATAATTAACTTTGGTTGCATGATGGTTATATGTAATACATAACATGAAATTTATGCTTTATAAATTCAAACTCAAATCGTTGTTTTCCATACAAGTCATTCTTTCGTGTAAACGTAGGAGCTCACCAACAATTTTGTTGACGTATTTTAGCATGTATTTTCAGGTAATTAAGACAAATGACATGCATTGGAAGCATGACAAGGCTTTCGCATTTTTGGAGTCGCATAAATTTTCAAACCATCGGAGATTTATTTGCATTATTAATATCATTATGGTTATGTATTTGAATCTCTTGTAACAACCTAGCTTTTAACCTGACTTTTAATTCCCGTATTTGACTTAATAATGTAATTTAATTACATTATTTGTGTTGTAATTTAATTATGTTAATAACAAAAAATTACAATTTAGTCATAAGTTTTAATTATAAACCTTGTCTTGTTAATTTAAAGGAATTAAAAGAAAACAAAGTTAGGGGCCAAATTGTAAAATAAAATAAATACAACTTTTTGGTCAAAATGTGGAAAATTAAACTTGTGTTATCATAAATCCCCTAAATAAGTTGTCTGCTTTCATTTTGTGAGAAAAAGAAAAGCACTTCTTCTTCTGATTTCTAAAACCCACGGTTATCATCTTCTTCAATTCATCATCACCAAGATTTCAACCAAAAATTCAAGAATTCAAGTTGGGAAAAGATCATCAAAAGCAACTTCATAAAGATCACAAGGTAAATGACATTAAATTTTGAGTTCTTGTTGTTGTATTGAAACCCATGTTTTATGAAAGTGAATGAACCAATTTGATCATCAAAAGTTTGTTAAAACCTAGATTTAAGCATATGCATGTTTATATTTACTACTTAAAAGAGCCTTTAATTCCTTTGCTTTGTTGGATCTGTCGGAAAACAAAGAAAAACAGAAATAAGAAAGTAAAAGTGCAGGTGGTGTTATGTGGGTCTTTATTCATCAAATAGAAACAAGAAACAACCTCAATTAAATTTATTTGATGCTGGAATTAATGAGAAAAACAGAAGACAAAATGTGCAGCAGTGTGTAGTGTGTGTTTTATGCATGAACCGAGACCTTCTATGCACTACCGATAAACAGAAAGAAAATTTAAGTTCAGAGTGTGTTTGTGTGCTTGCATGTAGTACCGAAAAGAAACCATAAAGGTTTCGGTAATTGTAATACCGAATGATGCATGGTGTTCCCGAAACCCACTTGAGTACCGAGACCATCATAGAACTACCGAAACCATCCTCTAGTTACCGAAAGCTTTCGGTAGTTACCGAAACACCCATGAAACCACCGAGACCATGAGGATACCGAGACCACAAAACCAATACTGAAACCATGAGGTTTCGGTAATCTCATGTCTACTGAAACATATGTAGCAGCAGCACCTAATCGATGTATAGAAACAAAAACAGTCACGGCATTGTGTGTGGGTGTGCTGTCGAATATAAGCAGAAACAGCAAACCTTCTTTTGCTTTGGTTATGTATGTGTGTGTGTGTGTGTATATATATATAACTTGAATGTGTGTGCGCTTTGCAAATTTTATAGCAGCAAAGTACATATATAGTTCCATGTGTACAAGCTGTGAAGGAACCTTTTAATTTATATATATGTGTGCTGTGTGTGTGTGTGTATATATATATATATATATATATATATATATATATATATATATATATATATATATATATATATATATATATATATATATATATATATATATATATATATATATGCAGAAACAGGGACAACTCCTTATCTTTCTTTCACAAGAATAGTATATGCATGCATGGTGTGGGTGCCTATGTGTCAGGAAAGTAAAAGCAAAATATGTATATATATACACACACATATAGTGCATCAACTTTTTCTCATTTTTGTGTGTGTATCATGCCTGAATCATGTATGTATGTGTGATGTGCATATATTAGGTGTGTGTAAGATGGATAGACTATGTGTGATGTGCATATATTAGGTGTGTAAACTGGACAGACTCAAGCAAATAGCACTCAATATATATATATATATATATATATATATATATATATTATGTGTGTGGTGTAGGTGCTGTGAAATTTAGAAACCGAAATAGTAGATATAAATATATATATATATATATATAATTACTCTAATTGTGCATAGATGTGTGTAATGTGTGTCAAACAGATACATATATATATATATATATATATATATATATATATATACATATACATATACATATACATATACATATACATATACATATACATATACATATACATATACATATATATATATATGTATGTATGTATGTATGTATGTATGTATACATATACATATGTATATGTATACATATACATATGTATATGTATACATATACATATCTATATGTATACATATACATATATATATATGTATATATATGTATATATATATATATGTATATATATGTATATATATATATATATGTATATATATGTATCTATATGTATATATATGTATCTATGTATATATCTATATGTATATATATATATATATATGTATATATATGTATATGTATATATATGTATATATATATATGTATATATATGTATATATGTATATATGTATATATATATGTATATATATATGTATATATATATCTACATATATAGATACATATATATATACATATATATATATATATATATATATATATATATATATATATATATATATATATATATATATATATATATATATATATATATATATATATATATATATATATATATATATATATATATATATATATATATATATATATAGGGTTGGGTTCTATGGAGTCCCAACTTTGATTGGAGTGCTGGAGTCCCACCTTGTTTGTTTCAAGACACAAAAGGGTAGTTTTGTCATAACAAATTTTATTAATCAACTATTAATTGGTTTAAAATCTAATCCCTAATTTTAAGCAAACATTCCATAACATAATATGTTATACATTCTCTTATCTTTATTTCTCATATTTCCATATTCCTATCATTTAACATTATTGTTTGAATTAAAAATCATATCTTCAAGTTCGAGTTGGAAAAATTCATATCAACATTGGTTTCATTTCGTATGCACATGTTCAAATCAATATACACACACAATCATAATTAATATTATATATAATAGACATGTATGCACATGTTCAATACGAAACATGATCATTTTTTTTTCTTTCTGTTAGACATGTTCAGTTGAATGTTTTTATGTACTCGGTCATTTTTAACATGTTGTTACAGTGAACATGTTCATATTTTAGAATGTTCAATAAAACAAACATAACATTATATAATATTCAAAATGTGCATATACCATACAATTTAAACATTAGTTCAAATCATTTATAAATCACTCTCTTTGAACAAGTGCATAAATGTGTGTGAACAAATTCATGTACTTGAAGAAATTCATATATAAGGTTAACATGTTTATCATATATAATGATTTTCATATCAGATGTCAAAAACCCATAACCGAAAATCACAATGTGACAAACTTGAGAGGATTAGAATATTCCAAACATCAACCAATTAAGAAAAGTGATGGACATTTTAGACAATAATCAAAGGATAATCTAAAGTCAAAATCCCTAAATCCCCACTAACCTTGTTGTTATATTTGATTTTAGTTTTCTTAGGTTGAATGCAACATTTTGTCAAACATATGGCGTGCGTGATTGAAAACACCAATTACTTCACCAAAGCTTGTTTAAAGCATATCTAGAAACAAAAAGAATCACGTAGCATTAAAATGGGGAAATTTTGCCAAAATCCAGATCAAACAATACTTAAAAATCGAGTGAATATTGTCCATAATAAATCGATAGATAGACAGCCACATGGATGAAAGCCATGAACATGAATCCATAAACAATCATCAATATGATAAAATCAATTTGTTCATCTATCCAATCTTCCATTTTTCCAGACATATTCTTTTTTACGTTTGTTAGTATAAAATGTTAGCAAAAAAAAAAAAAAAACTTAAACGGGAGAAACCCATTAGTTTACATGTACGATCAATAGATCCATTAATCAAAAACCATAACATTAATCAACAGAACAAAAATCAAACTCAATGGGTTATCAAAACCACAAAACTGACCTCAAATCATGTATCAAAACCCTAAAATTAATCAAGTTCTACTGACCTTTTGTAGGTTTTGGTTTAGTCGGTTGTCGCCGATGAAGAGGAAGATCGAATGTGAAATCGTTGATTTTTCCGGTGAGACGCCATTGTCGTATGAAACTTGGCTCTCTAATATGTGATTGAGTTTTGATTCTGAGAATAATACTGGGTGAGAAAAAAGGGATTTGATCTTGTACGTTGTAATTCTAAAAAATCTATACCGAGATTGCCCTTATTATCCAAACACCCATGTATATTTTGAAAATATTCCTTTTTAAATTGATTGCTTAAAATAGCAATAAACGATTGGTTGTGATTGGGACTCCAGGACTCCAATCTAATATTGGACTCCATGGAACTTGAATATATATATATATATATATATATATATATATATATATATATATATATATATATATATATATATATATATATATATAAACCATGTGTGTATTGTAGTATAAATGGGTATTTCGGCGTGATCAAGTAATGGAAATCAAAGCATTTAAAATATATATAGAATTGCATCGAATTAATAATGTATGAACATATAAATGTAATCATTTATATAATTTGATGTCAATACACACACTTATAATCAAAATATAGATACATATTTGATTACCTTTAAATAAGAGATTACGATATATAAAATATCATTTAACATGTGAAATATATGAATTTGCGTACATAAACCATTGAACATGTTATTGTTCTTATCTCACATTTTAATGAGTTTATGGCACAATTTGCATCCTTATAAGTTTTCAAATACAAATGAAATGCATAGAATCACATAAAGTCATTAAATCATGTCAAAGCTAATTCACGAGTTTGATTGAGAATTCAATAAAGTCTGAAATGATATTAAAAGTCAATAAATGAAAAAGTCTATACATAAGGTGCGAAAAGTTCAAGAATTCAACAGAAATACACAATTATGTTGTGTAATGCCATAAAAGCTTATGTAAATTAATTTGTCATGCAATTAACAGGTTCAACTAAATCTAAACTATGTTATAAAGCTAAAGTCAATAAAGTCAAGCCAGAAAAGTCAAGTTAAAGTCAATAAAGCCAGTCAAAGAAGCAAGTCAGAGCCAAGTCAGTAAAGTCAGAGCCAGAGTCAGTAAAAGTCAAGGCTGGTAAAACCAAGCTAAGTCTGCAAGGTCAAATGATAAATCCTGAGATGACTGCGGTGGATTTAATCCGCTTGCAAAAGTCAAAGTCAACATCCATGCAATAAAACCAATAACTATGAGTTATAGATATAATTGTATACATGCATGTCTTCATGTGAGACATATTGTTGTTCTAGCTTTATTTGAAAGTCTTATATGCTCAGCTAGAATGTGACTCGTGCACACCTTGGTACGGTGATGCCTTGTGGATCATGATAGCTTTTAATATATCATCATGCACACTTGTCTATACAGTCTGAATTAGTCTTGGATATATTATTGTTGCTATCTTGATTCATTACTTTGAATGCTTTCAGTCATTTGCCTTGATATCAATGCTTTCATATGCTTCCGCATAATTCAAGTCTGAGAAAGTCCATGTCAGTCTATGATTAAGTGTACTCTGATGTTTGCCCACGTTTTCTCCGCTTAAAATTGTCATATTATGTTAACTGTTAAATCTATAATCTCACTAAGCACCGCTTACAGTTGTTGTTGAATCCTTTTACACGTTTAATCAAACGAAAAGGTCCAGCTGAGCCAAATCCTTAAGTACTGCACGTCTGAATTTGAAGTCATTAGACCACTACTGAATCTGCAATTGATATTGATTGAAGACAATAATGATGGTGGATTGGGTAGATCAGTGCTATGTATTGTGATTATGTATTAGATTAGTGTCCAAGTGCCCTTTTGTACTTTTGTTTTAACTTTTTGTATGACGATCCTAATCTCTGTAATGACTTAATTCCGCACTTTATTAATCTATCTTAGTTTTGATTGATGCTATATTGCTCCTTGGGACCTAGTCATTCAGGACTACCCCGTAAGGGACGGTCTTGACATCTCTGTAATTTACGAACTACTTTAACTTTTATTCGGATTATGTAAAAACAATATTATATTTTGAAGTTTATCAATTTATTTTTCGAAAACGTCCATATAGTGGTCGTTCACTTGGTTATTACTTTGCTTCCGCAACGTCACGCCAAGTTGCCAACAGGGGTAACGGGGTGTGACAGATTGGTATCAGAGCCATAGTTATGGTGAACTACGTTGCATTAGTACCCTAGACTATAACTACACTTAAGTCTTACAAATTTTAGAAAAATATATTGTAAAATAACTAAGCACTATAAATGGACCTTGATGACAGAAAACATGTCAAGCCACACAATCATCATCTTGTCCGATTTCGAAGACGAGTACACCGCCATGAGCCAGAAGTCACGGAGGTTTTCGTCGAAGAAGATCCATCCGAAAACAGGACCCGTCCGAAGAGCCAATGGAAGAGTCGGAAGAAGAACCGGTGGAAGGATACGAATCCTCCAGTGGATGGGGAGAACCATCCGGAGAAGACCCACCATCTCCGGTGGCCCCGTCGTATATACCATACCACCCTGATGTCCCATCCCATAAAGCATATCGTCCACACCCCAATGGCCCACTCATGTTGTTCACGCCAAGGAAAAGGGTAATAATGCCACAATGAGAGTCCATCCCGGTTCCTGTCCCTCAGTCAAACCCGCCACAATGGTGACGGGTAGATGCTCGGCACTGGAATTGGATGTCGGACACCCTCCAGGAATGGTGGCGGGAGGAGGGAATCCCCTCCCAGTTCGAGGTCGGAGGACCATCCTCCGCACCGACCCCACCACTCATCCAGGAGCCCGCAGACCAGACAGTGCCCCTGCTAGAGGCAAGAGCCACCCGACACGATCTCCAGATCAGGCTGCTTAACTTGGATATCGGGGAGATCACCTCAAGGATCGAGTGTGAGGAGATGCAAAACATGAATATCTACTTGGCAAACCAACACACTCTCTCGATCTAACAAGACGGGCTAGACGAACTCCGTCAGCGATTAGCCTAATGCGAGGCACTCAATGAGGCACTGACGAAACGCCTCAACGCCCTGGAGCGAGGAGAAACCCCTGACCATTTCCACACCTAGTGCCCTTCTTATTATTGTATTTAGGGATTGTACTTGCAATTGATGTATTCTCTAGTTAATATAGAACTTGAAATTTTCTGGGTAACAACCCGACCCCTTTGTAAGAAATTATATATCAACCTCTTATTAATGAAAAATTAAGTTTAACTATGAATCGTTGTTTAATGTTATTGAACTGTATGCCTTAGTAAATTCGAACCTTTAAGACTCAACTTCTCACACTATGCTCTTCTCTTTATACTTTAAGATAATGCCACCGACAAGAGCCCTGAACACTACCGAGATCGAGCAACTGGTCGCACAACGAGTGGCGGCAGCTATAGCCACTTACGAAACCAACCACAATAGCACCGCAAACGGTGACGGAGGAGCAAGTCGTACTATGGGAGGGTCTGACTCAACTCAGAATGGGTGTAGCATAAAAGGATTTTTAAGTTGTAAGCCTCAATACTTCAAGGGGACTGAAGGCGTTGTCGGACTGGTTCGCTGCCCACACTCTTCAGGATGGTGCATTGACTTTGTGGAATTCGTATGTCCAATCTCTTGGAATCGACACGACCTATCAACTCGCCTGGATTGAGTTGAAACAAAAGATGACGGATGAGTACTGCCCCCGGAATTAACTACCAAAGATGGAGTCTGAGTTCTGGAATTTGTCGATGAAGGGAACGGATGTAGCCGGGTACACAAACCGTTTTCATGAATTGAGTCTGCTGTGCCCACAAATGGTTACCCCCGTGTACAAACGGATCGAATGCTACATTTGGGGGACTCGCTCCCAAAATTCAAAGCAGTGTCACCGCCTCCAACCCCACAACAATTCAGAGCGCCATTCGGATAGCGATTAATTTAATGGATCAAGTGGCCAAGAGAATGGAGGCCAAGGCAGGGGAGAACAAAACAAAATGGGAAGACAAATCAGGGAAAGGTTTGGGCTCACGATCTAAATAGCCCGAAACCATAAAAGCATTTGTTGCCGGAGTTGAACCAAGAAAGGGGTACACCGGCAACAAACCACTGTGTGACCAATGGACCTACCATCACGTAGGTCCCTGTCCTAACCCCTGCGGAAAGTGTAAGTGAATTGGTCATATGACCAAGGATTGTAGGAATGTCAACAATGGGAGCAACAGCGGTACTCCGAAAAGCTGTTTCGAATGTGGAATTGTTAGGCACTATAAGAAGGACAACCCAAAACTAAGGAACAATGGTGGAGCTCAAGGGAGAGCTTTTGTGTTGGGAGTAGGCGACGCTCGTCAAGATCCCAACGTTGTGATGGGTACGTTTCTTCTTAATGATGTATATGCTTACGTGTTATTCGATACTGGGGCCGATAGAAGCTTTATATCTGCTAAGTTTAGTGAACAATTGAATGCCACTCTTTCTCCTTTAGACCGTGCTTATACCATAGAATTAGCTGATGGAAAGTCGATTAAAGCAAATAATGTAATTAAAGAGTGCACACTAAAGTTAGTAGATCATCGCTTTAAGATAGACTTGACGCCTATTGAAGTTGGAAGCTTCAACGTAGTTATTGGTATGGATTGTCTATCAAACAACTATGCCAAAATCCTATGTGGTAAGAAGGTCGTAAGCATACCACTTAAGATAAAGAATGTCCTAACAGTCCAAGGGGAAAGAAAGAACCGCCAGTTAAACGTCATCTCCGGTTTGAGAACACTGAAATGCTTCAAAGGGGTTGTCAAGCAGTTTTAGTTCAAATGATGGAGAAAGAGTCGAAGGAGAAGCGACTCGAAGAAATCCCGGTGATTCGTGAACACCCCAAAGTCTTTCCTGAAGACTTGCCTGGATTTCCACCAGCTTGGCAAGTTGAATTTCAGATTGACTTAGTGCCTAGAGCTGCACCTGTGGCACGAGCACTTTACCGATTAGCCCTGTCAGAAATGAAAGAATTATCCAATCAGCTGCAAGAGCTGTTGGATAAAGGATTCATCCAACCAAGTTCCTCACCTTGGGGAGCTCCAGTCTTATTCGTGAAGAAGAAAGATGGATCCTTTAGGATGTGCATAGACTATCGAGAGCTGAACAAATTGACCATCAATAACCGATACCCTCTTCGCAGAACCGATGATTTTATTCGATCAGCTGCAAGGATCTAGCTTCTATTCAAAAATTGATCTACGGTCAGGATATTATTAGGTTAAGGTACGGGAGGAAGATATTCCGAAGACGGTTTTCAAAACTCGTTATGGTCATTAAAAGTTTCGGGTGATGCCATTTGGTTTGACCAATGCACCAGCAGTATTCATGGATCTCATGAATCGTGTATGCAAGCCCTATCTAGACAAATTCGTCATTGTCTTCATAGATGACATCCTTATCTACTCCAGAAGCAAGGAGGAGCATGATCAACATCTGAAGTTGATTTTGGAGCTTCTAGAGAAAGAACAGCTATACGCCAAATTTTCCAAGTGTGATTTTTGGCTGCGAGAAGTAAAATTCCTTGGGCATGTGATCAACAGCCAGGGAATACAAGTAGACCCATCGAAAGTCAAAGCCATTAAGAACTGTGTGACTCCTAGAACTCCCATGGAAATCCGACAGTTCTTAAGTCTTGCCGGTTATTATAGGCGATTTATCGAAAACTTCTCAAAGATAGATGGTTTCTTAACAGATGTGACTCAGAAGGATGTAAAGTACAACTGGGGTGAAGATCAGGAGACGACATTTCGACTGTTAAAGCAAAGGTTGTGTGGTGCACCTATTCTATCCTTACCAGAAGGAACAGAGAATTTCGTGGTCTACTTTGATGCTTCCCATAACGGATTGGGTTGTGTGTTAACGGAAAAAGATAAAGTTATTGCTTATGCATCGCGGCAACTTAAGGTCCACGAGGTAAACTATACGTCACATGACCTGGAGCTTGGAGCTGTGGTATTTGCTCTCAAGATCTGGAGACATTACCTTTACTATAAACAAAGTGCACGATGTTTACGGATCACAAGAGTCTCCAACATATTCTGAACCAGAAGGAGTTAAATATGAGGCAACGTCGCTGGGTTGAGCTACTTAGTGATTATGACTGCGTAATCCCCTACCATCCAGGTAAAACAAACGTTGTAGCTGATGCCTCGAGTCGAAAGGATCGGGTTAAGCCATTGATAGTCCGAGCATTGGTCATGACTATACAGTCAAACCTGAACTCTCAGATCCTCGAGGCACACAAGGAAGCAGTCAAGGAGGGAAACCTGCTGGATGAAGCCTTGAGAGGCGTGGATAAACAGTTTGAAATCAAAACTGATGGATGCCGATGCTTCATGAACAAAATTTGGCTACCAAAGTTTGGAGGTATAAGGAAGCTTGTCATGGATGAATGGCATAAGTCAAGATATGCCATCCACCCAAGATCAGATAAGATGTATCATGATTTGAAGTAGTTGTACTGGTGGCCGAATATGAAGGCTGACATTGCTACATATGTCAGCAAGTGCATAACATGTTTGAAGGTTAAGGCTGAGCACCAGAAACCATCAGGATTATTGGTACAACCAGAGAAACTACAATGGAAGTGGGAGAGAATAACAATGGACTTCGTTACAAAGCTGCCGAAAACTTCTGGTGGTTATGACATCATCTGGGTGATCGTAAACCGACTCACAAAGACTGCGCATTTCCTGCCAATCAAGGAGACTGATAAGATGGATAAGTTAACCCGAATCTATCTTAAAGAAGTTGTCTCAAGGCATGGAATTCCCGTATCGATTATTTCTGATTGAGACAGTCAGTTTACATCGAGATTCTGGCAATCAATACAAGAGGCGTGGGGTACGTGACTAGACATGAGTACAGCGTACCACCCGCAAACTGATGGTCAAAGCGAAAGGACCATTCAAACCTTGGAAGATATGTTAAGGGCATGCGTAACAGATTTTGGCAAGAGTTGGGATAGACATTTGCCATTAGTCGAGTTCTCTTACAACAATAGCTATCACTCGAGCATTAAAGCTGCTCCGTTTGAGGCACTTTACGGGCGAATTTGTTGATAGCCTATTTGTTGGGCTAAAGTAGGGGATAGCCAAATCATCGGTCCCGAGATTATACACGAGAGAACTAAGAAGATAGTGCAAATTCGGAACCAATTAAAAATTGCTCGGGATCGGCAGAAAAGTTACGCATATACTAGAAGGAAGGAAATATGAATTCCAAGAAGGAGATCAGGTAATGCTAAAGGTCTCACCATGGAAGGGTGTAATCCGTTTTGGGAAACGAGGAAAGCTTAATCCTCGTTATATCGGGCAATTCAATATTTACAAGAGAATTGGTCCGGTAACTTATCGGCTTGATCTACCCCAGAATTAAGTAGTGTACACAACCCCTTCCATGTGTCGAATCTGAAAAAGTGCCTGTCAGATGAAACACTCATCATACCTCTGGAAGAGCTACAACTTGATGACAAGCTACATTTCATTGAAGAACCTGTAGAAATTATGGACGGAGAAGTCAAGAAGCTGAAACACAGCCGCATACCTATAGTAAAGGTTAGGTGGAACTCTAAGCGTGGTCATGAGTTTACATGGGAATGCGAAGATCAGTTTTGGGAAAAATACCCTCATTTGTTCTGAAGTACTCAAGTAGTGGAGAACACGAGCTAATTTCGGGATGAAATTCCCTTAACAGGGGGAGACTGTAACATCCGGCACAAAACCAGGTTAGAAACTATAACTTAATCAGTAGTTATTAGCAAATTATTACCAAATCAGTGGTCATTAACAATTAATCAATGTGATTAACAAATTTCATAAGGAAATTCATCTCAATTAGAAACAATTTCATCGGTGCGATGAAACGACAAATTAATTAATCCGATCGATTTACGATATGATGGATTAATTCAACTAAGTACATAATTAAATTAAGATTAGAGACACTAATCATGCATTAACAAACTTAGTTAACATTAATTTTGCAAGACTAAAACAATTCATTAAACTAATGCATTCATAAGTATTTATGAATTTACATAAAAAGGGAAATACAAGAATATATTCTAAATGCTTTTATACAAAAAAAATAATGAAATACCCCATAAATACACCTACATGTTCAGCCATGTAACGGTACACAACGTAGCTTTTGACTTTAGTTTTTTAATCCAAACCCCATTCACCATCAAAATCAAATCCTTCTTCATCATCTCTTTTCACTTCACCCGAATCCTCACTCAACCTCCATTTGCCAGACCAAACTTTCTCTATAAATAGAGAGCTCATTTCTCATTCATTCTCACACCTTTGCAAGAGCAAAACCTCTCATATTACTCTCTAAAAATCGTCCATAGCCACACATACAACCAAAGTTGTTTTCTTTCTTTATTCTTCGAGAATTCAAGCTTTTCAAGAGTTTTTTTCATGCAACTAGTTCAAGAACAACTCATCTACACATTTTCATACTTCTAGTACATCAAAGTAAGTAAATACTACCTTCTTACTTCTTATATTTATGTTAATATAAGTCTTGCATAATATATATATACAATCACCAACAACAAGTTTTATTAAAAGTCAAGTTTATAAACAATTAGTTTTGTTTTAAAGTTTGTTTTTTCAAATGTGTTTATAAATATATAAACACATAATGTAAAAATAAATAATATGAAAACACGTTATATACATGTGTTTTATAGCCTTTTAACATGTGGTTTTTGAATAAACAACAAGAATCACAAGTTGTTTAAAGTATATGAAATGCGTATTATTTGGAGTTTTGAACCTCCAAATATTATGTGGGAACCGATAAGTCTAACAGTTCAAAAATGGTAACATAGGGTTTTTAACGAGTCTTTTCCCTAACCTAAACACCTCGAAAAATAGCCGTTCTTAACTTGAAAAAATCTTTGTACATATTAGTTTTATGACTATGAATATCAAAGCCCAAATCGTTTTGGAGCTTGGTCAAAAACAGCCACAAAGTAGGCCGAAAAACCTCTAAAAAGCTGGAAAATTATATATATAAACTTGACGTTTTTTAAGTGGGTTTTATTTATGAACTTGTTAAGATTGGTGATTTAAAATATAAAAACCCTCATACATGCATATTATCATATATGGGAGTTATTAAGTCCCTCATATCATTTAGGACTTGGTTAAAGTCCGTCAAGCTTCACCACAAGTCAACAACAACACTCTACGTTTTTACGCTCGTTTTTGTCATCACTATTGGGGAGAGTACCCATAGCCCCTATTTTTACAATGTTATATTTTGGGGTGAAAATATATGCTACATCTTTCCTATGGACACAATAAATGCTACATTTCTTTTTATGTATTACACACATGTGGTTTCATCACGCCCTCAGATCATGTAACGACCTGAACTTTAATCAACGGCGATTAAAAAGCTTAACGTTAACTATAAGCTAAATGATAATTATTTTAAGAGATTTAAAATATAAATTTATAAAACAAGTAATAAACTGTTATTTAGTTAATAAATGTCAAGTGGACCAAATTATAAAGGTATTAAGTTGAATTAAAAGAAAAGCAATTTTTGTGGTTAAATTATAAAGAATAAGACTTGAAATTTTATAAGTACCTAAAATGAGACTTAGTGCTCATTTCTATCAAATTAATTTCCCTGCTCATCTCTACTTCAAGAACACATACATGCAGTTCATTTTCTCATTCAACTTCTCTCTAAAAATCAAGAAGGAAATCCCATCAATACATCAAGGAAATTTTAGATTTGTGATCAAGAGCAAAATAGCTACAAGATTCAAAGGTAATTTTATCTTAAATCATCATATGGATGTTTGCATGCATGAAAATGGTGCTGGATCAATGTCCAGGAGATGAACCGAAAGATTTAAAACTTAAAATCTTTCAAAATTGATCTCCACCTTCTGTTTTAATCATCAAAATAAGTTAATTAGAGTTTTATTATTGAAATCAAAAAGAAGCATGCTTGTGTGTGTGGGTTTTGGCATGGACTGAAACATTAAAGATTGGGTACTGAAACACTACCAAAACCTTGATTGGTATCGGTAATATATATAGTACCGAAACCCCACTACCGAGACCAAGAGTACAGCCGAAACCCAGAAACCAATACCGAAACCTCAAAGGTTTCGGTGATCTCTTTAATACCAAAAGCATTCGGCTTAGAGTTGTAAGTATTTGTGTGTGTTTAATCCATCATATGGAAGCAATAAACAACCTGAATTTTTATGTGTGCTGCTGCTGGAATTTAAAGAAAACAGAAAGAAAGGAAAAGTGCATCAGTGTGTGCTATGTGTTACAAGAATACCGAGGTTTCGGTAATGTAGAAACAGAAACAGAAGAGTGCATGTGTTTATGTTCTGTCAAGTACCGAAACAACAAAGGGGGATACCGAAACCATAAGGTTTCGGTATACTCATTACCGAAACCACCATGAATATATGATGAGATGTTTTAAAACCCATAGGCAGCCATGAAACCCCCACCGAAACACTCACAGTACCGAGACCCAGCAATCAATACCGAAACCTTTGAGGTTTCGGTAATCTTTTCAAAACCAAAATCATACACAGCACCCTTTTTCCATTTTTTGTGTGTGTTGTGAGCTGTTAAAAACAGAAAGAAATCAGTAGCAGAACTTAATTTGATATCTATCGAAACCATGCAGAAGCCTTTCATTTCCTTTTTAATTGCATAAAAAGAGTATGTGAGCATAGTGTGTGCAGAAATGTGTGTGCAGTGTGTGCACATTATGTGTGCAGAATTATACAGTTATGTATGTGTGTATCGATATATATATATAACAGAAACAGAGTGTGTGTAAATGCATGCAGCCTTGCATAGATATATATATAAATATAAGTAGGTGTGTGTGTGTGCAGAAAATATGTGTGTGTGTACCGATGTGTAACAGGAAAATACAACAGTCCATACATAGCAACTTTTTCTATTTTCTTGCATGAAATTAGTATTTATGTGTAGTGTGTGAAGAAAAAGGAAAAGCAAACAAAGACCTTTTATACTATGAATGTGTGCAGTATATGTGTAAAGTAAAAGTGTGTGGGCAGCTTTGTATATATATATATGTATGTACACGAGATTTATGCATATATATATATATATATATATATATATATATATATACACACACACACACACATATGTGTAGTCTTGTGTATGTATTATTAAGTTTTGGGTGTGTTTTTGTGAATTTGGCAGCAGCATGATAAATACACATACATTCAAATATGTGAGTTTTTAATCAAATAATAGGCTTTGAAATATACACCACAATAGCATATTATTAAATATATAAATATGTGATCATTGATATAATTTGACCTAAATATATGAGAAATGGGTTATAAAATTATATTAACATAGAAATCGTACATGTCCATGAAAAAGGACGTGAATGTTTATAAGTTATTCAAATCATGTCTATATTCCATATATGACAATTATAAACATTGAACCTTGAATGAAAGATTCTTATGAAATTATTGGCCATATTCATCTCAATGTAATTAAATATGAGACTTTGAGATTAAAGACCAACGAACGAACACTGAATTTATTATTCAAATGATTCAAAGACTAATAAATATCAGAAATGATATTATTAACAGATTGAGCAGCAAAATGGCGAGAATCTGAAAGTCTTATATAAGTCAGATAGTGGTTTTAATCCACTACAGATTGTGAGCAACAGAGCCAGAGCCAGAAACTAAAAGAGCACAAATAACCAGTAACTGTGAGTTATAGATATCACTTTAACTGCATATTATGTGAATTGAGACTTTTGTTGCATGATCCTGATTTTATTGACATTCCGATCTTGAGCTTATTGATTTATATTATCATAGTATATTTACTATGAATTGTTGAGCAGATCATTTATTCTTCTAGCTTCTATTTTCTTTGACAAGTCATTTGATTGTTAAGCTTAACACCATCACTATTGCTCAGTGTTGGGTTAATGTTAGGCTTATGATGTGCTGATGTACGTGATGAAAGCACAGAGGGTAGCAAGAGCTGAGCATTCCGATGATATCCATATAGAGCATTTACTGGTAGCTAGCCCAGTACGTGGCTGATCCCCACTAATGATGCGTGTGTATGGATTATCATCATCCGAGCATTCCTTATGAATTTGTCTAAAAGTCTCAAGAGCAACAACAGTTTTTATAACTGGGAGCTGAGCAAAGTCGCGCATCAAAAGAGCATTAATTGGCCAATGACCCTTCGAGATTGAGCTGTGCATGAGCCTAGTGCAGTGCATATAGAGCTGAGCTGTGCATGAGCCGAGTGCAGTGCATGTGCTTTCGCGTTCATAATTGCATGTTAAATGTGAAATTCTACATTCTCACTAAGCAAATAAGCTTACCCGTTGTTGCATTATTTTTCAGGTAAAGGCAAAGGATTGGCTGGACCTAGTTCATAGGTCAGGAATCTGAAAGAGCTTGAAGTGCTTTAGAACCTGTTTCAACACCTTGGTATTTGGCTGATAATAGAGCTTTGGGGTTCGGGTCTAGTTTGTATTATGTGATTTGATGTAATAGTCTAGATGTTTGTACCTTGCTACTTAAATTCTGTCTCTGTTTGTAATTAACTTTTATTCCGCAACTGTTAATTTTATCTTAGTTTCATGATTGATAATGCGTTGCTAATGGGACCTAGACTTGAGACCTTTGAGAAATCTTGGGTCTCACAGATCATGAACCGTTAATTACATTTATGTAAACGTGAATATCACATGGATAAATCTATCAAGATTAATGCCCCCCAGTTGGGTTGGTCGCGCCAACTATTAACGTGTCACACCCCGTTACCCCGGTTGGCGACGAAGCGTGACGTCGCGGAAGCGTAACCATAATCATATCGAACGACCACTATATGGACGTTTTCAAAAATACATCGATATAACTTTAAAATATAGAAATATTTTACATAGCCTGAAATGATAAAGAGTAGTTCGCACGATACAGAGATTTAAATACATAATTAAATTAATCAAAATAATGCAAATAAATCTCCGATGGTTTGAAAATGCATGCGACTCTAAAAGTACATAAGCTTGAAAATACTTCCGATGCGGTGCACTTGCCTTAATTTCCTGAAAATACATGCTAAATACATCAACAAAATTGTTGGTGAGCTCATAGGTTTACGCGAGAAGACCAATTGTATAGACATTATCAGATGAGTTGAATTTATAAAGCATAAATTCCATGTATGTATTACACAAACCATCATGCAACCAAAGCTTAATTAAATGAGTTTGCCCTGTGCAGTATTCCCATACGTAATACTGTGTGTTGAATATATATGCATCCCGCCGTTAACCGATTAAGACTAACCCGAATGGGGGACATGACTCCCGATAGATCTATCCACGATATATTCGTGCTTACAAATAAATGTAATTAACGGTTCATGATTTGAGGGCTGATGGATCCACACATGTAATACATATAAGAAATAAACAGTTTTGATGTCCATATGAAAATAGTCCATGTATTTCCACCCCAATAGATAGTGAAAATAGGGCTATGAGGACTCACAGAGCGTGCGATGGCAAAGTATTTGCGAAAATGCAAGTTTTCGTTCTTTGATGGTTGATGCACCGGATGTGTTTAATCGAGTCCTAAGTGATAATAGGGACTTAATAACTCTCATATATAATATGTATGTATATATAGGTATTTATGTCTTAAATCACCCAACATTACAAGTTTATAAATAAAACCCACTTAAAACGTCAAGTTTATATATATATATATATATATATATATATATATATATATATATATATATATATATATAT
The DNA here is from genome assembly GCA_020465985.1 of Centrapalus pauciflorus. Taxonomy (NCBI): domain Eukaryota; kingdom Viridiplantae; phylum Streptophyta; class Magnoliopsida; order Asterales; family Asteraceae; genus Centrapalus; species Centrapalus pauciflorus. The sequence continues at coordinate 41,821 of JAANYP010004545.1, read as the reverse complement.
ATATATATATATATATATATATATATATATATATATATATATATATATATATATAATATTTTCCAGCTTTTCGAAGGTTTATCGGCCTACTTTGAGGCTGTTTTTGACCAAGCTTCAAAACGATTTAGGCTTTGGTTTTCTTGGACAATAAACTACTATATACAAAGAAATTTTTTAAGTCAAGAACGGCCATTTTTCGAGGTATTTAGGTTAGGGAAAAAGCTTGTTGAAAACCCTATGTTGGCCATTTTTGAGTTGTCAAACTTCCGGGTTCACAAATAATATCTTGGGGTTCGAAACTCCATAATAAATTATGAAAACTTCTAGATTTTTAGTTAAGACGTAGATCTAAATTTTGATACAAGAATCAACTCATTTTGTTAAGTTATGAATCAATTATGATTTTTCAAAGTTGATGCAACTTTTTTGACGAAATTCCGTATTTCATAAACTTGAAATAACTTGTGATTCTTGTTGTTTATTCAAAGAGTACTTGTACAAAAGTTATAAAACTCATTTATATCACTTTTTTTATAATATTTACACTTATATGATGTGTTTATATATTTATAAACACATTTGAAGAAAACAATTTAAAAACAAAAACTAGTGATTTATAAACTTGAGTTTTTATGAAACTTGTTGTTGTTGGTGATTATATATATTATGCAAGACTTATATAAACATCAATATAAGATATAATAGGTTAGTATTTACTTACTTTGATGTTTTAGAAGAATGAAAATGTGTAGAATGTTGGATCCTCAAAAGTTGCACCAAGAACACTTCAAAACATGAAGAACACTTGAAAGAAAATTTTGTGTGTTGTATGTGTGTGAGTGTGGCCGGTTTTTGAGAGGAGGAAGAAGGGGTGTTGGTGTGATTAAAATGAATGGAAATCCTCTCTATTTATAAGGAAAATTGGATCTTGAAAAGATGGTGAAATGATGAAGAATAGTGCGAATCTTGGATAAATTGAAATAAAGAGGATTTGATGGTGAAATGTTGAGTAAAAAATACATTCTTCTGGTCCTTGTGTACACATAGGGCTGGCCTATATAAGAGGTATTTCAATGTATTCTTCTTTTTTTTGTATAAAAGTATTTAGAAATGTATTCTTGTATTTACCTTTTTTTGTAAATTCATAAATACTTTTGGATGCATTGTTTTAATGAGTTGTTTTAGTCTTGCATAATTAATGTTAAGTAACTGTATTAGTATATGATTAGTGTCACTAATCATAGATTAATTATGTACTTAGTTGAATTAATCCATTATATCGTAAATCGATCGGATTAATTGATTTTCCAATTCATCGCACCGATAAATTTGATTCTAATTGAGTTAAATTTCTTCATGAACCTTGTTAATCACTTTGATTAATTTCTAATGACCACTGATTAGGTTATAATTGACTGTTAAATACTGATTAGGTCATAGTTGCTAACCTGGTTTAATGCCGGATGTTACAGTCTCCCTATGTTAAGGGAATTTCGTCCCGAAATTAGCTCGTGTTCTCCACTGCTTGAGTATTTGAGAACAGATGAGGGTATTTTTCCCGAAACTGATCTTCGCGTTCCCACGTAAACTCAGGACCTCGCTTAGAGTTCCGTCTAACTTTTATTATCGGGATTCGGCTGTGCTTTAGTTTCTTGACTTCTCGGTCCATTATTTCCACGGGTTTTTCAACGAAGTTCAACTTATCGTCTAGCTCCTGCTCGTCCATGGGTATGACAAGTGTTTCATCAGCTAGGCACTTCTTAAGGTTGGATACGTGGAAGGTATTATGAACATTACTAAGCTTTGTGGGCAGATCGTGTCGGTAGGCAACCGGGTCAATCCTATTGGAAATCTTGAATGGTCAGACATAACGAGGATTGAGTTTTCATCGTTTCTCAAAACGGATTACGCGTTTCCAAGGCGAGACTTTCAGTATTACTTGATCTCCAACCTAAAACTCCAGATCCTTCCGTCGAACATCTGCATAGCTTTTCTGTCTATCCGGTGCGATCTTTAATCGGTTCCAAATGTGGATTATGTAGTCTGTAGTCTCCTGGATGGGTCCAGTGATCTAGCTATCTCCTACCTCAGTCCAACAAAACGGCGATCGACACTTTCGCCCATAAAGTGCCTCGAATGGAGTAGTCTTAATACTCGAGTGATAACTGTTGTTATAGGAAAACTCAACTAATGGCAGGTGCCTGTCCCAACTTTTGCCAAAGTCGATAACACATGCCCTTAGCATGTCCTCCAATGTCTGAATCGTTCTTTCATTCTGACTATCTGTCAGCGGGTGATAGGCTGTGCTCATGTCCAGGCGTGTACCCAATGCCTCTTGTAACGATTGCCAAAATCTTGATGTGAATCGGGTGTCCCTATCTGATATAATTGATACAGTAACTCCCTGCCTTGAGACGACTTCTTTAAGATAGATTCGTGTTAACTTATCCATCTTATCAGTCTCCTTGATTGGCAAGAAGTGTGTAGTCTTTGTGAGTCAATCCAGAATCACCCAAATGGTGTCATAACCTCCAGAAGTCTTTGGCAACTTTGTGATGAAGTCCATAGTTATATTCTCCCACTTCCACTGGGGTATTTCTGGTTGAACCAACAATCCTGATGGCTTCTGTTGCTCAGCCTTAACTTTCAAACACGCTAAGCATTTGCTGACATACATAGCAATCTCAGCCTTCATGTTTGGCCACCAGTACATTCCCTTCAAGTCGTGATACATCTTATCTGACCCTGGGTGAATAGCATATCTTGTTTTATGTCGTTCATCCATGATCAGCTTCCTCAATCCTCCGAATTTTGGTAGCCAAACTCTGTCCATGAAGTACTAACATCCATCGGTCTTGATTTCAAACTGCTTTTCCATTTCTTTCAAGGCTTTATCCAGTAGATTACCCTCCTTGACTGCTTCCTCTTGTGTCTCGCGGATTTGAGAGTTTAGGTTTGACTGTATAGTCATGACAAAATCTCGGACTCTCAAAAGTTTAACCTTTCGGCTCAGGGCATCAGCTACAACATTCGCCTTACCCGGATGATAATGAATCTCGGTGTCATAATCGCTAAGCAGCTCTACCCAGCGACGTTGCCTCATATTTAGCTCTTTCTGATTCAGAATATGTTGAAGGCTCTTGTGGTCTGTAAACACCGTGCACTTAGTTCCGTAAAGGTAGTGCCTCCATATTTTGAGAGCAAATACCACAGCTCCAAGCTCCAGGTCATGAGTCGTGTACTTTACCTCATGAACTTTAAGTTGCCGCGATGCATAAGCGATAACCTTGTCTCTTTGCATTAACACACAACCTAATCCATTTTGTGAGGCATCGCAGTAAACAACAAAATCCTCTGTTCCTGCCGGTAGGGACAGAATAGGTGCACTACACAATCTTCGCTTCAACAGTTGGAATGTCGTTTCCTGATCTTTACCCCAGTTGTACTTTATGTCCTTTCGAGTCAATTTCGTTAAAGACCCAGCTATCTTTGAGAAGTTTTCTATGAATCGTCTATAATAACCGGCAAGACCTAAGAACTAACGAATTTCAGTGGGAGTCCTAGGAGTTGCCCAGTTCTTAATGGCGTCGATTTTTGATGGGTCTACTTGAATCCCTTGGCTATTTATCACATGCCCTAGGAATTTGACCTCTCGTAACCAAAATTCACACTTAGAGAGTTTGGCGTACAACTCTCTTTCTCTAGAAGCTCCAAAATCAACTTTAAATGCTGCTCATGCTCCTCCTTATTTCTGGAATAGATAAGGATATCGTCTATGAACACTATTACGACTTTGGCCAAGTACGGTTTACACACTCGATTCATAAGATCCATGAATACAGCTAGTGCGTTGGTCAAACCGAATGACATCACTTGAAATTCGTAATGTCCATAACGATTTCTGAACGCTGTCTTTGGTATATCTTCTTCCCGAACTTTTACTTGGTGATAAACGGATCGCATATCAATCTTAGCGTAAAAACTAGATCCTTGGAGTTGATCGAATAAGTCATTGATTCTAGGAAGAGGGTACCAGTTTTTGATCGTTAACTTGTTCAGCTCTCGATAATCGATGCACATCCTAAAGGATCCGTCCTTCTTTTTGACAAATAAGACCGGAGCTCCCCAAGGTGAGGATCTTGGTCGGATGAATCCTTTCTCCAACAGTTCTTGCAACTGATTAGATAATTCTTGCATCTCTGACGTTGCCAATCGGTAGGGTTCTTATGCAACAGGTGTAGCTCCAGGCACCAAGTCAATCTGAAATTCTACTTGCCTAGTTGGTGGAAGTCCAGACAAGTCTTCTGGAAAGACTTTTGGGTAGTCACGAACTACCGGGATTTATTCGAGTCGCTTCTCCTTCGATTTGTTTTCTACTAGCTGAACTAACACTGCTTGACAACCTCTTCGAAGGCATTTTAGCGTTCTTAGACCAGAGATGACGTTCAACTAGCGATTCTTTCTTTCTCCTTGAACTGTGAGGACTTTCTTTTTCTTATGTGGTATTCTTATGACTTTCTTACCACATAAGATTTTGGCATGGTTGTCCGACAACCAATCCATACCAATAACTACATCAAAGCTTCCGAGTTCAATAGGCATCAAGTTTATCTTAAAGGGATGATCTGCAAATTTTAATGTGCACTCCTTAATTATACTATTCGCTTCAATCAACTTTCCGTCCGCTAATTCTACGGCATAAGCTTTTTCTAATGGGGAAAGAGTGGCATTCAGTTGTTCACTAAACTTAGCAGATATAAAACTTCTATCATCCTCAGTATCAAATAGCACATAAGCATACATATCAATAAGAAGGAATGTACACGTCACTACGTTGGGATCCTGACGAGCATCGCCTGCTCCTAATACAATAGCTCTCCCTTGAGCTCCACCATTGTTCCTTAACTTGGGGCAATCTTTCTTGAAATCCCCAGTGTTCCCACTTTCAAAGCAGCTTCTTTGCGTGCCGCTGCTGCCTCCGTTGGTATTTAACTTGCAGTCTTGGGTCAGATGACCGAGCTTCTTACATTTCCTGCAAGGGGTTGGACAGGGACCTACATGATGGTAGGTGCATCGGTTACACCATGGTTTAGTGCCGGTATAGCCCTTCCAAGACTCAGTTCCGGCGACAAAAGCTTTGATTGTTTCGGGCTTCTTGGACTGTGAACCCGAACCTTTCCCCGACTTATCTTCCCACTTCCTCTTGTTTTCCCAAGCTTTAGCCTCGTTCCTTCGGGCCACTTTGTCCATCAAGTTATTCTCCATTCGAATGGCACTTTGGATAGTAGTTGGATTGGATGCGGTAACTTTTTCTTGGATTTGGGGGGCGAGTCCCCAAATGTAGCGCTCGATACGCTTGTATTCCGGAGTGACCATCTGTGGGCACAGTAGACTCAAATCATGAAAACGGTTGGTGTACCCAGCTACATCCGTTCCCTTCATAGCCAGATTCCAAAACTCTGACTCCATCTTTTGCATCTCGTTTCTAGGATAGTACTCGTCTGTCATCATCTGCTTGTACCGATTCCCACAGACTGGGCATATGAGTTCCACCATGTCAAGGCACCATCTTGAAGAGTGTGGGTGACGAACTTGACCTTCTCATCCTTGATGCAACCACTAACACGAAACACAGACTCCAGTTTCTCGAACCAGTGGACTAGTCCGACAGCACCTTCTGTTTCGTTAAAGTACTGAGGTTTACAGCTTAAGAATCCTTTGATTTCACACCTTTTCTGGGTTGGATCACATCCTCCCGTCGTACGACTAGCACCTCCGTCGCCGTTTGCGGTGCTTTTCCTGTTAGTCTCATAGGTGGCTATAGCTGCTGCCACTCGTTGTGCGACCAGTTGTTCTATCTCGGCGGTGCTCATAGCTCTCTTTGGAGGCATTATCTTAAAGTTTAAAAAAAGAGCATAGTGTAAGAAGTTGAGTCTTAAAGATTAAAATATTTCTTAAGGCATAGTTCTATAATCATCAAACACAGATTCATAAATAACTTGCAATTTTCATTAATCATACATAATTTTCTTACATTGGGGCGGGTTATTAGTCGAACATTTTTAGTCCTACACTAGTACATAATAATTTCCTAACATTACAAGGATAGAGGGTTGTAATAGGTGTGGGAGTGACCGGGGGTCTCTCCCTTTTCCAACGCATATCGTTTCCGAAGCTCATCTAGCTCGCCCTGTTGGATGGCGAGGGCGTGCTGGTTAGCCCAGTATAGGTTGGAGTTTTGCAACTCCTCCCGTTCTAAACGGGCTGTCATCTCTCCAATGTGTTGGTTAATCAACCGAATCTGGTGGTCGTGCCTTGAAGACCGTGCTACCAAGAGTGGTATGGTCTGTTCGGCGGGTTCTTGAGTGAGTGATGGGGTAGGTGCGGAGGATGGTCCTCCGATCTCAAAGTGGGAGGGGATTCCCTCCTCCTGCATCCACTGTTGGAGGGTCTCGGGCATCCAGCCCAATCTACGGGCGTTTTCCCGTCGCTGCTGTGGTGGTGAACTTGGTCGGGGAGCCGGTACGGGGATAGACTCCCGCCTCGGCATGAAAACTCTTTTGCGGGCCATGAACTTCATCCGAGGTCCAGTGTGGTGTGATGGTACAGGTGGGTGATAGGGGATGTAAGAGGGGGCTACTAGGGATGATGGGTCCTCTCCGGATGGTTCTCCGCATCCGCTGGAGGATTTATCTTCTTCCAAGGGTTCCTCCTCGTTTGACCCTTCCATGGGTTCCTCGTCTTCCGAGGGGTCTTCCTCCTCAGTTGGGTCTTCCTCGGTGAACACCTCCGGGTTGCCCTGTGCAGTATTCCCATACGTAATACCGTGTGTTGAATATATATGCATCCCGCCATTAGCCGATTAAGACTAACCCGAATAGGGGACATGACTCCCGCTAGATCTATCCAAAATATATTCGTGCTTACAAATAAATGTAATTAACGGTTCATGATTTGAGGGCTGATGGATCCACACATGTAATACATATAAGAAATAAACAGTATTGATGTCCATATGAAAATAGTGCATGTATTTCCACCACAATAGATAGTGAAAATAGGGCTATGAGGACTCACCGAGCGTGCGATGACAAATTTTTTGCGAAAATGAAAGTTTTCGTTCTTTGATGGTTGATGCACCGGATGTGTTTAATCGAGTCCTAAGTGATAATAGGGACTTAATAACTCTCATATATGATAATATATATATGTATATATATATATATATGTATGTATGTATATGTGTATATATATATATATATATATATATATATATATATATATATATATATATATATATATATATATATATATATATATATATAGGTTTTTATGACTTAAATCACCCAACATTACAAGTTTATAAATAAAACGCACTTAAAACATCAAGTTTATATATATATACATATATATATATATAATTTTCCAGCTTTTCGAACGTTTTTCGGCTTACTTTGAGGCAGTTTTTGACCAAGCTCTAAAACAATTTAGGCTTTGGTTTTCTTGGACATTAAACTACGATATACAAAGAATTTTTAAAGTCAAGAACGGCCATTTTTCGAGGTGTTTAGGTTAGGGAAAAAGCTTGTTGAAAACCCTATGTTGGCCATTTTTGAGCTGTCAAACATCTGGGTTCCCAAATATTATATGGGGGTTCTAAACTCCATAATAAATTATGAAAACCTTTAGAATTTTAGTTAAGACATAGATCTAACCTTTGAGACAAGAATCAACTCATTTTGTTAATTATGAATTAGTTATAATTTTTCAAAGTTGATGCAACTATTCTGCCGAAATTCTGTATTTCATAAACTTGAAATAACTTGTCATTCTTGTTGTTTATTCAAAGACTACATGTACAAAAGTTATAAAACACATTTATATCACTTGTTTTCAAGATATTTACACTTATATGATGTGTTTATATATTTATAAACACATTTGAAGAAAACAACTTAAAAACAAAAACTAGTGATTTATAAACTTGAGTTTTTATGAAACTTGTTATTGTTGGTGATTATATATATTATGCAAGACTTATATAAACATCAATATAAGATATAATAGGTTAGTATTTACTTACTTTGATGTTTTAGAAGATTGAAAATGACTAGAAGGTTGGATCTTCAAAAGTTGCACCAAGAACACTTTAAACATGAAGAACACTAGAATGAAAATTTTGTGTGTTGTATGTGTGTGAGTGTGGCCAGTTTATGAGAGGAGGAAGAAGGGGTTATGGTGTGATTATAATGAATGATGGTGAAATGTTGAGTAAAAAGATACGTTCTTTTGGTCCTTGTGTACTACATAGGTCCGGTTTATATAAGATGTATTTCAATGTATTTTTCTTTTTCTTTTTTTGTATAAAAGTATTTAGAAATGTATTCTTGTATTTCCCTTTTTTTTTGTAAATTCATAAATACTTTTGGATGCATTGTTTTAATGAGTTGTTTTAGTCTTTCATAATTAATGTTAAGTAAGTGTATTAGTATATGATTAGTGTCACTAATCATAGATTAATTATGTACTTAGTTGAATTAATCCATCATATCGTAAATCCATCGCATTAATTGATTTCCCGATTCATCGCACCGATGAATTTGATTCTAATTGAGTTGAATTTCTTCATGAACCTTGTTAATCACTTTGATTAAATTCTAATGGCCAGTGATTAGGTTATAATTGGCTATTAAATACAAATTAGGTCATAGTTGCTAATCTGGTTTAATATCGGATGTTACATAATGGGTGCGTATATATTTAACATCATAGTATTATAGTAATTAATAATACATAGGGCAAACTCATAATTAAGTTCGGTTGCATGTTGGTCATATGTAATACATAACATGGAATTTATGCTTTATATATTCAAACTCAAATCGTTGTTGTCCATACAGGTCATTCTTTCGAGTAAACCTATGAGCTCACCAACAATTTTGTTGATGTATTTTAGCGTGTATTTTCAAGTAATAAGACAAATGACATGCATTGGAAGCTCCACAAGGCTTCCGTATTTTTGGAGTCGCATAAAATTTCAAACCTTCGGAGATTTATTTGCATTATTAATATCATTATGGTTATGCATTTGAATCTCTGTAATTTATGAACTACTTTACGTTTTATTCGGATTATGTAAAAACACTATTATATTTTGAAGTTTATCAATGTATTTTTCAAAAACGTCCATATAGTAGTCTTGCACTTGGTTATGATTATGCTTCCACGACGTCACGCCTAATTGCCAACCGGGGTAACGGGGTGTGACACAGATGAATATTAAATGAGTTCATGGCATAACTTGCATTTTCATGAGTTTTTTCAAATACAAAGCAAATCTTAAAAATGATTTAATGAAGTCACACATGTCCATGAAAAAGGACATAAATGCTTATGAGTTATCAAAATCATGTCAATGAAAGTTTAAAGCTCAATGATGATACAACAAAGATTAATATGACATGATAAGCAATGAAAAGCCTTAAAGCTAACGCTCTTGCAAATGACAAATACTGGACAGGTTTCAGAGAAATCTGAACTAAGTGTAAAAGTTAAAGTATTGAAAGTGGGTCAAAGTTTGTAAAGGCATGCCAGGTCCAGAAAGTCAATGTCTAAAGTGAAATCCTCAGATAACTTTGGTGGGGGAGTAATCCGCTTGATAAAGTCAACAGCTCAGTCTAATTCAGTAAAACTGTGATTTATAGATATTTTAGCTTTAGATGCCTGATTCTGGTTGAGGCATATTATTGTTCATAGTTTATTTGGCATTCATAAATGCTCAGCTCGATTGTGACCTGTACTCACCATGGTTCGGTGATGCCTTGAGGATCATGATATCTATTTGATATATCATCCAACAAACAATACATTTGAAGTTCATTTCAGTTTTTATTACAAACTGATATTGCTATCATGACTTGCTATTTATGCTTATCATCCTAGCTTGCACTGCCTTATGATTTCAGCTCAGCGTATTTAGCATTGTTGGTCTATTGTTCTAGACCTTTCTTATGTCACCAGTTCTATTGAACTTGTTAGTTGATTACTCCGATGCTCCCCCCACGTAGAATACTGGCAGCTAGCCCAATATGGAGTGGATAGCTTCCACTAAAAGCGTGAGCGTGACCTGGACATCATCCTACACTTATTACTATGTCTCATCCACGCATGGCTATTGGCGGCAGTCAAGTTATATCACGCTATACCCACATATTGCATGTAATCTGATAAATCTATAATCTCACTAAGCCATTGGATACAGTTGTTGTTGAATCTATTTACAGGAAAAGATAAAGAGAAAGCACCTGTTGGACCTAGTTCTGATGTCTATCAAGAACAAGTGAAGCTATATACCCTACTCAAAGACCTATTGGTACAACTTTGAAAAAATGATAATTGTGGTGGTTGGGTAGATTTGCTTTGTTGTATGGACGTAATGTATTAGACTAGTCTTGTACCTTTATTAGTTTGATTTGAACTTTGTATGCCCGTACTAAAATCTGTATAAAACTTAATCCTAATAGTTGTACTGTAATATGAATTTCGCACTTTATTACTCTATCTTAGTTATGATTGATATTGTGTTGCGTAATTGTAGGACCTGGATGCTTAAGACTGCCCCGTAAGGGTTGGTCTTCACATGATGGTATCAGAGCCGATAGTTTGAGTGAATCAAGTATTATGCGGGTAATACTTAATCTCAAACTGAAGCAATACATAAGTATCAATCATTTTGGTGGTTTGAACTGAGATAGGATGTACAGATTGTTAGGATGGGAATAAGGGTACATAGCTATAAGTCTATAAACTGAAAGTTACGTAAGTTTTATTTTCAGTAAAGATGTCTGGATCAGGTAGTTTCCCTAACAACATCACACCGCAGTAAATGTTTAAGATGATACAACAACTGTTAGCACAACAAGCAGAATAACAAAATAAAAATATGCATGAACAATTTCAAGCCAGAGATGAGGCTGAAACAAAAAGACGAGCTGATTAGAAAAATAAAAGAAAAGATAAGCAAATCCAAAACCAAGAATCTGATTCTGATAGCTCAAACCCAGATGCCCAAATAGAAAAGCCAAAGGTTGTAAGTTTAAAGATTTCAAAGCTAGTGGTGCCCTGAACTTTGAGGGTACGGTAAACCCAATCCAGACATTGGACTGGATAAGTCATACTGAGGAGATCTTCAGCCTCTCTGACTGCTTAGATACCAAGAAAGAAATACGCTACTGCACTGTTTTTAGCGCTGCTCGCGCCTAGTGGAAAACATAAAATAGCATTTATGGTGAGGATGTCATCAAGACGTTAGAGTAGGACCAGTTTCTTGATATGTTCCACATAAAGTATTGTCCTATTGATCAGCAAGACAAGATGGAAGTCCAACTAATGTAACTGACACAAGGCACCAAGACAGTAGATGAGTATGAGCATGAATTTTCGCGCCTGTGTGGTTATTCTTCTTATCAAGTAGCCACAGAGGAAAGGAAGATATCGGTTTCGCGGAGGTTTGCATCCGAGATACAGAGACCCTATGAGCGCTATGAAGTATAAAACTTATCTAGAGATGGTCAGAGCGGCTAGGCAGATAGAGAAGGAGTACTTAGAGTATGGTGATCAGCTCTTTGCTCCACAGAAAAATCTGATGTGTCCCTCTCCACCGAAGAAACATTGATTCAGCAAATTCTCTAATCCTAGGAAATCAAAGTCTCAACAATCCCAACAATCTTGACAGTATAGTTCACCCCAGAAAGCTCAGGGATATGCCCTCACTAATGAACCAAGATTCTATAAACGATGCAAGAAATTGCATATGGGACAGTGCAACCCTGATGATGTTACCCGTTATGCATGTGGCAAAATCGGCCATAATAGTGAGGAGTGTCCCCAACGAGGTCTCGGATGCGCTAAATGTGGAAAGTTTGGACACTTCATGTATCATCGTCGTAGTGGACGTCGCAGCTAACCACATTCACCAACTGGTGGTTCAACGATGAAGAGTTCGGCTGCAACGCCAACTGCTAGGACTCGAGCATTTCAAATATTAGCGGAGGAGGCAAAGGAAACGCCAGACGTCGTTACGTGTATGTATTTACTCAATTCTATACCTGCTCGAGTAGTATTTGATTCTGGTGCGAGTAGTTCCTTTATATCGACTGCTTTTGCTCGAAGATTGTCCAAATCTCCATCAAAGCTTTCTGTTATACTTGATATAGATACAACCAGTAACAATAATATTATTGCTGCTTCTGTGTATCGAAATTGCACTCTACTTGTCAATAACGTAGTATTCAACCTTGATATAATTCCGATATCGTTAAAAGAGTTTGATGTCATTGTTGGCATGGACCGGTTGACGAATAATGAAGCTACTATCGTCTGCAACCGCCGAATGATCAGAATTAAGTCTTCAGACGGCCAAGTGTTGGAAATCAAAGGCAACAAATGAAAAGGTGCCCATTGCTTTATTTCTTTTGAGAAAGCACACAAGTATTTGTCTAAGGGTCACGAGTCGTATTTATGTCATGTCTCATCTGAATCTTTCCATGAAATTTCCAAGAAATCTATTTCAGATATTCAAATCATCTGTGAGTTCCCAGACATATTTCCTGACGATATCTCTGGGGTACCACCAGAACGTCATGTCGAGTTCGGTATCGACTTAGTTCCTGGAGCGGCTCCAATCGCCAGAGCTACCTACATACTTGCACCTGCAGAAATGAAGGAAATGTCAAAACAGTTGCAAGAGCTGTTAGAGAAATGTTTAATAAGACCTAGTTCATCTCCGTGGGGAGCACCTGTCCTATTCGTTAAGAAGAAAGACGGAACTCTACGTATGTGCATCGATTATCATGACCTGAACATGGTCACCATCAAAAGCAAGTGTCCTCTGCCTAGAATCGATGATTTATTTGATCAGTTACAGGGAGTAAGTTATTTCTTCAAAATTGATCTTCGTACTGGGTATCATCAACTGAAAGTCAAAGAACAGGATATCCAAAAAATAACATTCCGAACAAGATATGGTCATCACAAATTTCTTGTAATGCCATTTGGTCTAACAAATGCACCAGCGGCGTTCATGGATCTCATGAATTGTGTGTGCAGCCCAATGTTGGATAAGTCAGTTATTGTGTTCATACTGATTTACTCCAAAACGGAGGCTGATCATGTTGTTCTATGCAAAATTTTTGAAATGTGAATTCTGGCTCAGACAGTGTAACAACTGGCACAAAACCAGCTTAGCTACTATAACTTAATTAGTAGTTATTAGCAAATTATGACCTAATCAGTGGTCATTAACAATTAATCAATGTGATTAACAAATTTAATAAGGAAATTCATCTCAATTAGAAACAATTTCATCGGTGCGATGAAACGACAAAATTAAATAATCCGATCGATTTACGACATGATTGATTGTACATAATTAAATTAAGATTAGTGACACTAATCATGCATTAACAAACTTACTTAACATTAATTATGCAAGACTAAAACAATTCATTAAACTAATGCATTCATAATTTTTTATGAATTTACATAAAAAGAGAAATACAAGAATACATTCTAAATACTTTTATACAAAAATAGTGAAATACCCCATAAATACACCTACATGGCCAGCCATGTAAAGGTACACAACATAGCTTTTGACTTTTATTTTTTAATCCAAACCCCATTCACCATCAAATCAAATCCTTCTTCATCATCTCCTTTCACTTCACCCAAATCCTCACTCAACCTCCATTTGCAAGACCAAATTTTCTCTATAAATATAGAGCTCATTTCTCATTCATCCTCACACCTTTTCAAAAGCAAAACCTCTCATTTTTTTTCCCTAAAATTCGTCCATAGCCACACACACACACAACCAAAGTTGTTTTCTTTCTTTATTCTTCAAGAATTAAAGCTTTTCAAGAGTTTCTTTGGTGCAACTAGTTCAAGAACAACTCTTCTACACATTTTCATACTTCTAATACATCAAAGTAAGTAAATAATACCTTATGACTTCATATATTTTTGTTAATATAAGTCTTGCATAATATATATTATCACCAACAACAACAAGTTTCATTAAAACTCAAGTTTATAAACAAGTACTTTTGTTTTAAAGTTTGTTTATTCAAATGTGTTTATAAACATATAAACACATTATGTATGTATGAATATTATGAAGAAAATTATATAAATGTGTTACATAGCCTTTTATACATGCGGTTTTTCAATAAAAAACAAGAATCACTAGTTGTTTCAAGGTTATGAAATCCGGATTTTCGGCATAAATATTACATCGACTTTGAAAAATCATAACTAATTTAAAACTTAACAAAATGAGTTGATTCATTTATTAAAAGTTAGATCTATGTCTTAACTAAATATCCGGATGTTTTCATAATTTAATATGGAGTTTTGAACCCCCAAATATTATTTGGGAACCGAAAAGTCTAACAGCTCAAAAATGGCCAACATAGGGTTTTTAACGAGCCTTTTCCCTAACCTAAACACCTCAAAAAATGGCCGTTCTCAACTTGAAAGATTCTTTCTCCATAGTAGTTTTATGACTATGAAAACCAACGCCCAAATCATTTTGCAGCTCGGTCAAAAACAAGCACAAAGTAGGCCAAAAAACCTTTAAAAAGCTGGAAAATTATATATATATATATATATATATATATATATATATATATATATATATATATATATATATATATATATATATATATATATATATATATATATATATATATATATATATAAACTTGACGTTTTTAAGTGGGTTTTATTTATCAACTTGTTAAGTTGGGTGATTTAAAACATAAAAAACCCTTATGCATGCATATTATCATATATATGGGAGTTATTAAGTCCCTCATATCCTTTAGGACTTGGTTAAATACGTCCGGTTTCATCACTCTTCAACAACGCAAACCTTCATTTTACGCTAATATTTGCCATCACACTTATGGTGAGTCTTCATAGCCCCTATTTTTAACGTTACGTTTTGGGGTAGAAATACATATTTCATTTTCATATGGATACAGAAACTGCTTTATTTCTTTTGTGTATTACACATGTGGTCCCATCAGCCCTCAAATCATAGACCGTTAGTTACATTTTTATTTAAGCACGAATATATTATGGATAGATCTATCGGGATTAATGTCCCTCAACTAGGTTGGTTGCTCGAACTGCTAAGGGGTGAGTATATATTTAACATTACGGTATTACAGCGGGGAATACTACACAGGGCAAACTCATAATTAAGTTTCGATTGCATGATGGTTTTATGTAATACATAACATGGAATTTATGCTTTTATAAGTTCAAGCTCAACTATTGATGTCCATACAAGTCATATTTTCGTGTAAACCTATGAACTCACCAACAATTTTGTTAACGCATTTTAGCGTGTATTTTCAGGTAATTATGGCACGTGCACTGCATCGGAAGTACTCCAAGGCTTCCGTAGTTTTGTAGTCGCATATTTTCAAAACCTCAAAGATATTTGGACATCATTAATATTTATTTAATTATGTATTGAAATCTCTATATCTTGGAAACTATTTTACATCTTTAATTTGACTATGTAAAATAATATTTATATTCTTTTGAAAATGTCCATATAGTGGTCGTTCACTGATTATGACTATGTTTCCGCGTCGTCATGCCTAGTTTCCAACCGCGGTAATGGGGTGTGACAGACAGGTATGACTCTTATATTATCTTGAGCTATTTCTTAAAAGTTCCTTGTCTCAATAAAAACTTGAAATTCCACTTTGTGATTTTTATAGATCCAATTCCTTGGCCATGTCATAACTGGCAAAGGTATTTCTGTTGATCCGTCTAAAGTCGAGACTGTTCAGAAGTGGCAAACGCCTCGAAATGCCTTTGAAATCCGAAGTTTCCTTGGATTGGCTGGTTACTACCTGCGATTCATTAAAGACTTCTCGAAGATTGTTGTACCACTCACATGGCTAACACGAAAGAACAATCTCTTCATATGGTCTGATAAACAGCAAAAGGATTTCGAAACATTGAAACAAAATCTCATTCAAGCGTCGATCCTAGCCTTACCAGAGGGCAATGATGACTTTGTTGTCTATACCGATGCATCAGGTACATGTTTAGGTTGTGTCCTCATGCAAAGGGGAAAAGTCATTGCCTATGCTTCAAGGCAATTGAAAGATTTTGAGAAAGTGCACCAACTCATGATCTTGAGTTAGCTGCCGTTACCTTTGCATTGAAAATTTGGCTTCAATATCTCTATGGTACTAAGTGTCAGCTTTATGCTGACCATAAATGCTTGAAGTACCTATTTACTCAAAAGGATCTGAATATGTTACAGCGACGGTCCTTAGAGCTCATCAAGGACAATGATTGCAAAATCCTTTATCATCCCGGCAAAGCCAACGTGGTCGCAGATGCTTGTAGTAGAAAAGTCTATCCAGAAAGGTGTTGCTATGCTCTAACTCCGGTTGTATTCTCTTCTGTACTTATAGAATACATCAAATCTGCTCAGTATGAAGCACTGAAAGAGAATTATCTCTATTTATAAAATCTTAAAGGGCAATTGCGATTTCTATCTATAAATCATTTGGGACTTCAATGTCTCAAGGGAAACCGAATCTGGATTCGAAAGTGTGGTTCTATTCGCAACACTCTTTTATCTGAATCCCAGAAGTCCAAGTTATCTATTCATCCTGGCAGCTCAAAGACGTACTTCGATCTTAAAGCTGAGTATTAGTGGCCAGGAATGAAGAAAGACATCGGTCAATTCGTTGAAAGCTGCAGAGTCTGTCAAATGGTTAAGGCAGAATATCAGAAACCCTTTTGGGAATATGCAACCACTACCAGTTGCTGAGTAGAAGTGGGAGCATATAACTATGGACTTCGTCACGCAATTGCCTATAACCAAGAGACATCATGATTCCATCTGGGTAGTCGTGGATCGTTTAACGAAGTCAACTCACTTCATACCAACGAAAGAGACGTATTCTCTTGATAGACTGGCAAAAATATACATCAACGAGGCCATTTCTCGTAACGGTGTGCCGAAGTCTATTGTTTCTGATCGTGATAGTCGTTTCACTTCAAGATTCTGGAAAGCGCTGCAAGAGGGGATGGGTACTCGAATTTCCATGAGTACAGCTTATCACCCTAATGTAGATGGCCAAGCGAATGTACTATCCTAACCCTTGATCTGTGCCTGTGTTTTTGACTTAGGTGGTAACTGGGATGACCTTTTACCTTTGGTCGAATTCTCATACAACAATAGTTATCATTCCACCATCAAGATGGCTCCTTTTGAGGCTCTATACGAAAGAAAGTTTAGAACTCCCACTTATTGGCGTGAAACAGGTGAATCGCCATTAGCGGGTCCTGCCCTTCTACAGTTGACTCATGAGAAAATTCAACTCGTCAGAAGGAATATTCTTGAAGCTTAGAGCAGGCAAAAGGCTTACTATGACAATCGTCATCGATCGATCAGTTTTGCAGTCAATGATTGGGTGATGCTGAAAGTATCTCGAATGAAGAATGTGGTCCGATTCATAAAGCGAAATAAGCTAGCTCCAAGATTCATTGGTCAGTTCAAGATTGTTGATTAGATAGGGAATCAATCCTATCGTCTTGAATTGCCAACAGACTTAGCTGGAATCCATCCTGTATTCCATGTTAGTCATCTGCGAAAGAGCTTAGCCGACGAAAGTGAAGTTCATATGCCACATGTTGATCTGCAAATTGATGAGAAGCTTCGTGTGGTTGAAGATCCAGATCGTATTCTGGATTCGAAGACCAAAAAGCTTCGTAATAAAGAAGTGCAGATGGTGCTCGTTCAGTGGAAACGCAACAAAGGTTCGCATTAGTCTTGGGAATCAAAGGATATGATGAAAGGAACATACCCGAGTCTGTTCGAACATAGCTAACTTCAAGGATAAAATTTGTGCGTGGTGGAGCCCATTATGTAACAACCTAGCTTTAACTCTTCTGTATTTGAATTAATGTAATTTAATTACATTATTTGAATTGTAATTTAATTAGGTAATGATATTAATTAATTAAGTTAAATATATATTAAGAATTATAATACATCATAAATTTTAAAGAATGAGATAAAAGAAACTTTAGTGGTTAAAATGTGATAAATGAAACTTATCAAATTATAAATACCCCAAAAATGAGTCATCTACTCATTTCACCTACTTATTGCACCATACAAAAGTCTCCTACTCTCTCTCTTTCTATATTACGGTTCTTTATCTTCTCCAATTCATCTCAAAATTCTTGCAACAAAATTCAGAGTCAAGTCAAAGAAATTACAAACAAGCATCAAGCCACAATATTCTATAAGATTTCAAGGTAGGTTTGATGTTTAAATTTTTCTTTGGTTTCAAACAAGAACCGTAGGTTTCTGTGGGTCTTTTTGAACCCAAAATCAATTTCAAATCAGCAAAACATAAGCAAATTTAGTGTTAAAATATTGGAAATAAAGCACATGCATGTAAGTATTATGTGTTTAGTTCATCACACTAGCAATTTGAGACCTTAATTTTGATTTTTTTTTTGTTGCTGTCCAGAATAAGTATTCTGTTTTAATCGAAAAGAGTAAGTCAAAGATGGGCATTTGGCCTTTGGCCATGTAATTGATGCATATGTGTTTGTTTAGAGAAGAAAAGAAGTTGTGTATGTGTAGCAACTGTCAATTCTGCGCTTCAGATTAGACACAGACCCATCTATTCAAGTTACCTTTTCATTACCCAATTGATTTCTTAGACTTAGAAATAGAAACCTAAGTTGCAAACAATTAAGAAATTTCGTTAATTTGCTTAGTTTTCTGCGTTCGGCGCAGAATTTTCTGATAATTTTCATACAATGCCAGAAAATATAATTAATGGATAGACATAACAAGCTAATAATGATTCAAAATACAAAGACACATAATGTTGAATTCACTTAGTAATTAAAGCAAAAATAAGTAACAAAGTTAATCAAAGATTTGAAGAAAGACATCCGTATTGTGCCAATTTAACTAAAATAGCAACAAACTTATAAAAGTTTACATAAATGATAATAAATAAGAGAAACATAAATTTGAAACATATAAATTTTATAAATATAAATTACACATGTTAAAAAGTTACTTATGTCACAAACTAGTAAGAAAATGAGCATAAACTATACTCTTTATGCACAAACAAGCAACCAACACTTAAATACATATATTTACAACTTTATAAAAAAAATAATAAATAAATCTAGATTTCACCCTTTAAGGGCCAGCCAAGAGAAAAAAAAAATAAAAAAAGAAAAAGTGTGATTTTATCTATAAAAATCACTTCAACACTCCATCTCATCATCATTTTCAATCCACTCATTCTCTCTCTTGTTTCTCTCACTAAAACTCAGATTTTTCTATCAAAAATCTACTGAAAATCCAGCCATTAACACCTTCATTTGAACTCTTCAAGTGTGAATCAAAAGGTACAAACATGTGTTCATGCATCTAGCATGAACACTACACTCAAACTTCATCTTTTTACAAGTTTTCTTGTTATTTCTCCTACTTTTTCTTTCATTTTTCTTCAAGAATGATTTTGTTACTTGATGTTTGTAGATTAACCATCAACACATGTTAAATGTTGTAAAAGATGGTAATCCATGATCAAACCTAAGTCAAGAAACAAGAAAGCTCTTGAAAAGCTCAAAAATGGGCGTGCATGGTAGCTTTATGGTTCAAACACTAAAAATCCCATACTCTTTTGAGTTATTTATGGGGTAAATCTGTTTTGAAGATACCTAACACCATTGCATGTTCAAAACTTGAGTTTAATCATCAATAAAATCGGATTCATAAGCATGCACATCAAGTTTGTCAATAACTTGATGCTGTTTGCTTGAAGATTTATGAGCATATTATGACCCAACTTCAAATGGTCATAACTTGTTCATTCTTGACCCAAATGAGGTGATTCTTCTTCTGAAATTTAAGTTTATGAGTTAACTAACTAACCCAAGTGGTCTCATTCAAAAATAATGTGTATTCTGTTCTACACGAATTTTTAAAAACAAGTATACAGAATCATAAATCTGGACAGAAAGTTGGGTTGACTTTAAAACACCATATCTCACACATGCAAGATTAGATTTAGTTAATTGTTTTTCTGAAAGCTAGTTTTATGGGTTAACTTTTGAACCCAAGTGGAATCATTCAAAATGATTAAGTTTATAGCCTCTTACTGTCCAAACAAGAAAGGTGTGCAGACAGCACAACCTTCTGGACACATATTTTTGTATGAATTTTTAAAAATACTAAATCTTCTTAATAAATTCTGAAATAATTATACAAAACATATAATACATGGAAATAAAACCTGTAAAATTTTCAGATCCAAAAAGTGGATAAAGTTAACTTTTTAGATCTCTAAAGTATACCCAAAAATCTGTCCAGAAAAGTAAATATTCTTGTTTTGTCTTTACATGTATTAATCATTGCACCTTTTGTTATAATGTAAGACAAACCCAAATTATTGTATTATATCTATATTGGTTATATAATAGATGTTTTACTTATAAGTTACTAAAATCATCACATGTTATTTTACAAACAAATGATCAAAATCAAAATAGTTAATTCTAACAACATTTGGCAATTGAATAAATTTACAAGAAATTAGACTTAAACATGCCTATTTAGACAAGGAACTTACCTAGAATCGTTTGCGTATTTTAGGAGGTAACTAGTGATTACATTCGAAGCTCAATCAAATCGCATTGGACTATTGTGAGTATTCACGGCCCCTTTTTACTATATTACGTTTTGGGGTGAAAAGCATGTTACTATTCATTTGAACTCTTAATGCACTTTCCAACTCGTTTATGACAATGCATGCAAACATTTGTTATACCAACTTGTTTACATTCGAACATGATTACGATGCATGCAAACACTTGTTATACAAACTTGTCATACATACAAACATGTTTATACAAAGCAAACAAACTCTTGTTATACAAGCGTGATACATTTTATGCAATATGGTTGTTCTTACCAAACTTGATACATATGAACTCATACATTCGTTCATTCATTTTGGCACATTGGTACGGATACAATTGTAGTCTTGTATGAGTGACAAACTAAACATAATGTAAGTCCACACGACAAACACACTACTCAGTTAACTCATTTTGATGAGCCGGATGATTCTTATGGATATCGATATTTGGTTGACGACCCACTCATGCGGTACTAGTGAGTGCATAATTATCATACATACATTTATGTGATTTTCACATTGTGTAAATCAAAGTCAACATTCTAGGTTTGAGTAGTGGCTCATTACATATACATTGTGTACAACATTACCATGTGCTACAAAGACAAACATTTAACAACCATGACATATTGCAAATACATTGCGTTTTGAAATTGCTTATTTCATACAAAACCCGTGAACTCACCAACTATTTTATAGTTGACCCATTTTTATGACATGCTTTTCAGGTGAGTAATCGTAAGTGGTACGTTGAAGCGTGATTGCATTCAAGTCGTGTGCTCATGAAGATTTTAATTTATTTGCAAATCAAACGCTATTACTTATGTTTTTGGGTTGTAATCTTTAAACATATTTACTTTTGATGTATGGTGGTTGCTTTTGGAAACAAATTTATTATGGTATGAATCTTGAGACTTATGCAATGATCACATTCACTGTTACATCTCGTGTTTCCGCTTTAGCGGGGTGTGACAGTATGTGTGCGTGTCTTGTGTATGAAGTGACAGATCCGAGATCCACAAGCTGTGGGATCTCGGATGTTTATGTAAAACAATAGCAACCTTTCTTATATATAAATATATATACATCACCATATAATTTGTGTGTCGATTTTGTGGTAATAAGAACCGAGATTCACCAATAGTGAATCTCAGATGTATGTTGTGTGGGATAACAACAGTCACAACAACCAAATAAGCATGTGTGTGCAGTGTGTGTAACAGAAACATATCATAATGTGCAGCACTTATACACACAAATATTTACAATATGGCATTAAAATTGGAAATGAAAGAACATGTGTGTGATCGTTTAAGTTAAAAACACAGCAGCCTTTTCTTTTACATTTTTCTTTGGGTGCAGCATCTATGCATACATATACTCATTAAGTGGCATCAATTAAAGTATAGAAACATGTATATGTGCTCAATTGATATAATGATATAGCAGCTTTCATATATAGATATATTCATATGTTGCATTTAATGAAAGTATGTGAACATGTATTATTAGTTATCAAGGCATAAACTTATGAAACACTATATCTATATTCAATTAAATGCAAAGGATATAAAGGACATAACTAAGCATATGAATATGTGAATTTTAGTACATAAGCCATTAAAACATGTTATCGTTCTTATTTCATCATTTAATGAGTACCATGATCAACAAAATATGCTTAATTAAATTCACATGGAATCTTATGAACAGATAAATCTTAAATGAGTTCATGGCATAAGTTGCATTCTCATGAGTTTTTTCAAATACAAAGCAAATCTTAAAAATGATTTAATGAAGTCACACATGTCCATGAAAAAGGACATAAATGCTTATGAGTTATCAAAATCATGTCAATGAAAGTTTAAAGCTCAATGATGATTCAACAAAGATTAATATGACATGATAAGCAATGCAAAGCCTTAAAGCTAATGTTCTTGCAAATGAAAAATACTGGACAGGTTCAGAGAAATCTGAAAAAGGTGTAAAAGTTAAAGTATTGAAAGTGGGTCAAAGTTTCTAAAGGCAAGCTAGGTCCAGAAAGTGAAAGTCTAAAGTGAAATCATGAGAAAACCCAGGTGGTGGAGTAATCCACTTGATAAAGTCAACAGCTCAGTCTAATTCAGTAAAACTGTGAGTTATAGATATTTTAGCTTTAGATGCCTGATTCTGGTTGAGACATATTGTTGTTCATAGTTTATTTGGCATTCATAAATGCTCAGCTGGATTGTGACCTGTGCTCACCATGGTTCGGTGATGCCCTGAGGATCATGATAGCTATTTGATATATCATCCTGCACACATTATATTTAAATTTCATTTCAGTTATTATTACGAACTGATATTGCTATCAAGACTTGCTATTTATGCTTATCATCGTTGCTTGCATCACTGCCTTATGATTTCAGCTCAACATATTTAGCATTTTTTGTCTATTGTTCTAGACCTTGCTTATGTCACCAGTTTTATTGAACTTGGTAGTTGATTACTCCGATACTCCCCCACGTAGATTACTGGTAGCTAACCCAGTATTGAGTGGATAACTTCCACTAAAAGCGTGAGCGTGGCCTGGACATCATACTAGTCTTATTACTATGTCTATTCCTTGCGTGGCTGTTGGCGACAGTCAAGTTATATCACACTATACCCACATTCCGCTTTGTTGTATTTCCTGTAATATGATAAATCTGTAATCTCACTAAGCCATTGCTTACAGTTGTTGTTGAATTACTTTACAGGAAAAGATAAGGGGAAAGCACCTGTTGGACCTAGTTCTTAGGTCTATCAAGATTAAGTGAAGCTATAGACCCTACTCAATGACCTATTGGTACAACTTTGAAAATGATAATTGTGGTGGTTGGGTAGATTTGCTTTGTTGTATGGACATAATGTATTAGACTAGTCTTGTACGTTTATTAGTTTGATTTGAACTTTGTATGCCCGTACTAAAATCTGTATAAAACATAATCCTAATAGTTTTACTGTAATTTGAATTCCGCACTTAATTACTGTATCTTAGTTATGATTGATATTGTGTTGCGTAATCGTGGGACCTAGACGCTTAAGACTGCCCCGTAAGGGGTGGTCTTCACATACACCCTTAAAAAAATAACCTTGTTGCACTCAACCCCTCTTGACATTTATATTAGGCCTCCAACTAATATCATTCTTGTTGTTATACTCATCCATTTTTGTTGATTCACAAGGTACAAGTGTTTTTGGGTATGTGTGTGTGAACATATGCTACTTGTCTTGCTCCTCCTAAAATGAATATATGCTTTCTTTAAAACATAGTAAAGATGAACTCTCCCCCCTAGAATAGTTACATGTAAAAAAAAAATTACAAAGGCAGTATAAACATTTACATTTCCCCTCAGAATATTACTTCCTCCCCTTTACATAAATAATAAATCAAAAAATTTCTTCAAAATTACACACAAAAAAAAAAATTCATGTTGATTCCATAGTGCCATTGACATCTTATCTTGATGATATGACTATTCCAAACTGAACCCAATGGGTCGCACAACAAGAATGATGAGCTTATAGTATTTTTAATAAATAGATATGTGGTTTGACTAATTTAGAATTATAAACATAAGTTATATAGTTTATTATGAGCTAGAAAGTAAATAATAAGCTTTATAATTTATTTGGTGTGTTTTGATGCTATTGGGCTTTAATTTGAATCACAAGCTCAAGATGTAGGAGATTAGTGTTTGAAAATGAACAAGGGAGAACCTTCCATAATTAGTTGAAATGATTACGGCCTAAGGGTGATTTTAGTTGAATTCATCATTCATTTTCTTTGGTGGTGCCTTAATTTGCCTTGAAATTGATATTTGACATGTTTACTTATCTCCTTAGGGTGTGAAATCAATTAGGGTTTGCAACAGGGGAATCAAAGGGAGGCTTACCCATAAAATGAAGAAGGAAACGATCAAGGGATAAAACACTAGTCGTCCCCCTTCTCATGGGCTCCTAAGGCCTTTGTTTCATTAATGCAAAACCCTAATGTGTATTCCATATTTTACACCCCTTTTCCTCCTCTATAAATACAAGGCTTTGCCTCCTTGTTCTTGGCATCATAAACCACATAATTATAAAGTCTAGAATAACTCTCTTTAGTTAGAATTAGTCTTGTAATGTTTCTCTCTAGAAACTTTACAAAGAACTAACATTCGATTGTGAGTGAAGATTCGTTCGTGTGTGTGATTCTATTAGAGATCATATTCATCGATCATTTTCTATGATGTTGATGTTCTTGAAGATGATCTTCATCAATCGGGACCTATAAGTCCAAATTTTCACTGGAACTTAATCAATAGGTCTCAGCTAGGAATACAATAACAATCACAAACTAAGATAGATTTAATAAATAATAAGCAGTAATTACAATACAAAGTTTAGAATCAAAGTTATAAAGGGTACAATTTTACAACATCGAATTTGTAGGTCCCAAAAGGTTTCCCTTAGTGTATTATTCTAAGCGGTAGAGGGGGGGGGGGGTTGAATACAGCTAATTAAAACCTCAACACTCTTTTCTCAATGTTTGTGTATATTATTAACAAGTGTTAGTTACAAACAAGTTGACTGCAGAAAGGTTCAAGCTGAGATGATAGATACAACAGATGTTTCAACTAGTCTAGGACACACTCAGACTAGCTACAATGAATACACTCACTGTTTTAAAATACATCGATGGACAGGTTAAATACAATTCAATGCACGATCTGAATTTCTCACTCTTGGTTGTCTCACAATCTATAGAAGCTTCCTTCTATACTCTCACTGAGAATCTCAGTGAAGCTTCTTCATTAGACAATGAGATAGTAAGATGTCTTTTCAAAAAGACAAAACAACTTTTCTGCACATTCTGATAAAGCAGACTTGTCTTCATGTGGCAAAATCTTTTTCTTTTTCTTTTTGTCTTTGTTGGAGAAGGCTTTAACCAAAAGAGGAATGTCAACTTTGAATCTTTCTTCTTTTGTTAAGGCCATTTAGATATAAGAAATGGTCTGTCACCCATTTCAAATATCCACTTTGTCTTCATGTAACAGAACAGCGTAGGCAACTTTTGCATGTTCTGTTTTCCACTTTGTCTTCGACTTTGTAACTGATCTTATAGTCCAAAACAATACATGAGGACTTGGAAACATATTCCATAAAGTGTTTAGCCTGTTCACAAAGAACAGGTTCTGTTCACAAAGAACCGAACACTTAGAGTTTGTCCAAGCTGCTCATCAGAGTAGAGCAGCGTAGACAGTTTATGTCCAGCTTGTTCAACAGAATGAACAGCTTTGGCAATCTGCCTTAGTTACAACGAATGCAACAGGGTAAACAACTTTGACTTATATTGCAAATCATTTTTCAGGTTTCACTAAGGCATTAACAGGCCTTGTATTATACCTTTAAGTGCATCAAACAGGTTTGATTAAAAATCTCCCCCTAAGATGTAGACCAGGTTTGACTGAGGCCTTTTTGTGCTTAACAATCTCCCCCTATTTGCAATAATCAGTCTAAGCTGATTTTATCAATAATCATTACATATTTTTACACTACACTTTTCAGAAATAAAATAACAACATTTGATTAAAGTAAAGGATTAGTTTATATATACTGATTTTGATTACAGAAACAACACATGTTTTTACAAGAGTACAGCTAATGTACTAATGTAGATTACAACTAATGTAAAGTAAAAGTTACAACAAATGCAACAACGTACAACTAATGTACATGATATTTCAACATGTTGGACAGTTGATGATGGGAGCAAGTAATGGCAAGCCTGTCCAACTGATGGACAACTTCCATTCTTCATCTACTCAAGTAGTAGATGGACCTCAAGGCAGTGGTCACACTCCTTCTTCGAATATTTCTTCAAGTTGTTCCCTGGTTTCATCCATTTCCTACATTTCAACTCTTAGGAACATGAAGCCGGGATGTTATAGCTCTCCTCTCTCATAGAAACCCCTGAGCTGATCCCAGATAGCTGCTCTCCATTTTACAGATTGCCTAAAGGAGTTAGCAAGTCTAAAAGCAATGAGATGTTTAAGACCAACCTTGTGCAAATCTGATGCTCTCTGGAAACACTTTTTCTTTGTAAGGGGATCTACAAAAAATACCCCCAGCTCAGGTTCTTCAATCAGCTTATCCTCCTCATGTTCTACTCCCTTAGGCAGGCTGTGATCTACTCCTTTGATTTCCACGACTACATCATCTTGGTCAATCATTATCAGGAGCTCTTCTAGCTCTGTATCCTTATTCCTGCTCTTGGCCTTTATCTTGGGTGTAACCACTGAGGTACCCTTGATTTGTTCTTCTGTGATCAGGCCAAGTCCTTCACTCTTTCCATTAACTTTTTGACATATGCCCTGATAGTCTTAGCAGTTTCAGACTTAGACTGGCTCAGGGCAACGGCCAAATCTACCCATTCTCTGAATCCCATTTGTGAAACGTCAGTGTGTTCATATGATTCTAGTTCTGGAGCTTCAGCACCCTTTATGGGTTTCTGTAACTTCCACTGTTTGCCTTTTCATGAAATGGGAAGAGCTTTGACAATTGGTTCCCTGGAAAGTCTTCTGTTTGCAACATCTTAGAACTTTTTCCTTGCCAGGTTGTCAAAGTGAATCTGGGCTCTTGCAGAGGAGGATGCATGCTTAGACTTGGTCACTGAGACCCGAGCACCCTGTTCCTTTTCACATTCTTTCTTAGTCACTGACTTTCTAGCAGCCTCTAGTAATTTTCTTCGGACATCCAAAGAAGGCATTTTAATTTTACTTGCCTCCTTGAATGCAAAGGTCCTTGCAACTTTGGCAGAGGCTTCTTCTTTCGTTATTTTTTAAGGGCTTGGAGCTGTTCTGTTTTGTATTCATAATAGGTCTCCATAGAGACACCCATATTATTAGCTCTAGCCTTGTCAATCTTTAGCTGGGTAGCTTTAAGATACTCAGGGTCTACAGATGCTTTCTTCTTCCCTTTGTTGTAGTTGGAACAGCTTTAGGATCCTCTTCCTCTTCTTTTTCTTGTTCCTGTATCAGATGTCTCCTTCTGCTTGGCCTGTCCCCAGTAATGGATTCCTCCCCCTTAGTTTGTGCAGGGTTTGGAGATCCAGGCTGAGCAGGCTTCAGTTTGATGGGAGACATCCTCAGTGGGACCTGTAGGACCTGTTTGTGATGCACCTGCTGCAGATGCTGATTTCTCCTTAGAAGTAGAAGAAGATTTCTCCCCCCTTAGACTTGGTCTTTGAGGCAGATAACTTCTCTCCCTTTGAAGGAGATGGCACATAGCCTTCAACATGAGGTCTTCCTGGAGAAACAAATTCAGCTGGCATAGCAGCAGTTTTTGCAGCAGGTTTGGGGCCAACCAGGCTATGCACTAAAAAGCCAGGTTGTCCTTAACCTCTGCAAGTTGGGTAAGGCAGGTATGAAGAGAGGTAGATTGAGAAGCAGCAATAGAGGACAGCTTAGAGAGGTTTTCTCTATCAGAAGCTATGAACAACAAACTTTGAAGCTGTGCAAGATGTAGTTCGAGAGAGTCTTGCACATCATCAAGGTTTTAAGACATAGAATTAGACAGAGAGACTATGAGAGTGTTTAAGCTGGCTAATGTAGAAGGAAGGGTAGTAGTGAAAGTTTTTAGGAGAGTGGACAGCTGTTGGGAGACAGCTGCCATGAAGGACACAGAGTCCTGTTGAGTGGAAAGGATAGTGGAGAGGGTAGTGGAGATAGTTTGTAGCTGTGCAGTGAGTGTAAGCAGCTGTGAGGATTGATCAGCTTGAGGAGGGGTAGGAAAGGAATTCTTAAACAAATCAAAGAATCCTTTTAGTTGTGCAGACACAGAGTCTGAGATGATGGATGGTAGGGAGGTCATGGAGTTTTCCAAAGAACCAACTTTGTTGGTCAGCAAAGAGAGTTGATCCTTCAAAGGAAGATCTTTGCGGATGCAGGAGTAAGGGGGATTGTTTAGATTGTGTGGATGGTGAAGAATGAGGATGAGGCAGGTGTTTGAGGATGTGTAGGGGAAGGTAGGGATACTTTGGAGAGAAGTTCCAAAGCCTGGGCATAAGTAAGATGGCCCAGCTTGGAAGGGTCAATGGATCCTTCAACAGTGGCTATATCTGCTTCATCTAGAGAAGGGGTAGGAGATGGTGGCCTTTCAGATGCTGCTTATGTTGCAACACCTTTATCAAGACCTTGGGTGGTTCCCTCAACCGGGCCTTGGTTTACAGGCACCTCTTCATGGGGAGATGAGATGTGCATTTCAATATCAGCAGTGGTGAAACCTGCTGATGGAGTTTGCATTTGAGGGGCAGCTTCACCATAGGGATGGTCTATTCCCTGTGGTTCATCAGCTTGGGAGGTTGGTCCTTCAGCAGCTGTTTGGTGTACAGCAGCGGCATCACTAGGAGCAGAACTTTGAGGCTGATCTGCTGGATGGTCTATTCCAGCAGGTTTGGTACCTCGTGCAGACTCAGGTTGTGTTAGAGAAGTATGAGGTGGAGACTGTGTGGACTCAGTGTGTACTGGAGTGGACTCCTGTCTTTCAATACCCTAAGCCTATTGGGAGGCTGGGATAGTTGATGTGGTAGTCTCCATATGTACAACTGGTTCCTATTAGGAGGAACCAGAGGGTCTAGGCTGACTCTGGGTGGACTCAGATTGGAGTGAAGCCTGCTCCAAAGATGCTGGACCTTCTTCCAAAATAGGAGAGGCAACATGGGTTGCTTCTTTTTCAACTGACTCCTACTGAGAGGAGCCAGAGGGGCTAGTTTGGGTAGGTGGTTTCTTCCTATATAATGATTTTCTCCTTGAGTATTGTGACATTGTGGGCGATTGAGGAGAAGTAGCAGGAAATTGTGTTTGGACTGGTGGTGAGACTGGGTTATAAACAGGGGGGTTAACCTGTTCCATAGTCTCAGGTGCCACAAAGGCACCAGCCACAAAGGCTTCAGGTTCAACAGATGAACCAGGGTGAGAAGTCTGCTCCTCCTCAGCCACTGAGGTTGAAGGGGCAGACTTTGACTTAGTTGTTCTAGCCTTCTTGCGGACAGGCTCAGCTTGAGTCGATTCCAGGACCCTTTTGACAACTTTGGGCCTGGATTTGGATTTTCCTTTGGGAGCAATCACTGGATCCACCCTCACAATAGAGGGTCCTTCCCCCATGCCAAACAACCTCCTCATTGGTGTAGAAAGAGGAGGTTCAATGGGAAGAACAGGAGTGCAGTAAACTCTATTCCCAATTACTGGGAATGCAGCAGTAAGTAATAGGGGCTGAGAGTTGTATAAATGCTCACCACAAACATGCTTGAAAATGAGGCTCAGAAACCTTGGATATCTGACAGCAGCTGGACATGTTTCCTGCAGTACCAGGTTCCTCAAATTCACAAAAATCCAACGAGCCATGTTCAATGGAGTCCCATCCACAAGCTCTAGGAGTATTGGGATTTCATCACGGCTAAGCTGGTCAAAAAAACCAACTTTGCTGCTGAAGCACATTACCACAGAGGCAAATAAAAAGCTGTAGGTTGGTGAGAGATCCATTCTGAATAGCGTGGCTGCAACTTTGGGTTCTGCTACACCACAGAAGCGTAGCAGATTTCCCATCTGATCATTCTCAGGCTGTGGCTGGTCATATGTTTCAGCCACAGGAAGATGAAGAACTTCCCTGATAAGATCAATAGTTAGCTTAATGGTCTGAGTCCCATTGAGAATGGTTCCCTGATGATTTTGGTCGCTAGATCATAAGCACAAGTGTACTAAAACTCATACACCATATCCTGGTACAGGACACCAGGAGATGCAGTCATGGTATAGTGTAGGGGGTTAACCTTAAGTAATCCACAATGTTTTCATAACCCTTCCTCACGTAGATTTTGGGAATGGTTAAATTTGCAATGTAGTTTGTGGGTTTCAGGGTTAGCATCGTGGTAACAGAGGGGTGTTTCTCAACATCCTTACCAACGAATACAGGAAGCAAAGGGTTGTTTTGGTGAGCCATTTTTGAAGTAGTGGAAATGCGAGTACCGAACACTTAGTCGATTTTGGGTTCTTTCGGTAGTTATGGTAGCAGTAGAGGCAGAAGAAGATGAAACAGTAGACGGGGTATTTATAGGATTCGAATGTGAGTGGGTAGGAGAGAGAAAGGTTTGCGCGATTGATTTGAAATGTTCTTTAACGGAAAACAGAACGGTTGTCCGTGTCAGAACGGTTGTCAGACCACTTGAACCCTTTTAGTCACTAACACACGTTAACACATATTATCCATAGGTAATTAAGTTAAATAAATACAGAAATTAAGTAACTTAATTATGAAGAAAGGTAATTAAAACTGATGTTTTAAGCTATTGGTTAAACTTGTGATGAGCAGGGTACATCACAAACTGTTGATTCCTCAAGCTGTTTACTCAACCTGTGTAGTTATATAAGAACAGGTTATGTTCAATAGCTGTCAGGTATCAAGACAAAGTCTTGTATGACTGATTGAGAGAGTGAGCAGGTTGGAGGTTTGATCACCAAAACAGGTTTGAAGTGAAGACTGATGTTATCAAACCTTTTATATGCTCAAGCTGTCCAACCTTTCAGAAATTTGTTAAGTCTAGAACATGCATAGCCTGTTCTTTCTAAGATGTTCTGAGAAACTTGAGCTTGAGACATATGATGCCTTAGAACATTAAGGATGCTTAGTCACTTTTATTTAACATGCCCAACTTGCTTACAAGATAATTAAACCTGTTTTCATCAAGTGGCTTGGTGAAAATGTCTGCAAGTTGTTCATCTGTGGAAATAAAGCTTACCTCCACATTACCTTTCTGGATGTGATCTTTGATTGAATGATGTCTGACTTCTATATGCTTTGTTCTGGAATAAAATACGGATTGTTGGTGATAGCTATGGCACTTGTATTATCACACAGAATAGGAGTCTTCCTATATACAAGCCCATAGTCTTCAAGCTGATGCTGCATCTATAGAATCTGCCCACAGCAGCTTCCAGCAGCAATATACTCAGCTTCAGTAGTAGAAGTAGAAACTGAGTTCTGCTTCTTGCTACACCAACTGATCAACTTACCACCAAGGAGTTGACATCCACTTGTTGTGCTTTTTCTGTCTAGCCTCCTGCAAAATCAGAATTAGAATATCCTGTTAGCTCAAGACTTGAGTCTTTGGGATACCAAAGACCCAAACCTGGTGTACCCTTAAGGTATCTGAAGATTCTTTTTACAGCAGCTAGATGTGATTCCTTAGGATCAGCTTGAAACCTAGCACATAAACAGGTAGCAAACATAATATCTAGTCTACTAGCAGTTAAATATAGCGAGCTGCCGATCATGCCTCTGTTAGCTGTTACTGAAACAGCTTTGCCACTGGCATTAGCATCCAACTTTACATTGGTTGCCATTGGGGTTTTGATACGAGAACTTTGATCAAATTTAAACTCTTTCAAAAGATCTAAAGTGTACTTTCTTTGATTTATGAAAATTCCATTTGAGGTTTGTTTAACCTGTAATCCTAGTAATAAAATAAGTTCACCCATCATACTCATTTCATACTTTGATTTCATGAGTAGTGAAAAAGTCTTGCATAACTGCTCATTAGTAGAACCAAATATTTTGTTATCCACATAAATTTAAAAGAGGATAATATCATACTTCACCTTCTTTATGAATAATGTGGTATCCACTTTACCTCTAGAATAACCATTGTTAATAAGGAAATCAGTTAGAGTGTCATACTAGGCTCTAGGGGCTTGTTTTAGACCATAGAGGGCTTTTTCCAACTTATAGACAAAACCTGGGTGATGTTCATTTTCAAAACCTGGAGGCTGCTTGACATACACTTCTTCTTGAAGCTTTCAATTCAAAAATGCACTCTTTACATCCATTTGAAATACCTTCATACTCTTGTGGGCAGCGTAGGCTAGAAACAAACGAATTGCTTCTAACCTGGCCACTAGAGCAAATGTTACATCATAATCAATGCCTTCTTCCTGTCTGTAGCCTTGAGCAACCAGTCTTGCCTTATTTCTAATGACATGACCTTGCTCATCCAGTTTGTTTTAGTGCCAATTATTGTTTTATGTTGGGAAATAGTTTAAGTATACTCAAGCTGTTAGTTTAGACTTCTCAGACTGTTAGTAGATTTTCTGTGTAAATACAAAGTTCATGCCGCTAGTTGAAGAAACTCGAGCTGCCAGTGTAAAAGTTCAAGCTGCCAGAGCAAAACAACTCAAGCTGCTCAGTTCATGCTGTCAAGTCATTCAAGCTGCTCAACAGTTTCA
This sequence comes from Centrapalus pauciflorus, assembly GCA_020465985.1. Classification (NCBI taxonomy): domain Eukaryota; kingdom Viridiplantae; phylum Streptophyta; class Magnoliopsida; order Asterales; family Asteraceae; genus Centrapalus; species Centrapalus pauciflorus. The sequence goes on along the minus strand of JAANYP010004545.1, from coordinate 8,763 downwards.
TAAACAGAATGTGCTGATTTTCAGGGAAGATATTTACAAGAAGATTCCAGCATATCTACTATCAGAGAAGTCATAGTCCTTCAAGGAAACACGTCCATAAAGCAATATAAATACATAGAATAGGTCTTTCTATTATATAAGAGTTTTCTGCATATTTTGAGTCTGTAATTGCTTTATTGTTAAGTTTTCTTAAGCCTCTAAGGTTGTAAAACCCTAAGAACAGTTTGTGTTCTTCGTCTAATCAAAACAGATTAGAGGTGATTGTAATCATTGAATTCAGCAATACAAACAGTCTTGATTACTTCTTATGTTTTATGCTATTATTGATTCTGAAAGTTTTTGTCAAAATAATTAAGTGTTATTCCGCAAACTTCTTAATTAAACTTTGATTCAAAGCAAGATTATTGATTTATACTCTGATAAATTCAAATCAGTTAATCTTGGTTATTCATAATTTTTAGATCCTGACAAGTGGTATCAGAGCCACAGGTCGTTCTTTGTTTTTCAAAGTCGAAAACTTTCTTTCAAATTATTAATCTTTTTCAATGGAATTTGAAAATAGCAGCAGTGGATCTGGGCAAGGACTCAAAGTGCCTATGCTCAAGCCCACTGAGTTTGAGATGTGGAAACTCAGGATTCAACAGCATATTCAATTCATTGATTATGCTATATGGGAAGCTGTTGAATTCCCTCCTGCAGTTGATCCAGAACTTGATGCTGAGGGAAAACCAGTCAAAACTCCTCCAAAAACTGAACTTGAAAGGAAGGCTAGAATGAATGAAGTGAAAGCACTCACATTATTACAAATAGCCATTCCTAATGCTTATCAACATCAGTTTAAAAAAATTTATACTGCTCACTCTCTTTGGAATGCCTTAGAGAAGAGGTTTGCTGGTAATGCAAGTACCAAGAGAAATCAAAAGGACCTCTTGAAACAGCAGTATGAAAACTTTTCTGATGGAAAGAATGAAAACCTCACTCAAATCTTTGACAGGTTCAACAAACTGATAAGTGAACTGGAAAGTGCAAGGGTCAATCTGGATCAAGATGAAGTCAACAGAAAGTTTCTCAGATCTCTTGGAGAAGAATGGACAGTCTATGCTGCACAGTGGAGAACAAAAGACACACTTGATGAGATAGAATTGGATGATCTATACAACAGTCTAAGAGTGTTTGAGACTGAAATTGATGCTAAAAAGAAATCCTTTTCTTATAATCACAACACTGCTCTTCTGTCCTCTGAAAAATCTAATAACTGTGATTCTTTTTCAGGTGGTGATGGCAATTCTGCTGAAACTCATTATGAAGCTTTTGTTGCCAATGATGGATTATTTGCTCTAAATGTTGAAGACTTGGAACAAATCCATCCTGATGATCTTGAAGAGATGGATTTAAAGTGGCAACATGCAATGCTGACCATGAGAGCCAAAAGATTCCTGAAAAGAACTGGAAGGACCAACTTTCAAGCCAAAACAGAAGGCAAACCATCTTTTGATAAATCAAAAGTGGAATGCTATAAATGCCATAAGCTTGGTCACTTTGCCAGAGAATGTAGATCTCAAGGTCAACAGCCATCAAGGACTTCACAGCCCATCCAAGCTTCCTCATCAACAGCACTTGTCTCTCAAGAAGACAATGTGTTTGACTGGAGTGATCAGACAGAGGAAGAATTCCAAAATCAAGCACTTATGGCAGAAACATCAAATGTCTCCTCCACTGAACTACCATCTGAGGTAAATTCTAAACTCTGCTCTCAATCATGCAAAAATATGGTTAAAAAGTACAGAGATCATAATGAGAGCATGTGCAAAACTCTAGCTAAGATGGAAGAAAGGAGATATGAATATATGCAAGCCATAGAAGATCTGGAAAAACAGATCAATGACTATAAGGATAATGAGCTTCAAATGGGGTATGATAGAAACTATCATGAATGGGAGAAAAAGGAACTCAATAAGAAAATAGAATCTTTGAATAAAAAGGTAGAAGAAACTGAACAGAAGGTGTTAGAGGCTAATGAGAAACTGGAATCTGTTAACATAGATTTAGGTAACTTCAAGTTAGCAAATCAAAAGCTAGAACACCTAATGGAAGTTCAATTCAAAGATAGAGTCAAATCTCAGGTCAATCCCAAAGAAGGAATAGGATACAGAGCTACTCCACCTCCATATAATAACAAGTACATTCATCCAATGAGTGAAGTTGCTGATAGACTTGTCAATGAACCATTAGATGAGTCTATGACTATTGTAGATCCTATCCTTGATAGCAGCCCTGAACCAAAGGAAGATAAGAGTCAAAATAAAGACTGTGACACAAAGAGTGCACCCATAGAAGTCCAAGTTCCCAGTAAGAAAGGAAAAGAGAAGATGAGTGTATGCAATGCTACTCCACAAGTTTCTGTACATTCTAACTGTAACACTGCATCTTCATCAAAAGGAACTAAAAGAGGTAAAACTGTTTCTATCTGCACATGCCAAAAGCATGGTGTTCAAAAGTTTCCTAAACAACAGCAGGTAAGAGGAAACCAGAGAAACAAGAACCAGAAATTGACAGAAAAGTCTGGTGTTCCAATTCAAACTGTCAAAAGATGCTTTCACTGTGGAAGGAAGAATCACTTAGCTAAGGATTGTTTTTACAAACCAGCTGTTGCAAAACAGACTGTGCATCACACAAAATCAAATCCTAAACAGGCAAAGCACTCAAAAGTGAAACCTTCCACAGCAGCTCCAAAGAGAACAGTTGATCACAGATTCTCAAAAGTTAATAAAAAACAGTCCACACATCAAAAACAAGTTTTGGCAAAGCCTAAATCAAGTTTTAAACAAATATGGTGTGTCAAGGACAAATCTGTTGCTCAAACTGCTAATGCAAAAGATCAGACTGCTAAGTCAAAATCTGATGCTGTTAGTGCAAAAACTGAAACTGTTAGCACTACAAACACAGCTCAAGCTGCTGGGCATCAAACTGGAGCTGCTAGTGAATCATCTGAGACTGTCAGAAGAAAAGATGATCAAAATAATTGGATACCTCATATTATCACTAAGTACTCTCCAAAGACTCCATCAGTAGATCTCACCAAATACAAGAAGTCAAAAACAGTTTTTAGTTATGTCAATGTACAAGGCCAACCCAAAACCAATTTGGTTTGGGTTTACTCCACTACTAACTAAGCTGTTATTTGTGCAGGGCAACCACAGGTCTCCTCATAGGAACAAGATGGCATCTGGACAGTGGATGCTCTAGGCACATGACAGGCAATTCTGAATGCTTGTCAAATTTCAAAGGATTTGATGGAGGTTTTGTTGCATTTGGAGGCAACTCAAAAGGAGGTAAGGTTACAGGTAAAGGTACTGTAAATGCAGGCAACATGACATTCCATGATGTTTTGTATGTTGAACAGCTTAAGTACAATTTATTGAGTGTCTCTCAAATCTGTGACAAACAAAACATTGTTCTGTTCACAGATTCTGAGTGCATTGTTCTTTCAAAGGATTTCAAAATTCCTGAAAATCTTGTTTTACTTAGAACACCAAGAAAGGACAATGTTTACTGCCTAGACACAGCTCTTTTGACTAAATCAAATACTTTAAGCTGTTTAATATCCAAAGCATCATCAAATGAGTCTGCTCTTTGGCATAGAAGGATGTGTCACATGAACTTCAAGTCCATGAATGAGTTAGTCAAATAGAATCTGGTAAGAGGTTTACCACAAAAGGAGTTCATTTGTGATGATCATTGTGTAGCATGTCTTAAAGGTAAGCAACACAAAACTTCTCATAAGGCCAAAGAAATAAATTCAATCTCATCTGTTCTTCAGCTGATACATATGGATCTATTTGGTCCAACATCTGTTTTGAGTTTGAATAAAAGGGCATACTGTTTAGTCATTGTTGATGATTTCACCAGATTTACTTGGGTTTACTTTCTTAGGTCCAAAGATGAAACTGCTGAGCTTGTTAAGTCTTTTATCCTTAAGATAGAAAACCAATCCAATTCCAAAGTTAAGGTGATAAGATCAGACAATGGAACTGAATTTAAAAATCAAATTCTAAACAGTTTCTGTGAGTCCAAAGGTATTGCTAGACAATATAGTGCACCAAGAACACCACAACAAAATGGTGTAGCTGAAAGAAAGAATAGAACATTAATTGAGGCTGCTAGAACAATGTTAGCTGATTCTAATCTGCCTATGACTTTCTGGGCAGAAGCTGTTAATACAGCCTGTTATGTTCTAAATAGGGTTCAAGTAGTTCAATCAAGGAAAAACTCCCTATGAGCTATTCCACAACAGAAGTCCCCTAATAGCTTTCTTCAAGCCTTTTGGATGCCCATGTACTATTCTTCACACTAAGACTCACTTAGGGAAGTTTGAGAGTAAGGCTGAAGAAGGATTTTTTGTAGGATACTCAAATCAAAGCAAAGCCTATAGAGTATACAACAGAGTGTCTAAAACAATTGAAGAAAGTGCCAATGTTGAATTTAATGAAAATACTGCTAACATTAAAGGCACTGCTCCTGATTGGTTATTTGACTTAGATTCACTAACAAATTCTCTGAGCTTTGCTGAGTTTACTGCAGAAGCTGATGCATACAGGGTTGAAGCTGCTAACACAAATTCTCATGCTGCCAATACAATTTCTCATGCTGTTGGCACAAAGTTTCAGACTGCTGCAGATTCAACAAGTTGGGATGATTTCACTACTCTACCACTTCTGTCATGTGATCCTCCAGGGGTCCTGAGCACTCAACATGATGCAAATCCAGACACTGAAGTGCCATTCCCAAGTCCTGACAACACAGCTCAAACACAAAAGGAAACAGCTCCAGTTTCTAGGCTAGCAGTCCCAACAGCTTCTCAAGCTGTTAGCCTAGAAACTCAAACTGTTCCAGAAACTGAACCATTCACTGGTTCTGATGGAGATGACACAAACCTTGGAACGTCCTTTCAAACAGAGAGAGAGCCCACACTAAGAGTTCATAAGTATCACCCTCTCAATCAAATACTGGGTGATCCAAGCACTCCTGTTCAAACAAGGAAGATGGTCCACAATGAGACTGCTGCTGCTGAACAAGCAGTTCCAGAATTCAGCCTAGCTGCTTTTGAACATGCCTGCTTCATGTCTCAACTAGAACCTAAAAAGGCATCAGAAGCACTAAAAGACTCATCCTGGATTGAAGCTATGCAAGAAGAGCTTTTACAATTTAAAATTCAGAATGTATGGACTCTGGTGGATCTTCCTAAAGGTAAGAGAGCAATAGGTACAAGGTGGGTGTTCAGAAACAAGAAGGATGAGAGAGGGATAGTCATCAAGAACAAAGCAAGACTAGTAGCACAAGGGTACACTCAAGAAGAGGGAATAGATTATGATGATGTTTTTGCTCCAGTAGCAAGAATTGAAGCCATCAGACTATTTCTAGCATATGCAAGTTTCAAAGGCTTTAAAGTGTATCAAATGGATGTTAAGTCTGCTTTCTTGTATGGGACAATTGAAGAGGAAGTGTATGTGTGTCAACCTCCTGGTTTTGAAGACTACAAGTATCCAGACAGGGTATACAAGCTAGACAAAGCTCTCTATGTTCTTCACCAAGCCCCCAGAGCATGGTATGACACACTGTCATCATATCTTCTACAGAATGGATTCAAGAGAGGCACTCTGGACAAAACACTTTTCACTAAATCCATCAAAGCTGAGATTCTACTTGTCCAGATCTATGTTGATGACATCATTTTTGGCTCAACTAATGATAAGTTGTGCAAAGATTTTGAGGCCCTAATGCACAAAAAGTTTCAAATGAGTTCAATGGGGGAACTCACATTCTTTCTAGGGCTGCAGGTCAAACAGAAGCCTACTGGTCTATTCATAAGTCAATCAAAGTATGTCAAAGACATACTGGAAAAGTTTGGCTATCAAGACACAAAGGTTGCAAGCACTCCAATGGATCCTCATAAACAGCTTCATACAGACAAAGACGGCATAGATGTGGACATTCATCTATACAGATCCCTTATAGGATCTCTCATGTATCTAACATCTTCTAGACCTGATATAATGTTTGCTGTTTGTGTGTGTGCCAGGTTTCAATGTTCACCAAAGGATTCTCACTTGGTTGCTGTTAAGAGAATTTTCAGATACCTTAAAGGCCAACCACATTTAGGCCTCTGGTATCCCAAAGACTCTCCTTTTGAACTAACTGCATATTCTGACAGTGACTATGGTGGTTGCAACATTGACAGAAAATCCACAACTGGTGGATGTCAATACTTAGGAGCAAGACTGGTCTCTTGGCAATGTAAGAAACAAACAACTGTCTCCACATCATCCACTGAAGCAGAATACGTAGCAGCTGCAAGCTGCTGCTCCCAGGTAATGTGGATCCAAAATCAGCTAAGAGACTATGGTATGAATTTCTTATCCACTCCTATTTATATTGACAATTCAAGTGCCATTAGCATTGTGCAAAACCCAGTGAAATTCCCAAAAACCAAGCATATAGAAATCAGATTTCACTTCATCAGAGATTGTAATGAAAAGAAGTTAATCCAAGTTACCAAAATACATACTGATGATCAGCTAGCTGATCTATTTACAAAACCTTTTGATGTAGGAAGGTTCACTTTCCTAATATCAAACATTGGTATGGTAAACATGGATTAATTGATTTTTATTTTTATCAACTCAATATGCTAATTTAAGGGGGAGACACTGTTCCATTGAAAATTTGCACAAATTTACACTAACAGCATGAGTCTTTTCTCATGCTGCTAGTTCATTTTCTCGGACTGCTAGTTATTTTCACTTGATCTGTCAAAGTGTGCAGGGTATTTAGGTAATTTTCAAATGTGTGCGCGGGACCTAACCTTTTCGAAACCTTTAAAGGTCCCAGTTTCGTTCAGTTGTAACTACCAGTTACATATTCTTATTCCACGGCCTTCTGTTTTCTCTCTGAACGATACACACACTCTTTTCAAACCCTAAACCCCAAATCGTCGTTTCTTGATCAATGGAGTTTGTAAAAGAACACAACTGCCTCCCATACACCCTGAAACACACTGACCTTGAACCGTTCCATGACATGATGGACTTCCTCAGGCACTCCCATATCCACTATGCCCTCAATATCAACCCCACTATATACATATCTCATATTGAGCAATTCTGGAATCATGCCTATGTTCAAACCATCAATGGAGTGCCTACCCTGACTTCCAAAATCGATGGTACTACCATCAATATCACCGAGGAGTCCATCAGACATCATCTGCATCTTCAAGATGCCACAGGTTTAAAAGACCTATCTCTTACTGCTTTACACTTTGGTCTTCAAAATATCGGATATAGGGGCCCTGCTGATTCTTTTACTTTCTTGAAAGCACACTTTTCTCCTAAATGGAAATATCTTGTGCATATTATTCAGCAATGCTTAAGCCCCAAAAGAACTGGTTGGTCCGAATTTTCTTCAAATATTGCCACTGCCTTAGTGTGCTTTTCTACTAGCCAACAGTTCAACTTTTCAAATATGATCTTTCAAGGAATGTTAAGGCATCATTCCTTGAAGCATGGGAAATTTTTGATGTATCCTCGATTTTTGGCAAAAATAATTGCACACACCTGCACCACTTCTTCAAATTTACATAAGAGGATATATGTTTCCCATAGGCACTCACTATCTTCAATCAAAAGGCTGATAAAGCCAAGTGCCAATTTTGTTAGTATTGATGCTCCATTGCCCTCTGCAATGATGAACATCATCACAAGAAACAGAGGAGAGGGGCCTGAGCAGCCACAGCCCAACATTACTGCTTCAACCCCAGGACCCCAACCCACTCCTCATGATACAGATATTCCCTCTGATCCTTTTGTACAGCCCAATCGCCCACTACAATACTTATATAAAAGGAAAAGGGGACGAGGAGCTCCTTCCTCCTCCTCCCTTAGACAAGAGCCATATATCCCTGTGCAGGAGGATCCTTCTGCACAGAATATCCAAAGGGAACCAATTGAGGACACTCCCAACCTCACTCAGGAGGTGAACATCTCTTCTGAGACTGTTCATATGGGTTTTGTGGCTGGCACTACTGATGTCTCTGCACAAGAGGCACAGGACAGGGCCAACATCTCTAAGACCACACCCATGGCAACAGCATGTGTGCAAACACGAGCTGGAAGTCCCCAGTACCAAGAAAAGAGGGGCCCAGAGGTTTCTACTTCTGGTGTTAATGTCAGTGATAGACCACAAACACCCCTGGTGTTTTCTGATCTTGAGACTAGTCTGCAACTGATGCTCTTGACGGATCCAAAGCTGAAACCTGTTGTAACAATGTTGGAATACCAAATGTCCATCATTGCTGCACAGGGGGCACAAATTCATGCACTCAAACAGGCAGAAGCTGCTCACAATCAGAAATTGGCTAATCTACACAAAGGATTTACTCTTTGTGGAAATAAGCTCATCAAACTAGAGCAGTTGATTCAAACCCATGTGGCAAAGGTTGTAGGTCCTTCTGACCAAACCAATGCTTCCAAAAAGGGGGAGAATCAGGGAGTCCCTGAATCAGTCCAAGCAGCTCCAACACCAACAGTCCAAGCAGCATCAACGGCTCCATCTTCTAGGCTAGCAGTCCCAACAGCTTCTCAAGCTGTTAGCCTAGAAACTCAAGCTGCTTCTACAAGAGCAACTGGAGTTGTTATTAGAGAAGGCAGTCAAGCTCCATCCAAATCAGTCCAAGCTGCATCTTCTGCTACAAAAGATAAGGGCAAG